>CM052974.1:0-369148 GCA_028554685.1 Agrotis ipsilon | reverse complement strand
GACTATATAGCTCTGTCTCTTTCCCGCAGCCTAAACTGGATCGCGTTAAGAGCTCGTTTAAGGCCTCTGGTAATGCTATTTGTAGGTTTATAAATTTTCTTGCTGCGGGAAACGAATCTGCGAATGAAAATAATTACGTAAAACTACGTAAATTAGTACCCTAATGTTATCTTATTGTATGTATTTTAACTTGTTATATACCTTTTTTCTCTTATATTTTGGCCGTAACATCATTCAACTAAGCCTATGTAAAAAGTCATGAAAAATTTATCGTAGATACTTTATACTTTTTTCCTATTACTTTTCTTGTAAATATTTCTACAAAAAATTACAGTGTAAAAACCAAATTGCCTACGTTGAGTAAATTGAGGCCCTTTACGAAAAAAAATATCTTGTCATTCTTTAGGGACGCGTTAGTGAGTTGATTTTTATGATTTCTTGAATCTAGATTATATTAGTTGAGTAGTGTCGAAAAGTGCTTGGAAATGAGAGCGATGTGGCCGTGAGTGCGGACCTTAACGGTTTTGTTAAAATTTGGGGCACACAGACGGACGGGTGAAAATGTTGATGAGAATCGAAAGGCAGAGGCAAGTAGGGCCACGATATGGACCTTTTCTAGAGTTGTCACACTGACTTGTGGTTATCTTCGCCATATTTTTTATTAAGTATGAGGGTTTTACTAAAAGTAACGAAATCAATTAAATTTGGATGCACAGTTTGACATTGCCAAACAATGAGCTCGGGCGTGACGCGATGCTAGAGTAACGGGTGTATCACTGTGAAAATAGGACTCTAAACGTATAAGCTGGGTGGCGTGTTTGGATGACGAGTTACCATATGATTCATATAAGTAAGCACGCCAAGAACGCGGCGTGAAAACGCTGCGTTTCAAACCGCTCGTATTTTTTTTTTACTTTATTTTTCTTTTAAAAAACCGACAAGGCGGCGAGTTAATTAAGCTATCCGTTATTATAATCGGTCTCCCCGTGAGCTCTTATTAAACCCCCTCGCCAGACATTCTCTTGAAACTACCTTCGCTGATCGCCTGAGAGCCTTTCAGCCAGGAATTAAAAAAAGCATCAGAAAATCAGCCCTGTACCCGATAGGCACGAGTTTTTACGCTTGTACTTTTCAGCAACTTCCAGTATTTACAGCATGAAAAAAATTGGAAACAGCGCCTCTGGTGTGGGAAGAAGGAGGAACTAATATTTTCCTTGAAAATTGTCAATTTGAAATTGTCAAATTCCAAATTACTGGACGTCTCCAAATACCTACTGAAACTCGTGCTGGGGGTACTGATGCCTTTATACTCGTGCTTGTAACCGCGTAAAGTGAGACGACTTGCAAAATATTAAATAACCACAAAGAATTGCCAGTGTAAAAGCTGAGTCTGAAGTATTCGACCAACAGTCCCGGTGCATGTGTGGCCAATTGTTTTTGGGGCGTGAAAAATTATTGGACAAAACGTTCTGTGGTTAAGCATTCAAGACGTAAAGTTCTATTGGCGCGAAACGTTCGTGGGTCAAAAGTTCATGGGGTAAAAATAATGTGACCAAACCAGCATATACCAAACATGTTGCGACAAAACTTTACAGACTCGTTTCGGCTATTGGCCTATCCGGGCGGGAGGACTCATTTTGATGATTATTAAAAACCCTAAAAAACTCTCGGAAGATCAAAAACTTTTAGAACCCCCTTTCTGTAAAGTGAAACATTCTTAACTTATGTCTTTTTATACCAAACTTCATAATGACGCAGGCACTCCTTTTTTTAATGACTTCAGGAAGAAAAGAAAATGAAGGGAAAAATGCATGTCCTTTTAAAAAATATAGCTGTCTTAAAAGTGGACAGAGTCACGTTGGCCAGAATATTTTTTAGCAGGATTTTGTATTCTTTTTCCTTAAAATTTTTAACAAGTGTTGAATTTCCCGGGTTATCAGGAAAATCTTGGTTTAATTTTAATTTTCAGCATTACTTTTCCTTGTAGTCATGCAAAAGGTCCCAAAATTTTTTTAATTTTTCTGGAATTTCTGGGACAAAATAATATGGTTTTTCATAATACTTCCTGATAATAATATTTATATGAATTTTTGGTTACTCACGTATGATAAACACTAACTTCTCTAGGGGCAAAAAAAATAGTGTGGCATTTTGTTTTCAAATTAATTTCAACACCCATTTTATCGTGGTTAAAATCATCAAATGAGTTCTTTCGCCGATGGTAGGCCGGGAGGGGAACTGTCAGACTCTCCAAGTAAAAGCCACGGTGTTCCTCATATCCCCTGTGCGTTCCAGGGTTACGGTTACCTGTTAGGAACAGTCCCGTGACCCCAGCAGGTTTGGCCTCAAATGGGGGCTCCGTCAGATTGCTAACAACTCTTTTGAAATGTGCGTGGACCGGAATGAAAACTGCTATAGGATTTGAAATTGATGTCCAACACAACCAGAATATATTTAATAACCGAAAAACTACCATCACAGAAGCCTTCCAAAGATACCCCATCAACACCGATAAAATAAAACCCCACAAAAGCCAACATAGAAACTCCAAATAAACTTCGTACCCAACAACAGCCGTACAAATTGCCGATAACCCTCATCAGGAAGTTGCCATAAAAACTACACAAGAAACAAGACCCGTCAATACCGCGGGGTCGTCGCGACCCCACTGAATACAGCAGTAAGTGTATTGGCCACCAAAACAATGGGGTACGATTCGTCCCGAACTAATTTCGATATTCATCGTCGGTGCAAGTGGCCGTTCGCGGCGGCGGGTTAGACGGGACAGTAAATCGGGCACACGACGTATACGAGACAAGTACGGGTGGAAGGACTTTTCAGGGAATTTTCATGGTTGAAAATGTTTCTTCGTGTTTGGATTTTTAGTGAGTTATGTTAATACATTTTCTCTGAACCGTTGCTCGAAATCATGTTAGCATTTCTTAGAATGTATTTTTGGATGATATTCACTATCAATTTTTCCGTCCGAAGTTATTCAGAGCTTGTTGCCAGTACCTACCAGTGTTGATGATATAATTACAAAAATAGGTAACTATGCCTGGATAGTTTCGAAGCCACGACTACAACTTGTAACTTGGGTTTCATTACAATGACAACCACCACTGCCTCTTCTCTTAAGCTGCGTTATTTAAGTTTCTTACATTTTCTGTAGCTTATTAACTTGGGCATGCGGACAGCGCAGTAAGGGCAACTCGCTGTCGACCATGGACCATGCCGGGTCGACAGCGGTCGTGTTCCACAAGCGGCCTCAAAGAGCGTCCGCAAATTGACGGGGCCCTTCTCAGAGGGCCAAGCCTGCCGGGGTTCGCGGAATTTATTTCCATCACCGTGAGCCGGAAATAAAGGGCTATTGAAGGGGACACATTAAAGGGTATGAAGGACACCGTGGATTTAGTAAGTTACCAAGTCTGACCGTCCCTCCCGCCCCTTGCCCGGAGTGGGAGGAGGACTCATTTGATGATTTTACGAGTATCATTGAACCACCTCTTCGTCTTTCATCGTAATCTAGTTCTTAAACTTCATACATTTTCTCGAGCTTTATTAATTATCTATTACAAAAGTTTACCTGTATAATTATCTTTAGTTTATTGCTGAAAAACTCATTTAAAACAACTTTAACAGCACATATATGTAAGTCCCTTTGGTGTCTAATCTCTATTAGAACATAATTTGGTGCGAAATAAATCTTCAATAAACGTAGCACTAATTCAATTAATTAACAGTTAGGGTAGACTTCAAAGACTAATTATTGTTAATAAAAAAGTAATATTTTAATTAGTAATGCCTTCATAAAGTTTTAAGAAAACTTAAATAATTAGTATTTTTTTTGATCTTTAACAAACCGGAGTAAAGCTTAAGGTAAGACTTTTAATAAAAATCTCTCTGTTTATTGTAAAAACTAAGTTTTTTTTTTTTTGTTTTTTATTCAGTTGTGATCTTTGATAATTTTAACTTAATAATATAGAAAAGGATTTATACTGTTTTTGTAAAGTTAATCTGCCACTGCAGGACAAGGATTATCACACTAACGAGAGAACAAAAGATAAATTAAGCTTTTTGAAAGTATGTTTGACCCAATTACATAATGTTCCCACTGCTGGGACACAGGCCTCCTCTTTAGCAGCCACTTTCTTATTGAAAGTGACGAATTAAGAAAATAATTATTTTGTTGTGTATGAAAAGCTTCCCAGAATCATAGACACACTCAAATAGAAGAATTTTGGGTTCTCGAAAATTTCAGTTTATCATGTTATTGTCACTGTTGTTTGAGAGCATGACGAAAATTAATGCATGCAGACCTTGAAACCCACAAAGTTACGCATGTAAGACGGGAGTAAACTCAAACTCTTTATGCATTCATGAGGTTTTCGAAGTAAATAAAAAAGATGGTGTTTTCGAACGTAAATAAAAAAGTTTCATCCACGAAAACCCGGCAACGTATTGAAATTAACAATCAACCAGTCAGTGGTATTACAAGTTTTACTAAAAATATTAATATATAATTACTTAGTTTGTAATTTAATTTTAATTATTATATATATTATGTATCACAGGGTCAACGCTTTCATGATGTTACTAATCTAATTTGACTACCAACAAGTAACAGGTAACAGGGTTATACAGTAATAATTATAGAGACTAATTTCCCTGATTCATTTAGCCACAACCGTTCCAATGAAAGGACGAACGGCCTGAAGCATAATTATTAGGATTAAGGTCACTCATCGGACCTAGGGCTATGACATTTTGGACCTTAATCCTGCTCGTTTAGCTCCTTCAGTCGCCACAAAAGGCTTCTTTCCACTCGTATCCAATCATTTTTCCAAATCCCATTCGTATTCCACCAGATTGACAACACTTTTGGGCTGGTGTTGGAACAAGTTTCGTAGGTATGACATTATAATTGATGTGAAACTAAATTCGACTCTCTAAACTACGATGGTCATAGTTTTACCTCACAGCTGGAACGATTTAGCCGCCTATTTAGCAATTATCATTAGTGTTTTATAGACGGTTATCAGCTTGGAAACCGCTTCCGCGCGGACGGGCGGTGATGCGGACTCACATCTCATTGGCACAATAAATGATGTAGTTCACCTTACATATGTAGTAAACCTCTCCTCCGCGCGGAACGCCTGGCACTCACGCCTCTCCGGGCGGTCCAGATTGCTATCCTTTTTTTTGCCAGTGATAAAATCACCAATTTGAGCCCTCTCGCCCCGGGTGGGACGGGCAGGACTGTTAGACTTGTACAGACTAAAATCCACGGTGTCCTTCAATAGCCCTTATGTACCAGGGTCGCAGTTACTGGGGGGACAGCTCCCGATGACGCTGTCATGCACCCTTAATGTCAAAAAAAAAATGCAGAAATACTCATCTGCCGACTATAATGCCAACACTGACTTTGAAAAGAACATACTTTTTTCTTGTCCCTTCCAAAGTTCCAAACCTTTCTGGCAAAAAACCAGTATATGTATACTCCATTCCCATCCTTCTTTCTTAGTTCCGGACCTTGTTTAGTTTATCAAGTTAGTTATGATATTGGGTACACTGACATTTTGTTTGTGTTTAGTTTTATGTAAAATGTTCTGTTGTAGCCAATGTTTATGTAGCAGACTATTTATTCGAGGACGATGGTGTGGAATTTATATTCAGGTTTACTGTTTGTTGGGAAGTCATTTGAGATGGTTTTTGTGGCTTGAGGCTAAATGCCACAACTATCATACAACGCCATCTAGTCCCAAGTTAAGCAGAGCTTGTGTTATGGGTACATTCATGTACATATTCTTATACATACATATTATAGTAAATTACACGCAGACACAGAACAAACGATCATGCTCATCACACAAACATTGTCTGGGTGGGAATCGAATCCACGACCCCCGGCATAGCAGTCAGGATCATAACGACTAGAACAACAGGCAGCATACGTTTATTTTCAAGGTAAAGCCGTGCTTGCCTAGGGTACTTTCTGGATGACTGACCATTTATTACGTACCTTTCCTCCATACCTAAGAAAGATCGATCTTGACCCGTGGTGTTTTTTAAAATCTTTGGTAGTCGTTACAGGTAATCAGCGACCCGAAAGTTTAACCACCAGTCTTTTCACTCATCATCATCATTATCACACAATGTTGTCCGTTGCCTGTGCCACTGTTGGAACACAAGCCAAGTCGTCTCTGTAAGAAGAAGAGTGGGCCATAATCCAAACAACGCGGGTCATGTGCGAGTTGGTAGTCTTATCTTACCATGGGGTAAGGTTGTATTTCTCATTACTATCAGAGAAATACAATTTTCCTGCTTCACACCTTTCTAGATTATCTTTTAAAGTTGCCTCCAGCAACAAATTGGATCCTAACATTTATGTAATAAAGTCTGAAACAAAATAACAAACCGACTTCATCCTCAAACCTTCCCTCAACAGCTACCAGTTAGCATAACTAGATAAATCTGCCAGCTCTCCGCAATTGCTTACTCTCCCCGACATTTCCAACTCGACAAGATTGCGATCCTCCCTCGGGAGGGATCTAAACAACCTCCTAACGTAAACCAATTCCAACTATTCCGCGGGCCTCGTGGACCCTCATTTCCCTCCAATCGTGAATATTTTTAAAAAGCCACTAAAGAGCTTTAGCGAAGCAAACGGAGGCTGTAATAAAATCAAGCCCGAACTGGCAGCAGCGGAAAACGTCGCTCAATCGAATTCCATCGCCTCGCTTTTGAAGGAAATTGGGTTGAAACGTCGAGGAGACGTCGCGAGGAAATGTTCGACCCTTAATTTGTACTGACGATGCCAGCAACGGCGGAGAGTGCGCACAAATCATTTGCCTCTAATTCAATCAATAACTGCCAAGAGTCTTTCTCTCCTCTATTTTAATTTGTACTGGAAAAATTTAAATAAAAACGTACTTCATTTACGTGACAAAAGCTCGTACTTGTTACCCGAACGGAGCTAAATAATTGCACCTCAATAATGGTTCCTCGTGCTCGTTATTTACTACAAAAAAAAAAAACAAACGAACAAAAACGTATTTCAAATTCAAACCTTCTAAAACAGAACAGTATTAAACATTTATCTAGAGTTCCGAAACCAATTTAAATTGCGGTCGTATTTAGGCTTCATAAAAAGTTTTGGTAGCAAAAATACAGCTGGAACATATGTGCCCGAAACAAAGTCAAAGTTCCGACGATTTCGACCTCAAAAATGGAAATATGGGTAGGTACACACCCGGGGGGCTATAACTCCGAGAGATCCCGATGTCAATGGACGGCACATAAAAAGTTTTTTTATCATCTTCTGTTAATATATGGCGGCCGTGGCATTACCCTTTGGAAAAACAACGGGAACTTCGCTCACATTAGGTCACGCGGAGTTAAAGTGGCGTTACTTAGTCCTCAGCGAGGTTCCACGGAGCAGACACATCTAGAATTACACATAGATAGGTCTTTGTCATTTGTCTCTTCTGGAGGTGGTTATTACGTGGGAGAAAAGTAAATCTCAAAAGCAAATCTGTTTATCTTAGGATTTATTTTATTTAAGAATAAAACATTACTTTATAAATGAAATGTAAATATTTAAGTATAATTAAATATAATGTTGTAGTCTATGACCGACAGCGGGTGCGTTGCCTCGTTAATAAAAACAATTTTTTTCATAGTTGTGATTAGTATTATAGCTCTTCATAAAACTTAACTATCACATTGAAATAAAATGAGTATGTATAAAATAATAATTATATATTATGTAATATCAGAAAAACTCAAACAGGTTTTGTTGGTAAAAAAACAAAGGACTTTTTTTATTATTTAACAACTTTATTACAAATGATTCCTGTATGATTACATAGAAATAATTATTTATATACTACTTTATGTATTAAATGCTAACTAATAAGTATCTAAGTACGGTTACTGAAATTCATTTGGTTAATACAAGTAATCATATGATTTTTAATAAACTTACGATTTTTATCGACAATCCTTATGTGTTACCCACATTAAATATGATTCGTCAATTCCACGAAAACGGATGATATTGCTCACTCAAAATCAAAAGGAGCAAATTTTGATCAGTATAAAAATATTCTACGTGAATTTTGAATTTGTGAGTTTTAAAACTATCTTATACAGCAATATATTATAAATATTCCCAAAATAATAATTAATTTGATTGATTTATACAATAATAATCATGGTAAATAGGCAGTATTAAATAACAGTGATTATAGCAGTGTTTAAAAACTTTTAATTTTCTGATTTTTTACTAAAATAATTTGATTCCACTTTCAAATTGAAATAAAATTATGGTTAATTAAATAATATACGATGCCAAAAAGGGTCACTACTAATATAATTACATGACAATTATTTTTATAACCTGTCCAATAAACCATTATCATATTATGGCACTTACGAAACTAATTTGTATGTTAATGAAATAATTAAGTTATTCCGCATCACGGTAAGTAATATAATTATAATTAATGAACGTTATCGGTAGATAATAAGTAACTTCGTTAAAATACTGATGGTGTTTCATATTATTAGATGGGGATATTGATCGATTATTTGATTTGAGTAGATAAGAGATTATTAATTATGTGAAAATAGCAAACATCAATGAGAAACTTATACAACGGTGTAACGTTAAAAGCGCAAAACCTCTCGTGGGTCAAACTAAAGCACATTGTTTACTTGACGAACAATGTTTGTTCTAGGACTTTTTGGAAATTCGCAAACAAAAAAATGGTTTTTCATACAAAATGAGAAATTGATCGAGCCCATGAGTATGAAAAATATACTTTTTTTATTTTTTTGTCTCCATTGTGAAAAAAATGTGAATTTATAATACTCCTAGGAGGATTATAATACTTTTGACGGGCACGGTTGGTGAGCGATCGGGTTCGAATTCCCGGGTTGGATCTGAGTTTTATTTAAGCACACCCACGCTTACAGGGAGGCACAACCCTTTCAGGCAATAACTAAACGGAAGCCCAAAATAGGGAAAAGTATTAACGGATCAAACAGTAAACACAATTAGAATTTTTCCAATCTCCTGTCCGTTTGCACTAAAACACGGAAAAATTGGTTAATTGGGAACAACCTAATTAATGAATATAATACACCCTGCGAATTCTAAATGACCTAGGGTTACAAACCACAGTACTTCGGGAAAACCGCTGGTTCCCGGTTGCTGACCGCCGTTCCTTTGAATAACAAAAAAGCATTCAAAAGAGATTCTATACTTTAGAAAAGGGTATTTGCTTGAAATGTTAAATTAGTCCGTCAGTTCGACCGTCAGTTGGCTTATTTTCCAAAAAACTATTTGGAACACACCTTCACGAAGATACGGCTCTTTTCAAATGCCAAACCGTCCAAGCAGGTTGTAGTTTTGCTTATTGCTTCTGACTCCTACTCCCTCAATTTTTAATTCAATTATAATCTTTGGAAATGTGTATTAATTAAAAAAAAAAGCGAACGACTGACGGACTTAAAGCCACGGATACACTAGGGGAACATATGTCGCCGCTGACGTCAGTTGAGGTCTCTAGCGCGAGTTGCTGGCCTTCATCGACATGTCTGCCAACATCGCACGACACCTAAACACACATCGGCCAACTACATCGAGTGAAGTAGCGTAAGTAACGTCGCGCGCATGCACTCGAATGTTGAGCCGAAGTTTTGCGCAGTCGCACGACTTTGTCCGTTGTCGCTGCAGACCTACGAGTAAGTCGCGCGTTGTTGCCATATTTGTCCCTGCCAAATCGGCCGGGTTTCGGCTGAATGTCGGCCGATACTGGACATGCGTCGTCCCCTACTTTATCCTTGGGCTTCAATGATTGATTTGCAATTTATTAAATGCTTTGTCTACATGTCCTACCTATACACACTCATTATAATAATCAAAGGTAACAAACAAATTCAGTGTAGAAACCCCACAATTTGCTTAAGATGATACTTTCTTTTTTTTGGAATGAGTTTGTGACGACTTTGAGCAGGGGCGGAAAGAACCAAAAAACTTTTGAGTTTTTCGAAAGCTCAAAGAACACCTGAACATAGTTTGAAAATTAACGTTCTTTTTTTTTAAAATAAGCTCTCAGGGATGCCTTCACGGCGGCATTTCGACATTTGGGTGGTGATGGCGGCGCGCTTCTTTTGGCCAGCAGGAAGGTTAAAACTTGCTGGTTTGTTGCGAGCACCCACTCTGAGGTGAAACCCCGCTTGGCTGCTATGAATCAGTAGCAGGGTTACTGATCGTGGAATGACAATCTGGATTAAATTATTAGTATTTGAAGGCAAGGAATTTTTGGTTAGTAGTGTCTGTCTGGATGGAGCGAGCCCAGCATACATTTTGGTCTATTTGCCCCCCGTAATAGCCCAAAATTTATCTGGTGTAAAGTGGCTGGTCGCAATACTTAACAAATGATGATAATGAGGAAATGTGACAAGTAATGGTCTATTGAACTGAAAACATAACCTAGATTTTTGTAGGAGTACAGACTGACAGTCGGAGTCCGCCCTCGCACACAGGATTGGCAGGACACTTTGATGATTTTTTAACACGAGAAAAAACTTCTCTTAGGTATGATGTATGATTTTCTTTTAAAACGTTTTTTTTTCTTAATTATCTGCCATAAAATGCTCAACAATTGGGACACTTTACTGTTCGAGTACTAAGACTCGAACAAAAAATAATTTGAACGGTTGTGGTGTCAGAACTCCAGATAATGTTATTATTTTGAGTACTTAATTTGCATCTGCAAGCGTAACAGCAAGTCTAAAAGGTCACTTAAACAGTTTTAGTCAAACGAAAAAGAGAATAATCTATTTTATTGCTCAAACAAAATAGAGAATCAATTGTAACAGTAATTGTGGTGTGTATAATAAGAGTAGGTAATTCTTATCATACTTCAAATAAAAATAATCGCATCTATTACGAATGTAAGCTAAAGTTTGCATTTGCAAGTGGTGTTCTAGACCTCCCCATATTATTATTTTCGTTGGGCTAGGTTTAAGCATTACATACTATAACTATTGATTTGGGGACATTCCCTATGAAGTAGATAGGTTAGGTTTAATATGCACATTTGTCTTGTCTTGCAAATATGATTGCACACGTTTGAATTGAATCATTATGAATCTAACAAGTACGTGCTTAAAATAGAATATAATAATTTTATCGTTTTTCTTAACATTGCATCACAGGTCATGTGATAAAATGTAATTAAATCTAAAGGTTAAGTCTTCTATAGAGCTCTAGGGGTCTAAACAGGCCGTTCTAATCATATCGTGATCTTGAATTGGGATAAATCGTAAATTGGAAATATATTTTATCATTATCCTTATTCTCTTTTGACTTATTAGATTAGTACACTCTTAAAATATTAAAAAACAAATGAAATTAACACAAATAGCCCACCATCATCGGAACAGGGTCCGGCTGCCGTGGTCAGGGTACTGAGAGAGGAAGTAAGGAAGGACCACAAACTACCAGAATTTTTAAAAAAAAAGAAGAAAGCAAATATATTTATATAAAAACTGAAAAAGTTCCTATCAAAAATGTTATTTATTGTGAGGGAATATTTAAATGCAAAACTAATTTAAATGATCTTTTCTTATTTAATTAATGTACTTTATTTTATTTAATAGGTGGGTAGGTTTCGTTTTTTGACTTTTGACTTAACTTTGTTCTATTTCATTGCTATTTTCAATTAAATTTTAATTAATTTCAATTTAACTTCATTGTATTAATGTAATTGTAAATAACAGCTTTAGATATAAGATAAGATAAACTTAGAAAATGAGTTTTTGGTTACCTTTTACATACTATTTTGATTGTCACTCTATAAGTTATGTAATAACATCCACACTTAGATAACATTAAGATAACTAAAAATAACGTCTTTGTTTGTTTACTTTTAATACTATTTTTATTGTCACTCTTAACGTTAGTTATTTACGTTTTATGTGTCTCAATTCAATTTTTGTTGTAAACTTACCTTTTGTTATATATTTAAGTATGTATAGTAATCGAAGAACATGTAATTTTGATTATAAATAAATAAACTGCATGAGGTAACACTAACAAGCTTACACACACCGCGCTCAGGCGTGTACAAGCCCTCTAATTGGCTGACGAAAGAATGGCGGCCCACACACCGCCTACAACTACTGGCGCTACTGTCGCCGTCTATAAAACTAGCGAGTAGGGATACACGACATTCTTTTCAAAAAACGCCTGAACCGCCGCCGCGCACGACGTCTCCCCGTGTGTGCTCCGTGCCTGTGCTTTGTTCGCCGCTGCGTCCTCGTTGGTGCTCGCACAACGTCTCGGTAGTCTACGACTACCAACAAACGGTGTCCTTTCAGGACAATCTCAAAAACGTGTTTTTGCCCCTTCAGGAAAATCCACAGTTGCGTGGTTTCTTGGTGGAAACCTCACGGTGTCAACGAAACCAAGAGGGTGGTGTCCCCAATCCATTCCCCTCCAAACCCTTCAGCGCGAGGTTAATTTATTGGAGTCGGAGCTGGACCTTGGCCCTTGGGGGATCTCCTAGTCAACCCATCTCTGTTTGCGTTCACAGCAACACACCTGGTGTCGGTGGGTGTGGCTCACCCCTTCGCACCAACCCAAATAGGGCCCTGTTGCACATTAAGATTGGCAACAGGTTTACAAGCATTAGGGCACACCTTAGGTACTCACCTCACTGCCGCACACAATCCCTAGGCAGGGGAGGCTACTCATCCCCGGGCGCCAACCCACCCGGGGAGTTTAGTCCTGATAGGCCTTTCCCCAATTTTTTAGGGATCTTTCACTCCCATTCCATCCACTTAGGATGGTCTACCTTTCACTGAGGACCTTCCTATGTGGTGTTACTCAGGACATCGTCAAGAACACAATCTTGGCGATGTATAACGAGCCGGCTCATGCTATTGAGCAACTTCATCAGGATAGGCGCGCAATCCCCGCTATCTCCCCTGTTAGCCGATCAGGCTTCCCCCTCAGGCCCCAAAGTCTATTAGACTCGCGAACCGCGATCCGCGTCCCGACCCACCGATGCCACCCCGGACCTCAGTTCCTCAACCCTCCTTGCCCGAACGATTGACACGTCCCCCAGTCGAGTCTGAGGTGAGATCAGTGAACTCACCGGTTCCTCTGACGATGATTTAACCGTGGGTCCTAGGTAAGCCAAGGGGACAAACATTCTCTTGTCCTCAAGGCCAAAAAGTCCCCTCGCGGCTTACCTACCCCCTCTCCTCCGACCACATCGGTTACCCCCTCAAACACACCCCCCCCCCTCCCAGCCCCCGCTAGCCGCCCTTCCAGCCCTAGGGCTACCCCACCGCGCCCCCCTATAAGCCCAAACTTCCCCCCTCCTCCGCTCCTTCATTCATTCACGAAACGTTCAAATGGACTGATGTTTCAAGGGGGGGCCTGCGTGGACCTAAAATCAATTTCATAAAGGCCACCATTACCAAACCGGTATCAAGTATCGACCCCTACGGTCTTCGGACTATAGGGAACTCTCTCGTGTTCTCGTTCGAGGAACACCCACATCCATTCTTTTCTCTCGCTGAGAGAAGCCCACCCGTGTGGTGATCAGCGCGGATCCCCAAGGAGATTCCCACCATCCCCACCTCACGTCCTATAGGACCTTAAAAGCCCAAATGTTCCCCTGTTTCCGCGTCCACCGCCTTCACAAGGCAAGGGGCGGCGACCTTTACGACATGGTCCCTAGTTGATCTGCGACCCAGTCGAACAGTGCCCCCTCCGGCCCCATCCCATCTTCAAAATCCGATCTGTGTGCCTTTCCCCCTGTCGGCATCTCACTGAGAAGCCCTATAAAGCACAACTGTTGGCCAGTGTCACAACTGCACAGTCGGCACAGCCAGTCCCACTGTTTCGTCGTCGCACCTCCAGGTGCGTTAAATGCTTAGGTGCCATAGCACACGGTCCAACTGTCCCCGTCCCAAGGATAAGGCCTCTGCCAAGATCCACACGCTGTGTCCTTTGCGGTCAAGTCCCGGTGCCACCCGGCCAACTACCGCGGCTCCCCAAAGCCCCCCCAAATCTTCTTCTCCCAAACTGGCGAAGCGCGCTGGCGTCCGCCCGCCACAGAGGGAATCCCCATCTGTGAAGATTCCCCTTCACAGATACCAATAGATTATGTCCCAACGCCCTCTCCCTGGAACGCGCTGAACACCAACGGGGCTTTCTTCCCAGCCCTTGGCCGCAGCGCCCTCCAATCCGCTCCTCCCTCCCAGAACGTCCCCACTCCCCAGCTCTGGCTCCCGTTGACGCTCCCGCAGCCGCCGCAAGACGCTCTTGCAGCCCCGTTTTGGTGTCCCCCCCGTTAGGCTCCGGCCCGTGGCCCCTTGTGACGATGAAGACATGCGGGTCATCATCTCTCTCTTCCGCGTATAAGCCCGTTGAGAATTACGAAACATGCTTAAGGCGTCGGCACGACTTGGCCAGCCCAACTCAGGGCGTCCAAAACGGTAGTCCCGACGCTTAGAGGCTATTTTCGCCTCTCACCCCCACGTTGGTGTGAAGCTCTAAGTCCTACGCCCGCCCTCCACCTAGTTTAATCTTCCAAGGGCTACTAGAATAGGAAACGTTCTCATCCACCGCGGTCCCTCATGTGTTAGTTTACTTTACGTTTCACGCATGCAAAGGTCAGCGGGACGAACTCGCTCCTCTTGCGCGATAAAACCAGTTAGATATTCTCCTTCTCCAGGAGACTTTCCTAAAGCCACCCCCCATCGCGAATCCCAAAATTGCCAACTTTCAGTTAGGTTCCGTATGATAGGTCGCGTTGCCACAAGGGTGGTACTCTCATTTATTATAAAAAGTCCCTGCATGTATCCCGCTAGTCTCTCCTCCCCTCGAGGTCGCTCCTCGAGGTTTCAGTCTGTCGGCTAGGCATGACTGGTCATCAGCCCATCACCATAGTCTCCGCCTATTTTCCTCCTGCTACCGGTGCAGAGGATCAGTCCCTTCTCGTTAGAGACCTCACCTCTATCTTCGGCATGAGTGATTCCGTTATCTTAGCGGGAGACCTCAACGCCAAACATCCAGCTTGGAATAGCACTATTACGACCCCTAGGGGAAGAGTAGTGTTCAACCTTAGCTCCACCCTCAATTTTGACCCCGTTGCTCCTTATGAGCATACGCACTATCCCCACGATCCCAACTGTCGTTCCGATGTCCTCGATATAGCGCTGCTCAAAAATGTCAACCTTAAGTTGAACGCCATTGAGACGCTACACGAGCTCAATTCCGACCACCGTCCTGTGCTCTTGCACCTTACTCCGCGCACGGGTCCTCTGACCCTAGCCAGCCTCCTCCACCAAAGTGTTGACTGACTGGAAGAAAGTAAGCGAATTGCTGAAATCGACCTCGTCAACCTCACTTGGACTCCATCCCCGACCACATTGTCTCCGTCGCTGACACGACGGCCGCCATCAACCTCGTTTACAGAACACGTGCAATCCGTATTGACGGATGCTCACGGGAAGTCCCAGATACGAGCGATCGTAAATGGGAATCTCCCCGCTGACGTACGTGAACTGATAACCGAGAAGAACGCGGCCATCCGTGCCTACAGCAACTTTCCATGCGATTCGAACAAAGCTCACATGCGCAATTTACAGCGTGCTGTAAAGAAACGCATCGCTGAGTTTCGTTCGAATCGCTGGAACGACATGCTGAGCGAAGTCGAGCCCCCCACCTAGCCTACTGGCAGCTGCAACGAAAGTTGCGTGCTACCGAGGAGGCTACCGTCCCTCCCCTCACCCGTCCCGACAAGAGCGTCGCTTTTGACGACTCTGAGAAGGACGAGTGCCTGGCCGACAGCCTGGAATCTCAATGCACTCCTAGCACTCAACCGGTAGATAGCAGTCACCTCCTCAAGGTAGACTCGGAAGTCGAACGTAGGTCCTCTCTCCCACCTGTGAGAAGACCCTGATGATCCTCTGCCACCGGCCACGCCGGACGAGTGCACGACATCATAAAAGGGCTCCGCCCCCGGAAAGCCCCTGGGACGGACGGTATCAATAATAGGGTTTTTAAACTCCTCCCCGCCCAGCTCATTATGTTGTTGACCGCCATCTTCAATGGCGCTCTGAGCAATAATTCTTTCCCGAGGCATGGAAAGAGGCCACTGTTATCGGTTTCCCCAAGCCAGGCAAGCCCAAGTCTGAGCCGCACGAGTTACCGACCTATCAGTCTCCTGAACGTTCTCGGCAAGATCTATGAGAGACTTATTTATAAGCGACTCTATGATTACGCCGAATCAAAGCGCCTCATCCTGACGAGCAGTACGGCTTCAGGTCCGGACCTCGTGCGTCCAACAAGTCCACGTATGTCGAGCACATTAGCCGCGGGCTTTCAGCACGGTGCGATGACTGGTGCTCTCATTTTCGACATTGCGAAGGCCTTCGACAAAGTCTGGCACACGGCTTATTATATAAGCTCTACCACATGGGTGTGCCAGACCGTCTCGTGCTCATCATACGAGACTTCTTGTCGAACCGCACTTTTCCGCTACCGCATAGGGGACGCCCTCTCCTCCCCGCACCCGATACGTGCTGGCGTCCCGCAAGGCGCCGTCCTCTCTCCCCTCCTGTTCACGCTGTTTACTAGCGACATTCCCAAGAGCAATAAGGCTCGGTTAGCTCTCTTCGCGGACGACACGGCCCTGTATTACACAGGCCGCAGTTCAACCGCTATAAGCCCAAACCCTCCAGACCTCTGCCAACGTCCTAGGCGCTTGGTTTAGGAAATGGAGAATTGAGGTTAATCCCGATAAGAGTCAGGCGGTTCTTTTCACCAAACCGCGCAAACGTGATCTCCCCTCCCTCTCTCCGATCTCTATGTACGGCAAGCCGATCCCCTGGGCGAAGCAAGCCAAGTACTTAGGTGTGACGCTCGATAGTCACCTTTCCTTCCGCGAACATATCAAAAAGGCCCGCGACCGCGCGTCCTTTGTTATGGGTAGGCTTCACTTCTTGCTCACTGCGAGAAGCTCATCATCATCATCATCATCATCTCAGCCATAGGACGTCCACTGCTGAACATAGGCCTCCCCTTTTGATCGCCACAAGTACCGGTTGGAAGCGACCTGCATCCAGCGTCTTCCGGCGACCTTCATAAGGTCGTCTGTCAACCTTGTTGGTGGACGTCCTACGCTGCGCTTGCTAGTCCGTGGTCTCCACTCTAGCACTTTTTCGACCCCATCTGCCATCCGCTCTGCGAGCAATATGGCCTGCCCATTGCCACTTCAGCTTGCTAATCCGGTGGGCTATATCGGTGACTTTAGTTCGTCTACGGATCTCCTCATTTCGGATTCGATCACGCAGAGAAACACCGAGCATAGCCCTCTCCATAGCTCGCTGGAGCGACTTTGAGCTTTGAGATGAGGCCGATAGTGAAAGACCACGTTTCGGTGCCGTAACTCATCAACTGGTAACACACATGGTTGAAGACTTTCGTCTTGAGGCACTGAGGTATATCGGACGAAAAGACACTGCGTAGTTTCCCGAAACGCTGCCCAACCGAGTTGGATTCGGCGGCTGACCTCTTTCTCGAAGTTGGATCTACCTAATTGGACTACTTGTCCTAAGTAGATATATGAGTCAACAACTTCGAGTACCGAGTTTCCAACAGAGACTGGGGTGGGGCACAACATTGGCATTTGACATAATTTTTCGTCTTGTCCATGTTCATTTTCAAGCCCACCCGTTGCGAACTCGGTCGAGGCCATCGAGCATCATGCTGAGTTCCTCCATCGACTTTGCCATGACTACGATGTCGTCGGCAAATCGAAGGTGAGTGATGTACTCGCCATTGATGTTGATGCCAAGTCCTTGCCATTCCAGGAGCTTGAAGGCGTCTTCCATTGCGGCAGTAAACAGTTTAGGGGAGATAACATCCCCCTGTCTGACGCCTCTTCTCAATGGAATCGCCTTCGTACTCTGCTCCTGTACTCGGACCGACATGGTGGCGTTATTATACAAACACTTCAACACCTCGATGTACCGACAGTCAATACGGCATCGCTGGAGTGACTCAAGCACCGCCCATGTTTCCACCGAATCGAAGGCTTTCTCATAGTCCACAAACGCTAAGCATAATGGCAAGTTATACTCCTCGGTCTTCTGTATAACTTGCCGCAGCGTATGGATGTGGTCTATGGTACTATAGCCTCTTCGGAAACCGGCTTGTTCGGGAGGCTGGAAGTCATCAAGTCTGTGTTCGAGACGGTTCGTGATAACCCTTGAAAACAGCTTATAAACATGACTCAGAAGCGTGATGGGTCTGTAGTTCTTCAATAGGCTGTTATCACCTTTTTTTGAAGAACAGCACCACCTCACCTCTGCTCCATGCTTCGGGCGTTTTGCCCTCGAACAGGACGGTATTAAAGAGCTTCTGGAGGACTTTAAGTACCGGTGTTCCACCCGCTCTCAGAAGCTCTGAGGTGATTCCGTCCTCGCCCGGCGCCTTGTTGTTCTTAAGCTGTTTCAGGGCCATCCTAATCTCGTACAGACTGATGTCCGGGATATCTTCGGTATAATGTCGGGACAGCTTGGCTCTTGGATCTCCTACCAAGCTGTCAACGGGCTTTGCGACCGAAGTGTATAACTGTCCATAGAACCTCTCGATCTCGCCTAAAACCTCTGCTTTGGTCGACGCTATGCTGCCATCCTCCCGTTTCAGCTTTGTCATCTGGCTTTGCCCAATAGACTTGCCCTTCGCAAACACTTTGGAGCCTTGGTTTCGCTGTATGGTCTCTTTAACACGATTCGTATTAAAGAGACGCAGGTCGTGCCGCAAGGACTTAGATATACGTCTATTGAGCTGCCTATATGACTTCGCGTCATCGGAAGACTGCAACTGTAGCAAACGTCGTTCAGCCATGAGGTTTAAGGTTTGATCGATCAATTTCTGAGGTCTATCTTTACGGCCGGGTCTAAAAAACTTAGACCCTACCGTGCGGACAGTTTCCACTAGCCCGTCGTTGATCTCGTCCACTGAAACTAAGTTCTCAAGGCAAGCAAAGCGATTAGAGAGCTCGAGTTGAAAGCTTTCGGGGTTTTGAATATGGGACCGAGTAGGTCGGAGCGTAGACTTCATCAGGTTGGACCTTTCAAGTTTAACATTGATATTCAGCGAGCCTCTTACGATTCGGTGATCGCTACCGGTTTTCACCCTGTTGATCACAGAGACATCACTGAATATCCGTTTCTTGTCGGTCATGAAGAAGTCTATCTCGTTTCTCGTGGAACCATCGGGACTCAGCCAGGTCCATTTCCTGTGAGGCGGCTTCTGGAAGAAAGAGTTCATCATGAAGAGTTCTTCTTTCTCCAGAAAGTCGGCCAGCCTCTGTCCCCTAGGGTTCCGTTGCCCATACCCAAATTGCCCCACTCTCAACTCATCACCGCTTTTCTTGCCCAACTTTGCGTTAAAGTCCCCCATAACAACAGTGAAGTGAGTTTTTGAGCTATGTATGGCCCTACTTACGTCCTCATACATAGTCTCTACTTCCTCATCGGAGTGTGAGGAGGTCGGTGCGTATACCTGAATGACCTTCAGCGAATATCTTTTGGATATTCTGAGTATTAGGTATACCACCCTGCTCGACACACTGTCGATGGTTATTATGTTGTTAACGAGGGACTTGTGAACGAGAAACCCGACACCACCTTGGGACTGTTGGTCGCCCTCCCGGTAGTAGAGCAAGTTACCAGACTTCAGGGTTACGGTGTCCTCCCCCTCTCTACGGACTTCGCATAACCCCATAATGTCCCAGTGTAACTTGCTCAGCTCCTCTTCCAGCTCGCAGATCTTTTCGTCAGTCCTCAATGTGCGTACGTTGTGTGTTACCAGGGCCAGTCGTCGTGGGGGTGGGTAGCCGGATCTCTTCCGGAGATTCTTAGCACCCCCTGCTCCGCCGTTACCTTGACCGCTACCCGCGCCAGGGATAGCGGAGCTGCCGGGGACTGGGGGCCTGGTTTCTGTGGTTCTCATTATAGGGGGTAATTTGCCTTAATCGCCACGCTTGGCAGGCGGGTTGGCGATCGCAGTGAGGATGTGCAGTACCCGGAGGACGCTGCTGCCCGACCTCCGGTTTGTCCCTTAGTCGCCTCTTACGACACCCACGGGATGATTTGGGGGAGCGCAATTCTAAGCCGGCGCCCCACGGCCGAGCGAGAAGCTCACTGTCACTTAAGTGCAAAATGCGCCTATATACCGCGGTTATCCGTCCCATCATGACATACGCGTGTGTCATTTTCGCTCATTCGAACCCTCGCGTCCTCTATAAAATGCAGGTCCTCCAAAACCGGTTTCTCAGGAAAGTCACGGGAGCCCCGTACTATGTCCGTAACGACGCCCTCCACCTCGACCTTAGAATTCCCACCGTAGCTCAGTTCATGAAGCGCCTTTCCAAGCGCTTCTTCGATTCCGCTATTAGGCACCCCAATCCCTTGATCGCATCGGCCGCCCGATACGAACCATCGCGTATCAGTACCACCCGACGCCCTAAGCACACCCTCGTAGAGCCCGACGACCCCATCACTCTCCTCCAGGAGAGCAGTAGGGAAACCAGTACTCTTAGGAAACACAGACACAGACCGACTCCGTCATTCCGCCCTCGCCGCCGAGGCCGCCCGTCGCGACGCCCAAGTCAATGCCCCCCCCGACCCTTGCAAGAGCCAGCCCGCGATGCTGAGCCAGTAGTTTTAAATTAGTCCCTAAATAAGATATTATTGTGATCCAGCCTGTCCCTTGCTGTCCTCTGTCAGTGACGTCCTAAGCCGAGGTCCGTACCCCACAGGGGGTGCCCTTAGCGAACGGTCACTTAGTTTATAGTTTTTTTGCCTAGCTTGTAAACTCTGGCTGGAGGCCTTAGAGTAAAATCTATGGCATCCACAGAAAAGTCCGGTTAAGCAGCACACAACCTCCTCTAGGTTGACCTGCGAGATGCCATTCACAAAAAAAAAAAAAAAAAAAAAAAAAAATACACGACATTCATTCTACAATCTACAGCCGTATACACAAGACGTCCCGCTACACCGCACCACCGCCAACGCTTCGATACATGCAGTTTCTACTATAAAGTCTTCTTTTATTTAACGGCCCTGGACACGATTCAACAGTCTTCAAAGAAAGGAGTTACGGCCCCGCTGAGCAGCTATACCCCTTTCAAGTGGTCCTTCGTTCGCCGGATCGCTGTTCCAGTTTCAAGCCCGCTGTCAAGAAGAAGCCCAGCCCTGGAAGCAGCCGGGTTCAAGCCTTCGAATTCAAGAAAGAAACAAGTACGCGCTAGTGTTGGCGGTTGGTTTGCTTGCCACCGTCAATCACTTAATCATCAAATAACGTACGTGGCCACCTAGCGGTGATAAAGGCCCCTGCAAGACGTACGGAAGCATAGTGGACGAACTGACGACTCCACGCACCTACCCGGTGTAACAGTCAGACCCCGCCGGTACGGTGCGGAAACGCTCTGGGACCACAAGTTGGTACGCAACGACGAGTGCGGATTTCCCCCCGCACTCTGATGCACCCGTGAGCACCCGCATCCTCTGCCGGGAGGTTCCTACCTTCCTTTCCTCATTCATTCCTATTCCTGGTCCGGCATTACCACGGTAGGAGTCCGGCCAGGCTGCTAGACAAGATAGTTTCGCGAAGAAGATTCTGAAAGTGAAAGTGAACCAGTGATAAAGTGTTATTTTTAAGTAAATTGTTAGGTGTAGGGCCCCCCTCGTGCGTAATGGAGAACGCGCGTATGTTGCGCTCGGGCAAATCCACGCCCACGTCGGCCGCCACGCCGGCGTCCGGTCAGACGACGTCGACCGAAACAAATACGTGGAGTAAAGGCACCGGCACAGAGGATACGAACGGTGAAAGCAGCACGCGTACAATCGACAGAATAGAAGAAAATAGGTCCGCGCAAGTCGACACGAACGAGCAGGTCAGGAGTGCACCGGGCACGGTAGTCGACGTCCCCGTGGACAGATCGAGCAGTAGGTTATCTAAGTTAAAAGCCGAATTAGAGTTACATAATTCAGAACTAGCACGGGCTAGGGCAGCGTCCGCAGTTGCCATGAGTCGTTTGGAAATAGCCAGGATCGAACTGGAAGAATCCAACGACGCGGAGCCGCAGCCCAATGTTGAAAAGTCGCGTGTAGAGGGATGGATATCGGAACAACACGTAAAAAGTAGGCTAACGATAACAGAAAGAGCTCAGGACCCGGGACAAGACACTGCTAGGAATGAACCACGCGTTAGTAATGACGTGCCGCTGAATAAAAGTAGCAGCAGCGACATGGCTATGCTGGCTAGCGCGATAGTACAGGCGGTAAATTCCGGTAGGTCAGACAACGCGGCACCTAAATTCATCCACGAACTGCCCCACTTCGACGGGGCTATTGCTGAGTGGATGGCCTTCAGATCAGTATTCAACGACACCTCTGAAATGTTCACAGACATACAAAACGTAGCGCGATTGAGGAAAGCGCTTCGAGGCGCGGCCCGAGAGACAGTCAGAGCACTGTTGTTTACCGTTTCAGATCCGTACGAAATTATCGATAGGTACTTTAGAAAGACGGTACGGTAGGCCGGAGCTACTTATTCTCTCAGAGTTAGAAACGATAAAACGCATGCCCCGCATGACTGAAGACGGGCGCAATATAAGTAGTTTCGCTAGTAAAATATCAAATACGGTAGCGGCAATAAAATCACTCAATCAACCGCAATATCTGTATTCGCCTGAGTTAGTTAGTCGAATCGTAGAAAAACTCAGCGTCATTTTAAAGTACAAATGGTACGAGTTCAAAGCCGAGCGCACCGGCGCGCCAGAGCTAGAGTTATTAGCTAGGTTCTTAAACATCATGGCAGATCAATGCGGGGCCATGTTCGCCTATGAAACAGCGCGGGACGACAGGAAAACTAGAACCAAACCGCGCGCAGTAAACACGGCCCGCGGCAAAAACGGGCGACCATCACGCTCACGCGATAGCGGTACCGACAGCTCAAGCGATCGGTCGGACACCGAACGAAACGCGTCCCGTCGCGAAACCGTAGCCGCCGCGAACAAACCGCCGGTCAAAAAAGGGTCTAGCAAGCAAAAACCACGCCCATCACGCTCAGACACAGAGGCGTCGGCAGAACCTAGTAACAAAAAGTGCTCCGTGTGCGCGGGCTCTCATAAAACCGCCGAATGCGCGGATTTCACTAAACTTAACGTGTCCGATAGATGGAATAAAGCTAAACAAAATAAGTTATGTTTTAGATGTCTGAATAACGCGCACGGGCGCCCCTATAGGTGTAAATACGTACCTTGCGGTGTAAACGGGTGCGAAGCATCACACCATAAACTGTTACACGGGCACGGTAGCGAAAGCACGTCTCTCCCCACCCGCGGAAATGTAACTTCAATAAATCACGTACGCCAGTCTAATACCTATCTAAAAATAGTGCCGGTCGAATTAAGCGGGCCCGTCGGCACCACCACTGCTTACGCCTTACTTGATGAAGGTTCAACTATGACGCTTGTTGAACGAGACGTGGCAGACAGCGTGGTGCCCAGGGGTCAAAGCCAGCTCTTGATGTTAGAGGGAGTAGGTGGTAGCAGAATAGACGACGCGGAATCATGTCACGTTACATTGTCCATACGCGGTTTATGTAATAGAAATATAGAGACGATGAGTGCAAGCACCATAGGAACATTAAACCTATCGCCTCAGGAGGTAAGCAGGGACCTAGTGCGGCAGTGCGGCCATTTAATTGACTTAGAGGACGAGCTCTGCTACGAAAGAGCTAAACCAACCGTTCTCATAGGCCAGGACAACTGGCATCTGATTACGTCACGAGAATTACGCGTCGGTGAAAAAAGTCAACCCGTAGCGTCGTTAACCAAACTAGGATGGGTACTACACGGTCAGAGCGCGCGGCCCCGGAACAACGTGGCCATAGTAAATCACGTGCGACCGACCCAGCATGAAGACCCCGCGCTACAAATGATCAGGGAATATTTTAGCATCGAATCGCTAGGTATAGAGCCACGCAGGCCAAAGTCAGACCCGGATCAGCGCGCCCTAGCTATATTAAAAAAAACTTGTAATAAAATCAGCTGCGACAGGTACGAAGCTGGCCTGTTATGGCGAACGGACGCTGAGATAATGCCAAACAACAAAAAACAGGCCCTCAGTCGTCTACACAATTTAGAAAATAAATTAGACAAAAATATTAATCTAAAAACCGAGTATACAAAGCAAATAAATCACCTCATTCAAGCTAATTATGCGGAGCGGGTCGACGCCCCGGCCACGTCACCACGCACATGGTACCTACCCCATTTTTCGGTGGTACACCCCCAAAAGGGAAAGGTGCGTCTGGTTTTCGATGCAGCGGCTAAGTACGGGGGCAAAAGCCTAAACGACGCTCTCTTAGCAGGTCCAGATTTGCTTCAGTCTTTATTCGGTGTATTAATTAGATTCAGAGAGGGTCGGATAGCGGTAGTAGCCGACATAAGAGAAATGTTTTTACAAATAAAAATAGTCGAATCAGACCGCGATAGCCTACGATTTTTATGGAGGGGCGACGACAGGGAGGGAACCCCACAGGAATACAGAATGACGTCATTAATATTCGGAGCGGCGTCATCACCCTGTACCGCCATATACGTTAAAAATAAAAACGCAGAAGATCACGGTCTGGAGCACCCAGAGGTCGCGAAAGCCACGGTTCGCAATTATTATATGGACGATTACTTAGGTTCGTTCGACGACGTCAACAAGGCAAAACAGGTAATTAACGCCATGTACAAAGTCCATTTAAACGCGTCTTTCGAATTACGCGGTTGGGCATCGAACGTACCCGAGGTGATAAGTGATGTCACTGATAAGCGTAGTAGCGACGCGACCACGCTAGGGAAAAGCGACACAGAAAGAACGTTAGGTCTTATATGGAACCACGCACGTGACACGTTGGGATTCAATGTAAACTTTAGAAGCACGCCCGCGAGCGTCATTACAGGCGAAGAGATATGGCGCAGCGGCATAGGCTGGGACGATCCCATCACAAAAGAGCATCACGTGACGTGGCTCTCTTTCATAAAAAACGTAGAATTATTAAAAGACCTAGAAATAGCTAGATACATACCTGCCCCGCCCTCTGGCGAGGGAGAGTTACATATTTTCTGCGACGCAAGTGAAAAAGTCTATTCAGCCTCGGTGTATTTCGTGAGCTCGGGTACAGACGGAAACAAAACATCGAAATTAATAGCCGGCAAGGCAAAGTAACCATATAAAACTAGCCGAGCTACTGCTCGCTAGGAGAAGCCAGTATAACTCGTTTGCCGAAGACATCGCGACAATAGAGGCCGGGCGGCGACCACCGAAGAAGTCACCGTTCTACAAACTCTCAGTCAAAATCGACCGCAACGGAATCCTGTGCCTAGACAGCAGAATAAAGGAGAAATGCAACTTGCCAGTCCTACACGCCAAAGAAGGCTTCACCCAGCTGTTGGTGCATCACACGCACGCAACCTTCAACCATGGCAACCATCAAACTGTCATGAACGAGCTGAGACAGAGATATCACATAATAGGACTGCGCAATACCATACGATACATAAGTAACAAATGCCAATGGTGTCGGACCTATAGGGGTACCCCCTCTAAAATCCCCTTAGGCGACTTACCTGCAGAAAGGCTAACTCAAGGTCAACCACCCTTCACAGCTGCAGCGGTGGACTATTTTGGACCTATACAAGTTACAGTCGGAAGAAGGCTAGAAAAAAGGTGGGGCGCACTATACACGTGCCTCACCACGCGCGCAGTACACTTGGAGCTGGCCACCTCACTTACGGCCTCCTCCATGATTATGAGCCTGCGTAGAATGATGGCGCGTCGCGGCACGCCGACTGTAATATATAGCGATAATGGAACAAACTTCGTGGGTGCAGAAAGAGAGATCTCAGAGGCCATGCAGAATAACGAAGACAGCTTGAAAGCCTTTGCATCTGAGAAACTGATCACCTGGAAGAAAATACCTCCCGGTGCCCCAAACATGGGTGGCGCCTGGGAGCGACTTGTCAGATCAGTAAAAACAGCGTTGAGAGTCACCCTCAAAGAAAAATCTCCTCACGATGACGTACTCCACACGCTACTGCTCGAAGCCGAACATGTGATCAACTCGAGGCCATTGACCCCGGTGAATCCCAACTTAGAAGAAGAGGCGTTAACACCCAATCACTTTCTTATTGGACGCTCAAGTGGGATGACACCTTTCGGCTCGTTTAAAGACATGCCGACCGACTCACAATCCTGGAAGGCTGTACAAGCCTTGGCTGATGCATTCTGGTCACGCTGGTCGGCGGAATACAAACCTCTGCTGATGCCCCGACTAGGCAAAGCCCAACACAAAAATGTAAAAGTCGGCGACATCGTCATTATTTGCGACGGCACTATGCCCAGAGGAGTGTGGCCTCGAGGAGAAGTAATGAAGGTTTACCCAGGCCCAGACGGACAAGTTCGAGTTACTGAGATTCGAACAGCTGTTGGACTAATCCGTCGCCCGGCCTCTCGCCTCGTCGTGGTTACAACTGTGGAATAAAAACGTTATGGTGCTTACGCACGAGGGGGAGATTGTAAATAACAGCTTAGATATAAGATAAGATAAACTTAGAAAATGAGTCTTTTGTTTACCTTTTAATACTATTTTTATTGTCACTCTTATAAGTTATGTAAATAACAGCTTAGATATAAGATAAGATAAACTTAGAAAATGAGTCTTTTGTTTACCTTTTAATACTATTTTTATTGTCACTCTTATAAGTTATGTAAATAACAGCTTAGATATAAGATAAGATAAACTTAGAAAATAAGTCTTTTGTTTACTTTTTAATACTATTTTTATTGTCACTCTTATAAGTTAGTTATTTACGTTTTTATGTGTCTCAATTCTATTTTGTTGTAACTTACCTTTTTGTTATAGATTTAAGTATGTAATAGTATCTAAGAACCATGTAATTTGATTATAAATAAATAAACTGCATGAGGTACACTAAACAAGCTTACACACACACGCTCAGGCGTGTACAAGCCCTCTAATTGGCTGACGAAAGAATGGCGGCCCACACACCGCCTACAACTACTGGCGCTACTGTCGCCGTCTATAAAACTAGCGAGTAGGGATACACGACATTCATTCTACAATCTACAGCCGTATACACAAGACGTCCCGCTACACCGCACCACCGCCAACGCTTCGCTACATGCAGTTTCTACTATAAAGTCTTCTTTTATTTAACGGCCCTGGACACGATTCAACAGTCTTCAAAGAAAGGAGTTACGGCCCCGCTGAGCAGCTATACCCCTTTCAGTAATCATTGTATTAATTTTAATATAAATTCATTTGATTTCAATTGAATTTCAATTTATTTTCAATTTAATTCCAATTTATTTTCATTTTAATTTCAATTTAATTTCAAATGAAGTTCAATTTAACTTTTATCTATCGTTATATCTATTTTAAAATCATCAATATTCGAATAAATTTGACTACTTGAAAATACCGTTTTAGAGCTTCCTCTCTCCTACATTTTTACATTTTTATGTTTTGCTGTGCCCGACAGGGTCCATAATGATCTAATTATTAATAACTTGCCACCTAAGTACACATTGTGGAATGCAAATAAAAATTGAAATTGAAATTGAAATTGAAACCTCCTAACAATACGCGCCGTGTCCAGAAGTATCTCTACCTACTACCTTCTGAATCAGGCGCTTAATCCAGGAGCCAAGCGAGAGCCTCCTCAGATGTTGTTCGAGGCTCTTGACATTTAAGCCATTTTATCTTTATTATTATAATAATACTGTTAAAACTAATGAGTGTCTCGTTATTAATATCAACCCCATATGATGTTTCACTCCATCATCTGCCTAGCCTTTTCCCAACTATATTGGGGTCGGCTTCCAATCAAACTATATTCAGCTGGATGTCATGATTTTACATGGAGCGACTGCCTGTCGGACCTCCACAACCCAGTAACTGGGTAATACGATACCCCATGGTAAGACTGGTTGTCAGACTTTAGAGCGATAACAGTAACGACTGTCAAAGATTTACAAACGACAGCCGGGACCAACGGCTTTAAGTGCTTTCCGAGGCACGGAGGAAACTCGCTATGACAGAATTGGTCGCCCATCCACAGACCAACCTCGGCAAGCGCAGCTTAACACAGAAGATTGGCCTGTGCGGCTGTAATTATTTGACCACGAGCTCCTCCAGCGATGATGTTTCACTCCGAAACACATAAATGAAATCTTCCTCACATGACGTCGCACGAATACGCCCACTTTTTCAGTAAACAAAGAGATTCCACGAAACGATCACAAAGAATTAAGTTCAAAAAGAAAGAAAAAACTGTTTTACTTTGATACATCGCTTTAACACGAAAACAACGTGATCAAGTCATCAAATAAAACCACATTAGTATTCAGAACCAATAACATCCTAACCAAGTCTTGAAACAAAAATAACCAACAAAAAAATAAAAAAATATCTCTTTACTTACAGCAGATATCCCAAAAGTGGCAAACACTTCGTATGACATAAACATTTTGCACAAATACTTGTCAAAACACTGGAAAACTAAATAAAAAACGTAAACATTAGGTGCGCACGCGACTGTGCACTCGCTGGGAACTGACAGACTGAACACGGGCACACAGAGACACTGTGCACAGGTGTGTGTCATACGCAAACATTGATAAACAAAACTGTTCACATTCCATGCTGTTGATAAAGACGGGCTTATGGCAGCAACGTAAGAGCAAAAGAGACAGAGCATTAGAATTTCCGTCCTACGCTACGTGTTTTGCATTTTTGAGATAAGCGTCATGATAAAAATGTTTGATGTCCTTACTACAATGTTTTGTCTCTGTCACTAACGTCATAGAGACACTTCTGTTAAATACTGCTCTCTTATTTCAATGAATATTCTACGCTTAATAACGGCACTGTGCCTCACTGTGTCGATAGTAGAAAAACAACACGTGGTATGTCAAGAATGGAGCGGCAACGTCGCGCGCATACGTCATTCATAACAGCTGCGCACGCGCTCACCTTGCGTTTTTTTTTATCTGTGGTACAGTTATTTCAGTGTTTCCTTTGTTTTTCCTTCCCACTAGCTCTAGCTAGCTAAACCTTCAGAGTTACGAGTGATAGATTTTTTTCATAACTTTTAAGTAGGTACATCATTATTATTCAGGATTTTCTTTTTTTTTTTCTAGACCTTAGCCTCTAAGCTTTAGTAGTGACTTATTGATGACTAGACTTGCCCTAGATTATGTTTATGTTTTATTATGTTTTCTATACACACGCTCACATTCATAGAAATTGTTCACTGTATCAAAACAAACAAAGGTTACGGACTAATAACTAAACTATGTCCAATTTTTACTTACTGTCGTCGAGTAAATAAAGCTTTTGCAACAGTCTTGTTATTCAAAAACGGACCCTGATTTCGTCACCAACGAGAGTCGACCACGAAAGCGAACCTGCAGGACTTTAAGAGAATACTAGCTGCATACTGAAGGCTGGAGAATAGATTATCAAGAGAATAAAACCTGTAACTCCTAAGAAATAAGACCGGTTATTATGTAACATAGCTAGAGAGCTGAGTGCCTTTTTACGAAGGTTTTTTTTGTTATTTGTTATGTTTAAATCATCACATAAGTCCTCCCATCGATACTGTCAAGACTTGTGCAGACTATAAAATCGGTTTATTCCACTTTGTCCACCTGGGTGATATCACCTGGGTGAACAAAGTGGACAACATTGGTGTCCTCAATTCACCTCGGAAAAATATCACCTGAGTGATATCACCCAGGTGAATTGCGGACACTAAAGTTGTCCACTTTGTTCACCTCGGAAAAATATCACCTGGGTGAACAAAGGCGACTTTTTTTTCGCGATGTAGTGGACTTTAATCACCCATGAAAAAGTTTTGGAAAACTTAATATTTAAATTGTACTAGGAGAACAGGAACATAAAAAGGTGTTAGCGCCGGAATTCAATATGGAACTGAACAAAAGTACTAGGAAAACAGGATCATGAAGACGTTCTTGTCTCGCATTGTTATAAAAATATTATTGTATGTTAGCCTTAAAAGTCCACAACATCGTAGAAGAAAAGTTCACTGAAAAAAAAGAACAATATTATCTTCATACTTTTTTTTTTAGTAGAAGACAACAATATTACATAGGTGATAAAAGTCCACTATATCGCGGAAGAAAAGTCGCCTTTGTTCACCCAGGTGATATTTTTCCGAGGTGAACAAAGTGGACAACTTTAGTGTCCGCAATTCACCTGGGTGATATCACTCAGGTGATATTTTTCCGAGGTGAATTGAGGACACCAATGGTGTCCACTTTGTTCACCCAGGTGATATCACCCAGGTGAACAAAGTGGAATAAACCACAAATCCACGGTGATCCAAGTCAACAGCCCTTTATGTTCCAGTGCCACGGTTACCTGATGTGACAGTCCCGCGGTCCCGGTACGAAGGTGCTTGAAGCAAGAATAAAAACTAGTCAAATACTTCTTCAATTATCCCTAAATACAGAGATTCTGACCTGGTTGAGAAGAAGCAGGGTATTCGATTGAAAAATAAATTATCTAGGACATCACTAAAAATATTTGACAAGTATTTTTTCTCCATTGTAATATATATGTCCATTGAATGGCCTGTTGGTATAGTGGTGAGTGACCCCGACTGCTATGCCGGAGGTCGTGGGTTCGATTCCCACCCAGGAGAAATGTTTGTGTGATGAGCACGATCATTTGTTCTGTGTCTGGGTGTGATTTATCTATAATAAGTATGTACATAATTATTTAGAAATATATAAGTATGTTTATCAGTTGTCTAGTACCCATAACACAAGCTCTGCTTAGCTTGGGACTAGATGGTGTTGTGTGATAGTTGTGGATTATTATTATTATAAACCAAAATTGACGAAGATACGACGCTTTTAAAACTTCCAATACGTCACAAGTAATTACGGTTTTACTTGCTTCTTGACGTCACGATTTTGGATTGCTTTTTTGGATGAATGACAAAACAAAAGATACGTATCAGTTATTTTTCAAAACTCTAGCTGACGGGTCCAGTTTTTACATTTGCAGTTTTTTGATACTGTTAACATGCCTTATGTACCAAGCCAGTATTTCAAAATAGTGTTTTTTTATGAAAAAGGTCATTGAGACATTTCAAAACGTTTATACCTATAAAATCACTACATATTTAGTATAAAACAAAGTCGCTTCTCGCTGTCTATATCCCTATTATACTTAGATCTTTTAAGCTACGCAACGGATTTTGATGCGGTTTTTTTTTTAAAGATAGAGTGATTAAAGAGTAAGGTATATAATGATTACATAACATGCAAAATATAGTAGAGATTGCATCGCTTGTTGAATATAAAGTGGAAAACATAATAGGTGAGATAGATCATGTAGTCGGTATTACAGCTCATAAGACACAAAATACATTTAAAATTTGAAACTCCTACAATTAATAAATAGCACATTTTTACGCCCGTGTGGTAAATTGCCACAAGTTGCTAATATAGCAATTAATATGTCAGCATTATCGGCCTAGCCTTTTCCCAACTTTTTAACGTTGCCCTCACTATACTTGGGAGTTACTGGGTTGTGGACAACCCAGCCCAGTAACTGGATAACAGGCAGTGGCGTATTTACCCTTTTTTGTCTTCAAGCTCGCTTTTCAATTAAATAATATTACAGGAGGCTAGGCTAGGCTTTTCGGGCCCGCTACCATGGCTCTTAAATGAAGAATGGGCTTGTCGTAGTCAGGAAAGCTCAACCTTTCAAGCTCACTTTTCAAAGATTTTTTTTTCTTATTTTGCTGCAGAAATATAAATCGAACCTGTTATGAGGCTTTTTTTTTTTACGTGGTAAAATCATCAAATGAGACCTCCCACCCCAGGCAGGGCGAGAGGTACTGTCAGACTTGTACTGACTAAAATCCACGGTGTCCTTCAATAGCCCTTTATGTACCGGGGTCACGGTGATGGTATAAGACCCGCGACCCCGGCAGGCTTTAGCCCTCTGAGAGGGGGCCTCGTCATTATGCTGACGCTCTTTGAGGCGCGCGTGGAACACGACGCGCCGTCGACCCGGGCATGGACCATGGTCGGGCGGCAGGTCCTCACCGGACACGGATGTTTCGGGAGGTACCTGTGTCTGATGAGAAATGATGGGTGTCACCACTGCGTAGATCGCCCGGAGGACACAGTCGAGCATACGGTGCAGGATTGCCCCGCTTGGGCGGAGCACCGACGTGTCCTCACGGCGGCGATAGGCGGAGACCTCTCGCGACCGGCATTGGTTGCGGCCATGCTGCGGAGCGAGACGGAGTGGGAAGCGGTCGCCTCCTTCTGCGAAGCAGTCATGCTCGCGAAGGAGGAGGCGGGCCGCGTGAGAGAGAGGACAAGGTCCTCCCTCCGCCCCACCCGCGGTGGTGGACGCCCACGGCGTCGGACGTCGCTCCGGCCACCGTAGGCGCGGGCATGCGGACCTGTTATGAGGCTAAACTGGGAGTGAAGTGCCACAAGAACATTAGAATAGTTGATTTTAGAGAACATTTACATTTATCAGTTTTATTGCAAATGTAAAAGCCAATACGAAATTTACCTTTACACAGCTATTTGATGATCACTACACCACACAGACGCCGAGATACGCAATAGCCCCGCAGGAAACATGACACTTTGGACTGGTCTGTTGGTCTAGTGGTAGTGACCCTGACTGCTATGCCGGGGTTCTTGGGTTCGTTTCCCACCCAGGACAAATGTTTGTATGATGAGCAGGATCATTTATTTTGTTCTGTGTCTGGGTATAATTTATTTATCTATAATATGTATGTATTTAGAAATCTACAACTATGTTTATCATTTGTCTAGTAACCATAACACAAGCTCTGCTTAGCTTGGGACTAGATGGCGTTGTGTGATAGTTGTGGAATATTATTATTATTTTAACAATCTTATAACTTTGTGCTTTGTCATGATTCAGTTTTAAAAGGCACTTAAATTCTACATACAAAAATAATAATAGACACGTGTATCGGGATTCCCATAAACAAAAAAATAATGTTGTATAGAGCTTACCTCTGTCTTGTTTATGCTTTGACATTTCCTCTTTAGAACAGTAGGTACTTTAGAATAGTTCTTGAACTGGTCTCCCAGACGCGAGAAACTCGTATCACAGATATTATAATATAAAGTCAGAAATTACCTTTTGAAGTACTTAGTTTATCTCTAACCATTGCATAGAGTTGATCTGGCTCTAGTGAGTTTATGAACGGTGTAGTGTATCTCTTGTAAAATGAATTTAACATTAGTGACTATAATAGCTATGTGTGTGGGACTTTGCTACGGAAGTAAGTATGATTTAATTCCTACTGTATTTTTTTTTACTTTTATTGTACGACTTGACGTCACAGATCTCACGGGTTCAGTATTAATCGTTAATTATGACGTCAATCAAATAGAATACACTTAAGGAAAATGATTGTGTACAGAGGTCACTTAACATACATATATATCAACATTTTTCTTACTAGTTACGTAAAACGGTTGAACTTATAATATTTATGATATGATGAAAGATGATTCAGCAACTGACATAGGTCTTCAGTCACATTCAAACAGTTAATTTGAGGTATTAAAAACATCTAATAATATTCCTCCTACCCTGGATGCAGAGAGACGGACTGTCAGACAAGTAAATAATAATATGTTCACAACTATCACATAACGCCGTCTAGTCCCAAGCTAAGCAGAGCTTGTGTTATGGGTACTAGACAACTGATAAACATACTTAAATATTTCTAAATACATACATATTATAGATAAATAACACCAAGACACAGAACAAATTAATGATCATGCTCATCACACAAACATTTATCCTGGGTGGGAATCGAACCCACGACCCCCGGCATAGCAGTCAGGGTAACTAACCAGACCAACCAGACCAACAGGCCTGTCAAAACAAGTAGTGACTAAAATACAAAGTGTTCCTTCAATTGCCCATTAACTCTCATTCCTTGCCTTCTGCATGCTTACAACTATGATATCTGGAAATTGCCCCGCGACGTTCATTGCTGTAAGCGTCTCCCGCGTCGGCGTAAAAGCATTCCGCCTCCTCCTTCGCTAGCTACTTCGCAGGATTATGTGATTGCTTCCCATTCCATCTCGCTCTTCAGCATTGGCTCAATCAATGCTGGGCGTGAGAGGTCACCTCTGCCCAAGCGGGGCAGATCTCCTCCGTGTCCTCCGGGTGGGCGATTCACACAGTAGTGACACCCATCCATCACCCAGGCGTCTATATTTATTTAGTTGGCAAGTTGGCCTTTTGCGTTCTATGCGTTGAGTCCCCACATTTATTTAATAGTCTGATTTCAGTCCCTCAATCGCTTGAAGGATCGCAAGCGGTGTTCAAGATCAACGGGTCGTGCAGCACCCCGGCTGGCAAGCCCGGCCGATGTATAAGTATCTACTCCTGTTCCCAAATCTCCAACAAACTTCAAAATCCACCCATTTCCGAAGAGACCATAGCTCTAGTGAAAAGTTCTATGTAAGTACAGTCGTGAACACTAATAAAAATGTAAGTCCTTGTGAAAATAAACTTAAAATTGAGCAGTTAAACTTCATAATTACTAAACTTGCGCTTGGTTTGCACAGTACTTAAGTAAGGCAACATTTTTTATAAATATATACATTTACAATTAGGTTAAGTTAGATATTATAATAACGTATACATGTGGAAGCTTGTTATTAGCAATTTTAAGTGTTATTAAGTTTTTCTAATCATTAGTCAGTAAGACTTTTTTTTTTTTTTTCGTGGTAAAATCATCAAATGAAACCTCCCACCCCGGGCAGGGCGAGAGGTACTCTCAGACTTGTACTGACTAAAATCCACGGTGTCCTTCAATAGCCCTTTATGTTCCGGGGTCACGGTGATGGTATAAGACCCGCAACCCCGGCAGGCTTTAGCCCTCTGAGAGGGGGCCTCGTCATTATGCTGACGCTCTTTGAGGCGCGCGCCGTCGACCCGGACATGGTCCATGGTCGGGCGGCGAGTTGCCCTTTACTCGCCGCCCGCATGCCCGCGCCTACGGTGGCCGGAGATCGTCTTGCGACGTCCGACGCCGTGGGCGTCCACCACCGCGGGTAGTCAGTAAGCCTTCTTCCAAATAATAAAAAAAAACAGCGTCTCGCGGGCTAGATTCAATCATGGACAAAAATATGGCCTACAGTTGCTTGTAGCGTGGGGACAATATCATTTAAAAAAAAATCTCATAAGTGCATCAAGATTAAATACAAAAACACTTAAAACAAAAACAAAAGTTAAATATTCTTGTTCTTTATTATTCTCGGCGGGATGGAGATCGCGAGCCAGGCGACCCTGGTGAGGCCTGTCACCGACATAGAGATCGCTCAGCGGTCACCGCAGGTTACAGGTAGCCTGTGGTGCCGTTGCCCAGGTGGACACTAGGAGGTGGATCCCGCCTACCCCAAAAATACATCCCTCCATCATCAATTTCAGATGCAAGAGTCCAGTTGAACGCAGCGTATGCTGCGAAACCAGTATAGGTGAGGAGAGGGTAGAGGGTAGTTGTCAGGCTGAGATGACTGCGTACCCTCCTGATCCAAGCTCAGCTTGCTGTGGTGAAGATACCGTACCAGTCAGTAAACTTACATCGGTTGGTCAGTATCAATATAATTAGATACCTTGAGTATTACAGTCGTTTGATTTTTGTCATCACAGCTTAATAGCCTTAGTAGAGAAATTATCCTAGAAGAATTTGTTGAATAAAATTATACACTTAAGGATAATCTAGGATCTACTTCGGACACACATTTATTGCCTGGTTCTTCCTCCAGCGTCTTCTATAAGTAAGATTCCATTAAATTCTGAAAACAACGGGGCTCCGTCAACATAGTTTGGAGTTTCTTGCTCGTTCTTCTCCATAGAGATCTACGCCTTGGAATGAGCACCTACGGTACTTTCACAGTTTTTTATGTCTTGTGACTGGGACTGTAACACCATAACTATTTTTGTACTAGTTTTATTTTGTTTTTTGACAGTTTAAAAGTGCCGGTTATGGCCTAGTTGAAATAAACGTTATGATTTTTGATTTGATTTGATAGCTAATTTGCTGGTATCTACCGTACGTTGTTTTAGTACATTTTCGCAGTAATGTATATCGCGACAATGAACTTCGCAGATATGATTTGGGCTCTCTTTTGGCATAAAACTAAAAGGGGAAGAACCGGAGAGGGCAGGAGGACGGGCGAGCGAAGCCGCAAGTAAAGGCCAGTGATTGATTCAGGAGGTATTCCTAACGTTATTACCCTTCTGTTCCAGGTGGTCTGCCGACGCCTATAGATGCGCATCCGTGGGCTGTGATTATAGAGTACATACGTGTTCAAAACAAGCAAACTGGACTGTACTGTGGGGGAGCTTTAATCAGCGGCAAATATGTCCTCACCGCGGCCCACTGTATCGCTGGATCATTCATGGACATAGCTACACCGTAAGAAGAACTAAAAATGCTTCTTATCATTGCTTCATAAGCTCTCTGCACAGTAAAGTAAACGTTACGTAAACATGAAAAGAGGACCTGTTCAGTATTAAAATATTTTTATTTGAATCATTTATGCAATAGAATATGGTTTCCATTGAAATGGGATGCTTACTTACAAAAGTGTTTTCTTGATTCAATCTTGAGTTCTTGACAACTAGAGTCGTCATCTTCATTAGCCTGTAATGTTCCCAATACTGGGACACAGGCCTCCTCTCTGAGAGGGCGGATTAGTAGATGCGTATTATTATCTTCGAATTCTTGGTTCTAGAACTTGCCGGTTTCCTCACGATGTTTTCCTTCACCGTTTTGAGAGCAGTGGTGATGAAATAAGTAACACAAAGTAATGCACCTGGCAGGGTTGGAACCCACGACCTAAAACTCGTTAGTCGGGACCGATACCACTGGGCCACCACTGCTCCTATCACAACTAGAGTGAATAGGACAAAAGTGCTCCACCATCAACCATAACATTACTTACCATCAGCCAAGATGGTGTTAAACCACGAGGCTAAAGTCAAAGTGGATTTGTGAAACTCTTCTTTACGTTACATTTTTACCGTATTTAGGAGTAGATCTTTTTCAAACAACCTTTTTTATTAACAAACGTCTATTCACTTCCAGCAGCATTAACTTTAAACTTATTTCCCAGAAAAGTGGTTCGCCTCGGCGAATACGATTTAACACAGGAAGGACAGGATTGCGTGCTATCGGAATTTGGGGGAGATCCAATGGACTGCACTGATGGAGCACTCAGAATCACCATAGAAAAGACCATACCTCATCCGGAATATACGCCAAAGATATCGAAGAAAAACGACATCGGTCTTATCAGATTGCAAGAAACTGCTCCATACACAGGTTAATATCGTTTTCTATAAAAAGAGCCGCACTGTTTTGACTTTGTTTTGACTCCTTGCAGACTCTCAGAATCCCTGGAGGTACAATGGGTCTTCAAAGTTACATGTTCATCATCATAAGTCTATAAGGTTCCCACTGCTGGAATACATTCCTCCTCTCTGAGAGAGGGAGTGGGCCATAATCCACCACGCGGGCCCAGTGCGGATTGGTAGATGTCACATATCTTCGAATTTTCGGTTCTAGGACATGCCGGTTTCCTCACGATGTTTTTCTTCACCGTTTTGAAAACAGTGGTGATGAAATAACTTACACAAAGTAATGCGCCTGGCGTGGTTCGAACCCACGAACTACAACTCGCAAGTCAGGACCGATACCATTGGGCCAGCACTGCATCCACACACACAGTGACATGTTACCACCAGATAATAGTGTTGTATCATAAGTCAAAACCAGTTCTGACAACAACAATTTACGGTACAACAAGGTATAACCAGGGGTACGGTGGGTCTCCAATGGATACTTTGGTATCACCTAACAGCTCTTTCCCATATACTTCTTTGACAATGACCGAGAAATAGGGGTTACTGATTACGCCTAATCTTTTAGATTTTATTCACCCCATCTGCCTCCCCACCAAAGACCTGACGCAACCAGAAAATATGCCTGTTAACTTCACGATGTTTGCCGTTGGTTGGGGTGCTACAAAAACCAGATTCCAGAGTACCATCAAGCTGCAGGTTGAAGTGCCCTTCGTTAGCCAGGAAGTAAGTGCCACATCTTTTTTTTTTTTCGTTAAATAAAACCATGATCCCACGCAAGGAATTTCTCTTGTGTCGTAAGTGCGTTTGCAAACATATAAACTCACATAGGTACACAAACGCCAAGACCTGGAACAACTACTTGTAGATCATACAAATATTTGCTCCGTGCGGGAATCAACCCCACGACACTCAGCGCAACAATCCAATTGCTCTACCACTGCACCAATCGTGCTGTCTAGATTGACCCTTTGACTTCCTAAGAGTAAGGTAGAATATTTATTTAAGTGGCGCGCCTACTATCATCATCAACATACCAGTCGCAGGACATCCACTGCTGAACATAGGCCTCCAATATGGATTTCCAACAGGACCAGTTGGACATAACTGTGTTCTTCGTGACCAACTGTAGGTGGATGTCCTTTACTGCACTGGATTCCTTTTTAAATCCAAAGCCTGGGTTGCTTCTTTGAAAGAAACCTTTGTGGATAAACGATGGCACGGTTAGCGGAAGAGCAACCGCTGCTTGACGTGTTGCGGGTTTAAAGTTTGCACAGAATAATTTTTGCATGCCCTATCCCTATAGGTTCTAAATCTGGCTGTTTGTGTTTGTAAACGCAACCACGATTCAGGAGCAATTACTAGCATAATACTGTTTGTTGACGAAGATCAATCAATCCTAATACAATATCATTTCACAGAAATGCCAACCAGCTTACAACACAGCTGGTCGCAGGGCCACTTTGGGGAGAGGACAGCTGTGTGCAGGAGGAAAAAAAGACGTGGACACTTGCCGGGGTGACTCCGGAGGTCCTTTAGTCTATGAAAACTGGAACTGGTCCGAACACACCGGCGTCGTGAAGAGATCCCAACTCATCGGAATTGTTAGCTTCGGACCAAACCCTTGTGGTGAAAAAGATGTTCCAGGAATTTATACCAATGTCTACGAATACCTTGACTGGATAAGGAGTGTTATTGTTTCTTAATTAAAGTTAATGATGTCAGCAATTATGTGGTTACAACATTTTCGGCCAGCTCAAAAACATTTCAATGAAAATATCTTGGCAATATGTCTGAACCAGCATCGTATGTTTTGTCTTACGGCCAGACCAAAAATGTGTGGCTTATATGGCTGGGCCACATTCAAAAAATAATGTCATTTAAATTGCGCAATCTGCAATTGCTGGCAATTATACTGCAGCTATACATTGTAATATAACTTATACCTTTTAAGATGAGTAGCAGTTTGTTCAACTATCTTCTAAAAGATAAGTCTACAGTCCAACCAATCTCTTGAGACCACCACAACTGTCACAAATTGACAGATCATAATATAATTGATTGATCGGGGTCCCTCGCTTCACTAACATGATTGATATGACTTGATTGGTATTTGATCCAATATAGATGTACTAACTTATTGTTCTATTCTGACATGAAATGGTTTTATTAATCCAATTTATTCATCTGTCATAGCTTATTATTTTATTACTTCATATTTATGATTCAATTATCTTAATTTTATTTAAATTAATTACTAGGTATTTAATTTGTTATCCAAATTCAAGAATAATAAATTAACATTTGTCTGGCATAAATATTTATATGTTTTTTATATAGAATAGGTTACAAGTAAGTAAGTGTCAAATAACTTTCCTAGAATACCAAAATAAACACCAGTTTAAAAAAAAAACAAACAGTTTTATTGAAAAAATAAATTGTCGTATCAAAATATTTTAATTCAACGGAATCCTCCAATGACTCGTTTTAGTCGACGAATTTCATTCAAAATTCGTTCACTCATTCTCATTCATTCATTAAGGAATGATTTCAGGATTAGGATTTAGACCAGGGTCAGCAGTGGAGTCATCAATGGTAGGTGGCGGAGTGGTAGTAGCAGCGTTGTTGCGCGCCTTGTAGTACATTTTAGCTAGCCTGGCGCTCGCAGCGATGCCAGGCCAAGTCTCCTCGTTGATTTGGTCCACATACTGCGGAGGCACCTGGAAGCCGTAGCCGTAGCTCGGCAGCTCCAGTGTGTAGGAGAACGGAATGCCTATGGACTGGAGACAAAAAATATTAGATACCCTTCAGGTGAATTAATACACAAAAACTCCTCTCGACCGGGTTCTTGGACATTTTTATGATTTTCCTATAGATATATTCGTTGTACAGGTAAAGTCCTTTCGCAGTTAATACTAAATGGTTGGGATAAAACTTTCATCTTTTTCGTGTTACAGATCATCATCATCATCAGCCTATAATGTTCCCACTGCTGGGACACCGGCCTCCTCTCTTGTGAGAGGGAGTGGGCCATAATCCACCACGCGGGCCCAGTGCGGATTGGCAGATGTCACATGTCTTCGAATTTGATGGTTCTAGGACATGCCGGTTTCCTCACGATGTTTTCCTTCACCGTTTTGAGAGCAGTAGTGATGAAATAAATTACACAAAGTAATGCGCCAGGCTGGGTTCGAACCCACGACCTACAACTCGTAAGTCGGGACCGATACCACTGGGCCACCACTGCTCACCCATGTGTGTCATAACTAAATAATTTTTTCAATGAAGTATCTGTGACCCACTGTGTTACAGATACTTCATTGAAAAAATTATTTAGTTTTAAAACGGGATATTAACCATGTTTATTATTTGTTTTGAGATTTTCAACTCTACGCGCTCGGGTATAAAGTTGAAAATGTATTGGTGACTGATGAACGATAACAATTATCGTCTGCTGTTTGGCTAAGGCCCCTGGTCCCGATTGTAGAAATACTGTGCATTTATTAGAAGACTTATTTGGAGACGGACTAATAACGGAGTTTTTGTGCTATTTTGTGTTTAATATTGAGCAAAATGTCTGTATCTGCATTTGGAGTGAAAGGGACGCAAAATGCAACCTTAACTAATTCTATAAATACAAAAATTTATTAAATTTTGATACAGAGTTCGTTGGGATCCTAAAGGCAGTTGTTAGAGCAAAACCTAGTAAAAATATAAGCAACTTACTTGTCCATAATCCTGGGCACATCCAGATGTAATATACATCAAGGTAGCACTGTTACCCACGCTATAGTAGTGAGCTTGAGGCAACTTCCTCACGTCAATATGAGCGCCCATAGCAGACGCAACGTGGTGCAGCTGAGCAGCATTCCCGGGGAGACTCTCATCACCGTAACCGTACGTCACGTACTCCCCATAACTGTGGATGTCCATAAACAACTGGATCCTGTCGAGGTACTCTTCCATAATGTTCTTTACATTCCTAACTTCCACTTCGGAGAATTTGAAGGGTCCCGGATAAATGTCGGAGCAAGGGTTTGCACTGACTCCGATTGTTCCCCAGTCCTTGCCGTAGTTTCTGTTTCCATCTACTCCGCGGCATGTCGCGTGGCTCGTTACATTTAGTGATCTGGTTTTGCGCCAAAGACGAACCTAAAAAACGTTGTATTAAGACATTATTACCTAGAAAGTTCAGTCAATGGTGGTGGACTTTGTAATTACACCCCTGACCGTTCATTCCTTTCATAAACGGCACGTTTTACGCAGAGGCTGTGCAATTAGACTGCTGCGCTGTGTGTCGCGGGTTCGATTCCCGCATGGAACAGTTATTTGTATGCTCTGCAAGTAGTTGTTCCGGGTCTCTGTGTTTGTGTGTGAGTTTCTATATTTGTAAACGCACCCACGATACAGGAGACATTCCATGTGAGGGGCAAGGTTTATAAAAAAATGTCGTCTGTTATATTTAAGTCCGAATTATTACATTGAGCCTATCGTATTTTATGAAAAACATAACCCATAAAATGGCGTACTACACTTTCTCTTGGACCTAACCTAACCTTACATTAGCACTTGCGTCCATGATTCCAGTAAGACAGTGGAGAATACTTACATGATCTTGAGAGTACTCATAGCCATCAGGGTTGAGCATCGGCATGATGATCCAGTCTACATCATTCAGAACATCTCTGTCTTCAGGCCTCGTGTTCTCCACCAGTCTGTAGATGGAGTAGAGAGCAACTGGAGTGGTCACCCACTCTCGCGCGTGGATCATCGCGGTCAAAAAGTAGATTGGCTTGCTCTTGTCTTCGAAGTTTGTTGTTGAAATCTGGAGATAACAAAATACAATTTAATATGAGTAGGTACTTTTTATCGTGGTAAAATCATCAAATGAGTCCTCGAGCCCAGGGTGGGACGGTGGGAGGGACTGACTAAAATCCACGGTGATCCTTCAGTAGCCCTTTACGTACCAGAGCCACGGTTACCTGGTGAGAATGTCCTGCGACCCCAGCAGGCTTTGGCCATCTTAGGGGAATCCTTCAGATTGTTGACAGCACTTTGAGGCGCGAGTGGAACACAACGCGCCGTCGACCCAGGCATGGTCCATGATAGGACGGCGTGTCACACATAGTAATTTAAATGTTTAGTGTACTTTTTAGTGACCGATGATTAATAGCAATATGTTGTCTAAGTTGCTGCAGTTTCTTGAAAAATCATCACACTTTCATCCAAAAATGTTCTTAAATTTCTTACAAACCTTCATATATTTGATGTCTCGACCCTCGAAACTTTTTTTAGCGTTCACTAGAGTTACCAAGTTTGGGTACTGGGCGGCTACTCTGTCCAAGTATGCATTAATCTGCGAACAAAACAAAAGTTTCTGTGTCAACAGAATATGGCAGACAATTACTAATCAAAGGGCATAACAATAACAGTCTAGACATTTTATAGGTACTTAATTCTTCGTGAACACCGCGTTAATCCGATGAACGAGAGAAGCACAGGACCGCGAACTATCGGGCCTTTAGGTCACCGTATGTATCCAATAGTCAACGTGTTTGTCCCTTCGTACACTAGGTGACGCAAGTCTCCGATACCTTACGATTTTGATATCCATTGCCGCGTCAAGGGCGGATCCAGCTTTGGCGCCAGGGGGGGGTCACATAGTCATGGTCAACTCAAGAACTTATAGTTAATTTTGATAACAATACATACAAGTAAAAAGTAGGTTTTTTTATTAATGGACGTAAGTAGGTACTATACTTAAAAAAAAAATTATTTATAGTACACTTGAGAAACTATCTTCTCTTGAAGACATCCAGAGAAGCACTATCACGCACGGAATGAGGCAGCCTATTTATATTCCATAACCGTGGTGAATGATTTGTCATAACAGCTAGAAATATGTCGAGGGGTATGACGCAAAACTCCGCAAAACTAAAGAGGTATGGAACGACAAGGGTTTCCAACAAACAAAATAGAAACAGACAAAATAAATAATTATGCTTAAATAACAAAATCAATTTTTCTTTTATGTCTTTTCCCGAAACGCGTTATTACGTCATTTACGTCAATGGGTACGTTTTTATGAACGTGGAGAAGTGCCAGTCCGGTTAGGCGATCTTCAAACATTGAAGATCTTTGCCAGGATTTAATTCTGCGCAATGTAGAGAAAGACCTTTCTGCTGTCGCTACACTGACAGGTAGTGTAACCATAATACATAAAAATTTTCTTATGTTAGGGTACATATCGATGTCACAATTTATAATAAGTTCAGGAATCGACTGCGGTATTTCCTGGCTCCGCTGCCACTTCACCATCCACAGCCGATATTCATTAACAATGGCAGAAACTGGAGTGTTATCTAGTAATGATGTGTAGTCGGTAGCTAGTTGTTTGACTGTTTCAATGGTTTCATTACTGTATTCCCTTTTTGGTATGAAAACGCTAAGCTGAAATAAATTAAGAATATCAGAAGACAGGCGGTCCTGGAGATCACTTATTACTGAATCCAGAAGAGGGATGTAAATAGCTCTGCGGAAATACTCTTCTGCAGATTGAGCAGGTTGGTTGTTGGCCCTGTATATTTGTTTTGATGCTATTCTGGGGCATTTAATTTCTAGATCTAGCTGCTCAGCTACTTCTTTAGCCTCTTCAAAAAGCTGTTGGAAGATTACGTCCACATTTTCTCTTTTATTTTTTAAAACACTTAAGGTGTCATTAATAGCCTCCGTAGCTTTTTTTAAATCAATTGAGCTCGATTGCAATATTCTGCTCAAAGATACAGTAGTACCTGAAAAATAAAAAAAAAATAAGTGACTGTAGTGCATAAACTAAGAATTTACTCGTAGCATAAAATATTAACAAAACAACAACATAATCTTAAAGAAGGTTTAGTGTAAGTACTCGTATAATCTCATTTGCCAAACAATAACAAATAAAATAATTTAGGGAAGTACCCACCTAATACATCACTTAAACAGATGGAGGATATAATAAAGTCAGAACTGCGCAATGTTTGCAGCAAGCAATGCGCATCATTGGCAGTTTTATTGTCTTGCCAAGCAGAAATCTTCTCCAGAGCGCAACAAATTTTGAGTAAGTTTTCTCCTTGAAATTGAAGATGCCCATCATGCCTCTCTACCCAACGTGTCTCACAAATACCTTGCATGGCAACTCCGAGTTCCATTTTAAAAATTTCATGCCTCTTAGCGGATGCATTGGCAAATGCCACAACTTTTCTCATTGTGCCAGACGTATTGCGACAGGAAACTACTTTAGATGATCTTGCCAATGAGTTATTGAGCACATGGTTGTTGCACGGGCAACGTTTGGCATGAATGGCTATTTTCATCAATTCTTGCACTGCACCTTTTGTATCTGATGCCATAACCGAGCAACTGTCAGTTCCAATACCCACGCACCAAGATAAATCTAAGTTGAATTTGGTACACAGATTTTCAACGATTTTCGCCAATGCTACACCTGTCAATCGAGGTTCTATGTCACCTGAATTGTTGTCTTCAAATCTAAGAGCATCGTAGGTATCACAAAAAGTCACAAAATGTTCCTTAATAATACCATCATGAAAATATCGGAATGATAGGCTCAGCTGTGAGACATGTGATATATCTGTTGTTTCATCGAACAAAATTGAGTAATATTTAGCTTCCCGCACATTCTGTAAAATGTTTTCCTGGATCATTTCTGCGCAAACATCTATCAACTCATTTTGTATAGTCTTGCTGATGTACGTGGCGTTGGATTTTGAAGATTCTAAATGTTGCTGCAATGCAATATCGCCAGAATCAACACGGAATTTTAAAAGGGCTCTAAAATTCCCTTCTTCGGCTACTACGCTGTCATAGTTCAGCAATTTACCATCGTCGCGATGGCCACGTAACGATATATTTTGATGGCCACAAAATATTATAGTTTCTACGATTGGTCGCAAACGTTCTCTATTTTCATTTATTTGTTTCAGTCTTTGACTATTTACTTGGTTCATTATGTTAATTTCCGGTTTATGAAAACTCAATAAAAAGTTCTTCCCTGCTTCGACAGCTAATTCGTGGTATTTGTTTCGCTGGTGTGTTAGCAGAACACCATTTTCACCTAGCAAATTATCGAAAGCTTTTAATGGTTCTTTTACGAGTCGACATAAAGGTGTTTTTGTCTGTATACCACCTCCAGGAGCTACGGCAAACAAAGCACAGTACTTGCAGTAAAGACCCTGGTCTTTAGCCGACAAAACAAGCCAATGAAACTTATCAAGGTGAGACTTCTGAGCATATTTTTTTGTTTGTTTTCCTTTTTTATTAACAACACAATGCGGGAAAGTATAGTTAGGGGGAGGCTGCCAATGTTTTTCAAGCAACACAGCTTTAGTTGAATCGTCTATATTTTCCCCTATATAACAAGCAATATCTGAAGCAAACTTTGGTTGAGAAACTGAGGTCTTTATCTGATCAGAATCAGAAGTCGATGTACATATTGTAGGCTGAATTTCGTTAGTAACAGGAAAGCATGTTTTTTCTTCATCTATGGTTAATGTAGGCAATGTAGCTGTAAGCCTTGGTTTCTTTGGGAAAAATGAATCAATTTTTTTTAATGAACGTTTCAATCCACCACTACCATCTCCTTTTCCCTTAGAATCACCCTGCAAGCAAAACCATGCAAATTTCACCATGCAAACTTCACACCCCACAAGCCCACAATAAACAACAAACTTTTGTAAACATATGGGTTATAAGTACATAAAAAACGGGTCGTTTTACAGTCCACTGCATTTTCCATAAAGACCTTACATATAGAAGCAAAACAATTTCAGGTTCTCTAATATTTTATAGTTTAAAAAAATCTGTAAATCGGTATTGATAAAGTAAAAAGTTGTAGGTAAGTAGATTACTATTTACTTGTTGTTAATGCATGCATGCCCGTTAATGAAGCACAATGTTTTTGTGTCGCGGTCGCGCAATAGTTTTCATCGAAGTTTTCGCTAGATACTTTTAAAAACTTTAACCAAGTTTATTTGTAAGTTTATGCATGCTACATTCATTCAGTGGGTTGCTCTCTTATATTATTTATATAGAGCATTAAAATCAGTGTGGTCACGACGATACACTTCATTTCATTGTGTGAATTTATTTAAGATTTTTGGTTAGGTCAGTAAGCATAACCTATCTGGGTCTATATTGCGGTTTGGGGTAATTTTCTGGGGAAACTCCACAAATAAAGAAATAATCTTCAGAGCACAAAAAAGATGCATTAGGGCAATGTTTGGTTTGAGAACAACTGATAGCTGCAAACAGTACTTTATAAAATATAACATCTTGAGTCTACCTTCACTATATATCTTTGAAATAGCCAATTTTATAAGGACAAATCCTAATTTATTTAAGAAAATATCAGACGTCTCTATTCGTAATAGACGAGACAATAATAGACTGTGCGTACCAAGATCAACCACGGCATTGATGCAAAAAAGTATCTTTTGTTTAGCACCTGTAATATATAATAAAATCCCAAAATCTATCAAACAAATGCCTACTGCTCTGTTTAAAGTACATTTAAAAAAATATCTTACAGCTAAATGCTATTATAGCATATCGGAGTTTTTAAATGATAGCAATTAATTTATTTGTAACTTTTTTTCTTATTTGCAATTTATAAAATTTCCCCGTTTTGTGTGTTATATTTTTCTTTGTTATTTATTTAGCATTAAGTTGTTTTAAATTTGTGTAGACTCAAATTCTATATTTTTTCGGTTACCTCTAAACCAAAAAATGTAAAGCTATTATTGTACGCCATAATTGGCAAAACATGCAGATCAATTTGTTATTTTAAGACCTTGCACCTTGTTTTGATGCATACTCATGTTTTACAATAAATATTATTCTATTCTATTCTATTCTATCCTTTCAATATAGTACCTATAATGTACTCTGTGACCTATCCCTCGTTCAAAAAAAAATTATGTAGGTAGGTACATACATAAGTCACGCAGCACTCTCTAAGTAAGTAGGTGTGTACATATCTACCTACGAGGTACTTTATGAGCATGAGCATTATCAACAATAACATATAGGTTAAAACACACGCACTGGAAAAATGAGAAACTGATTACTTACCATTTCTTGTAATTTATGAATTTGCAGCAACAATTTTTAAGAATACTTATTAAGGTACACTTATAAACACATACGTAGGTAGAAGAAATTTTATTTTTAGTCTTTCCGATTCCGATTGAGGTTACGTCTAGCTAGCTAGACGTTATGCCGGCCATACACTTACCAGTATACTTGTGCAAGTCTGGACTTGCGCAGGTATACTGTAACGTGTGTGATCGGCATTACGTAGTCGACAAGCGCCCGCTAGTGTGTGGCGGTAAAATTCAAATTTTCGATGCATTCGTTCCCAAACGTTCGCCATCATACAAAGTTATTATATTAAATTAGATTGATTAAATATTGAAGGTATGTAGTAGTAGTAAGGTAGTTACATAAAATCTGTAGGGTGACAAAATACATAAATAAAATCATTATGTTCAATTAGTGGTCCACCTAAGTCCTGGAACCAGCTCAGGGGGGGGTCATGACCCCCATGACCCCCCCCCTGGATCCGCCCTTGTGCCGCGTGCAGGTGTAAGAACCTCTGCGAATTTGTATTGCAATAGTCTCCTATATACTAAAGTCGTAAGATATCGGAAACTTGCGTCGCCTAGTAAACGAAGGGGCTTTCAGTTGATCAATGATGATGAAAAACTCATCACCATTGCCTGCCTTAGTCCAGATTTGTTTAAAGTTGGCTCGTAAACGTAACTCAGCAACAACAACTATTAACAAAAAAATCGAACAGTAAAAAGGCCATTCACTTAATTATCTAAACGTGCTTTTATAAACTAAATCGAACGGGCTAACACAAAACCAATGAAACCAAAACAAAATAACAGAAACACATTCATAATAAATATTGGCTATGCGGCATCGAAGCCGTATAACAAATGAGTTCAGAATAATCCGCAAAGCTTTTAACTAACAGATGAATAGATAATTTTGAACATTTGTGAACTAGTATTTATTCCGTTTTGGTTTAAATCACGCAAACATCGGATTAGCAATGTATTAATTAGTGAATCCAGTTTATGATTTATTACTGAAACAATTTAGGGACGGCTCATAATTATCATAAATGTTTAATTGAGCTACTGAGGGCAATTTTGTTGATTTGTGTAATTGCCACCATTTAAATAATTATTTACACAATATGCGATAGAATAATTATAATGTAAATGTAATGTGAAAACGTTTTTTGGTATTCAAACCTTTGGAATCTGTATGATTCAAATATTAGGGTTTAAAACGGGATATTAACCATGTTTATTATTTGTTTTGAGTTTCCGATATTAAGGCACTGTTGCAAGCGCCATGATCACGGATGAACTGAAGTTATTGCTCATGGCGCTTGCTACAGTGCTGTAGTCAGTCTAAAACCTTATAATTATTCTGTATGATTCGTTCAGGGTCCTAAATAAAGGCCAGTAATAAAAATGGAGGAAGACGGAAGAGAGGCATTTCCCCAGTACCGGAACATAACAGTGAAGTGTATGAATAATATGTATGCTCCTTTAATTTAGTAAGTAAGTACGCTTCTTTATAACCGTATGTATGCTGAGTTTGCAATATACCTTATATGCATTATTTTAGATTATTACGAGTGCATTCATTAAATAGTACGTAACCGATGTGGTCGTTTCCTTAATAACACCCAGTTAGGAACCCCAACATTACAACAGACTCATACATAGTATTAATACCTAAAAGATATACATTGTAGTCCTTACTTGAGCAACTCGGGGGAAGTCTTGGAATATCATCCTGTTTCTCCTCGTAGACCGCCAGGCGGCCATCTGACGGTCGTGAGCCTCGAAGGATCTGCGGAACAAAAGGTTTTAGGAGAATGGAAACTCAAAGTGATCTTGGGATGGACAAGGTTCTATTAGTATTGAAGAAACGGGAGTAGTGGAAGGAAGCCATTGTCCAGGGGGTGCAAGAGTATCTGTCGGAATCGGATCAGAAATCTGGTGAATATTTCTAAGTAATGCAGGAATATTTAGAAAGAAAAAAAGTCTGTGGATTTGATATTGAACACTGATCAAAGTGGAGACGCTTCAGACAAGGCGCAAACTTTGGATAATTTTGTGTTTTGTGTCAGATACTGCCAATAAAGTATCTACGTTAGCGCAGCACCTCAACGTCTTTGTATCATTATATGTGCTGTTAAACTATACCAGTAGAAATCCATTTGTTTAAAATACTGTTGATACTAAGAATTGCTATTCTATACTAACATATCCTACTAGAAAGAAAATGAAGAAATAACAGACTTACTCAGCAACGTCTTCCAAATGCAAGGAGTGGTCTATTCCATTCACTTTAAGGGCCATCAGGAACTCGGCCTTCTTTTCCGGCTTCACCATCACCTGGGCCTCCCTGACGCCTGCCACGCCGTGCTGCCACACGTCAAGGTCCAGTTGGTCTTCCAGCTCATGCAGCAGTTTCTGGTCAGATCTCTGGCGGATTTTGACGTTGTAGACTGAACATCTGTGGAAGTTGCAGGGGTAATATTAGCGAGCTTTATTTGGTGATGCGCAGGCATGCGGGCGGCGAGTAAACGGTAACTCGCTGTCCGACCATAGACCATGTTCGGGTCGACGGCGCGTCGTGTTCACGCGCGCCTTAAAGAGCGTAAGCATAATGACGGGGCCCCTCTCTCAGAGGGCCAAAGCCTGCTGGGGTCGCGAGACTTATTCCATCACCGTCACCTTGGATTTTAGTCAGTACGAGTCTGACAGTCCCTCCCGCCTTCCGGGGTGGGAGGACTCATTTGATGATTTTACCAGGCAAAAAAATAAACGTCGACTTATTAATCACTAGAAGTCGCTTTCCGTCTCTTGCGCTGTCTAGAAAAACCTCGCGATGGATTGTAAAGTGGGTTTTTTTTTAAAGATAGAGGTGTATTAATGAAACATAATTTATATTCATTTTCGATATTGTGTTACACAATTGATGAATGGATTAGTCATATATTCGATATCGGGGGGACTTTCTCATCAGGAAACCGTGGTCATGAAATTGCTAATTACTATCCACGATCGGACAATCTCAAAGCCGCCTCATCAAAGAGCACAAGGTAGAGTCGAACAATGTTTCTTATGAAGACTAGCATAGCTAGACAGCTCGTTGTGGCTGTGATTGGGAACCGCCTTCTTCGCATTTGTCCTGGGTGGAAATCGAACCCACGACCTCCGGCATAGCAGTCAGGGTCACTAACCACTAGACCAACAGGCCTGTCAACTATAGGAGTTAGCTAGAACTTATATCGTGGAAACATCATCAAATGAGTTCTCCCCTGGGTGGAGCAGAAAGGACTTTCTGACTCTTAATGAATAAAATCCTAGGTGTTCGCTTAAAAGCCCTAAACGTTACAGGTTTACGGTAATATGTTTAGATTCAGACCCTGGTAATCTAGTAAGTTATACCATCGATACAGAAAATTAATAAAATACAAAATTAACAAGATAAAAGTGGAACCATATTTTTTCCTACTCCTCCACTATTATTTTCTGATTAATTTCGTTGCAGGATCTAAGACAAGAAAAATTCATTCTCCGAGACACGTCGAGCTTTGTCGTGCGTTTTTCTGGTGGTTGCCACTGGTGATTCTGGCTCTCAGGAGTTGCAGTGGTTTGGGAATAGAGTGGTGGGTTTGTCCCAATAAAAAATATATAAATAAACATTAGGATTAAAAGAATCATACCCGGAATATATATCATGTTTCCCTGCCTCCACGAGGCTCGCCACCACAAACAAAAGCACTATCAGTTTCGTCTCCATCGCCGCAGACTACAGACTGACCAAAGCTGCTGTTATTGAGACAGTTATCACTCTATCTTAATCCATGTTATCTTGATATTTAGGAAAACCAGCGATAATTGTAGTTACCACGTCTGATTATGTTATAAAGGAAATGATTTAAATTCCGATAAACTGCTAATAATCTACTTGTACATAATGTGAATCGTGATTTCCAATGGGCTCTTTTAGACACTTAATTCGATTTCGAAACAACGTTATCGTTAATAATCTTCGTTATTATTATAATGGCTAATTAAAAATAGGCAAAAATATGACATTTTATCAACCTTTTTTGTTGTTGTGGCAAAAACATAATTATGAGTCCTACAAATGAGGGACTATTAGACTCGTACAGACTAAAATCCGCTTTGTTCCTTCAATAGTCCATTACGATATAGGTCAGACTTGCCTGATAAAACAGTCCCTCGGCCCCGACTGACTCTGCAGGTCCTCTAATGGGGGCCTCGTCAGAACATATTATCAAATGACTCACTGATCAACTTTGGCAAGAGCGATAGCTGAGTGCTGCGCCGTGATTTTCCGCGTTCAGTTACCTGTTCGGGCAAATTGTTATGTAAATCTGTACTTATGTATTCAATCTAAGTCCAAATCTATGTCAGAGGTGTGTGAAGTTCCCAGAACCAGCACAGTGGATTCGAGAGGGTGAGTAGCCATCTCCCAACACGAATAAGAAAGACCAGTACAAACAGATGCAGTTAAATATTTTACAAAGAGCTACCTATTTGACATCCACACTCTACATCGGTACTGGGTAATACGATAAGACTTTAGAATTAGGACTTTGACTGCGTTTATTGACTGATGAATGATGATATCTCAATCAATTTTGTAGTAAAATAATACCGATTAATGGCAATTGCACTTTGGTGCATTCATAAAATTAACCTGCCCATTCTTAGCACTCCACTATTCATAGAGACTGACTGTTCGGGCGCACATCACTCAAACAAACATAATAATTTAAAAGGATCATTGGTATTAATCTCCAGCTTCAATTTATCAAATTCAAAGCGTTCGTCCAAACACAAAGTGCTCTCACATTAATGGCATTTGTAAACTAAACTCCTGTTTAATTCTCTCAGCTTCCGAGATCCCTAACTTCGTTAAAAACCTTTTTGGCCGTTAAGTAAAGATATTTTAGTATTAAGTACTAAATTATAATTATTTTAGTCAAGTTTCGAAGTTATTCAGCGAGCGAATTTAAAATTAGGCTGAGATTTATAACTGCTGAAATTCTGGAGATTTTGGCAAAAAAAGGTTGGATAGAATTCCTTTTTGCTGAACATTCCAGTTCAGCTTTAGGATTAAAACAGGCAGGTGAGAAGGGTTCGTTGGTATGCAGAATGTCCTTAAAAAGATTGTGATTGTAACCTAATTACTACGTTACATAATTACTACCCGAATTCGGGAGAGTGAGGTAGTAATTATGTGGCATATATGGGAGGCTTATGATTTTAAAAGACTCTGTGTTTGTATGACTGTTTTATTTTGTTGCTTGAGAAGTGTGTAAAGCACGAAGACTATTATCTTTTTGAATATTGAATGTTGTGAGAAAAAGCACATTCTTTCTTTCTCTTTCGTGCAGTTTGCTCTAGTCTGCTCGTGTTCTAATGAAGCCTTAATACCATCATCTGAATTGTCAACCATACATGTGGTTGTTACTATTCCAAAATGTTTCTTCTACCGCAGTTCCATAACCATTTAGTGCTGCTGTGAAGGTTCTCCTACACCTGACACCACATCGAATTGTCTTACTCATTCCGATTTCAAGGTTGTTGATCAAAATTGTTCGATTGAAAAGGAAACGACAATGTTTCTTCATTGTAATGAAATGTAATAGAAACACGTTTACCGTCGACGTCATTCTCATAGAGTTTCCATCCCCCTGACCCACCAACGCACACCCATTCATCATTATCAGCAACTTAACACAGGATCCATTAATTAAGTCCCGTTCACATCGGTCGTTAGTTCAAAATTCTCATTACACCGCGCGCTCGCTCGCACTTTGATTGATTTGGTCTCGCCTCGACGACTGACGTGTACTAACTTTTTAATGGATTTTAATTGCGGAGGTCAATCGGCTATGATTGAGGACGTTTGTTTTGTCTGGTACGGTTGACTTAATACTTACTTCACTTATCATGACTTATAATTTTAGAGCTCCAATTAATCTAGTCATTTTATCAGTGTAAAAGATAGATAACATGCAAAATGCAAGAATAAATAAACATTTTGTCGATGTTTTATCATAAAAGTGCGAATTGAAGCCATACCTCTATGTTTTTAATTTTCATTAATAATAACCAGGGGTTTTTTTTTTTAGCGTGGTAAAATCATCAAAATAATGTGTCTGTCAGACTTGTACCGACTAAAATCCACGGTGTCCTTCAGTAGCCCTTTATGTTCCGGGGTCACGGTAATAGAAATAAGTCCCACGACCATGACCAGGGGTTAGTTAAAAGTAGGTCTTGGACCAAATTACCTTCAAAATAACAACTTTAAAAATCATCATCACACTAAGGGCTAATTTTAAATAGTCTAATTACTTTTATTTGAAGAAAAAAAATGGCGGTTTGACTGAAAATATGTCAATTCGCTATTTTTATTCGTCAGATATTTTTTTCTGACTATTGAAAAATCAGCAAAATGTCATTTGAAATGAGAATATGGAAATAAACTTTTTGATTATTTTAAAACGAGCCCAAAAATTGTGAGTTTCCCAACGACAACACACAAAGCCAAAAGCCTTTGATCTCATTACGCAATAAATGCTGGAACCAGCACTGGCGATGAAGTGACACCAATTATTCGAGTTATTCGAACATTATGCGAATTATTCGAAACGCCTGCAAGTAATTATGCCTGCGAGTGACCGGCTACCACTTCATTACAGTTAATTTATTTTCGTTTTCAATGTAATGTTTTTTTTTTATTCGAACATTTTCTTTTTTACAATTGGGGTTAAAATGCTACACAAAATAGTGACGATTGTCACTATTTTGTGTAGCATTTTCCACGTTTCGCATAAAAGAGGTTAATGTTTTTGTGAAATATTTCTGAATTTGTGTTTAGTGGCGGTTGGGATGGGTCGACGGCGCGTTGTGTTCCACGCGCGCCTCAAAGAGCTGTCAGCAAATGACGGGGCCCCCTCACAGAGGGCCAAAGCCTGCGGGGTCGCGGGATTTATTTCCTTACCGTGACCCCGGAACATAAAGGGCTAATGAAGAACACCGTGGATTTTAGTCAGTAGAAGTCTGACAGTACCTCTCGCCCTGCCCGGGGTGGGAGGTCTCATTTGATGATTTTACCACGTAAAAAAAAAAAAAAAAGTGGCGGTTGGCATGGGCCTATATTTCTTGACTCATAAGTACTCATAACTTATTTGGATATACAGTTGAATCCGTTTATTATGACATTGAAGGGACAGTCATTCTAAGCGGACGTCATACAAAGCATTTTGTACAAAATAAACAACCTCCTGTTTTTGTCCGTATGTATTTATTTTAACAGAGAGACAATATAGAACTAAGTCAATAATATTAATTGTATTACCCACTGAGACTCAAAACAACCATGCGCATGCGCCGAACATCATCGGGTATCACGTGACGCTTGCGAACACTTGTCGAAGGTGTTGAAAGAATTTTCTATGAAAACCAAACTTCGCTGTGTAATACGTCATAATAAGCGGTTGGTCATTATAAACGGAGTCATAATAAACGGATTCTACTGTAATTTTGATTATCAGTCTTATGATTTCATTCTATCCCCGATATCCCACGAAAAGAGTCCGGGTGGACTCATTTTGTTGGATATCAGAAAAAAATAAATATAATATAATTATAATAATATTCCACAACTATCACACAACGCCATCTAGTCCCAAGCTAAGCAGAGCTTGTGTTATGGGTATTAGACAACTGATAAACATACTTATATATTCCTAAATACATACATATTATAGATAAATTACACCCATAAAAATAAAATGGGAGTCATTTGGAGTTTACCTCGAAGATTGGACTTTAAGGCAATTATTATCAACTCACGAGCCTTCTCTATAGTGCTAATTTCGACCTGCAGAAGACCAATCCCTAAACATTATTTTAGTCGTTATTCATCCCCATACATATTTCCCAGTGCAGTATTTGTAACACAACACTAACTTGGCTTTCAACTAAGTGTAAAGTTGGGCGTCAATTATCTGCCAACGCTGTCATTTTATGTACAGCGTGCTTCAAGTTTCGTGGTAACTGTTTTGTGCACACCCCGTATATGGGTGAAAGCTCTTAGGCGCCAAGTAATATTTTCGAGACAGCAAGTAATGTAAAGATAAGGCCAAACTATAGTTGTAAATACAACTATTGTATGTATCTTTATCTCAACTAACTTTCGTTGTACATCCCTCCTATCTATATGCGGCATACCACCGCGTCGCGCCGACGTTTTCTCTACTATTTTGTCGCTTGAGAATCTTCCAAAAGATTGTAAGTCTCGCATAACTACCTAACAGACTTAGACACACAAATAATACTAGAATACTTCCTATCTATTAATAGATAGGTAGTATTGTGTATACCTATCATAGGCCTGCATACCAGCACTAAGTTTATATTTTTGTTTTCTATTACTACAATGTCTGTTTGGCTGTTGGTGTACCTTAAATAAATAAATAGATAATAACTAGCAAACCCAACAAACGTTGTTTTGCCATTATAAATTATTTCTAGTGCTTTTTTTTGTCCAAAAAATTAAAAAAGAATGTTAGGGGTGAACAACCCTTATCACGTTTTTTTTTTTACGTGGTAAAATCATCAAATGAGACCTTCCACCCCGGGCAGGATGAGAGGTACTGTCAGACTTGTACTGACTAAAATCCACGGTGTTCTTCATTAGCCCTTTATGTTCCGGGGTCACGGTGAGGAAATAAATCCCGCGACCCCGGCAGGCTTAGGCCCTCTGTAAGGGGGCCCCGTCATTTGCTGACAGCTCTTTGAGGCGCGCGTAGAACACGACGCGCCGTCGACCCGGGCATGGTCCATGGTCGGACAGCGAGTTGCCCTTTACTCGCTGTCCGCATGCCCGCGCCTACGGTGGCCGGAGATCGTCTCGCTCTTGCGACGTCCGACGCCGTGGGCTTATACCACTGCGGTTGGGGCGGAGGGAGGACAACCCTTATCACTTAAGAGTATGAAAAATTTAAGTAAGTAGTCGATTCTCAGATCTGTATATGCATATAAAATTTCACAAAATCGGTCAAGCCAAGCAAAATCGGTTTCAGAGGAGTATGGTTACTAACACAGTGACACGAGAATTTAATATTTAATTATAATCAATGATCTTTTACACAACTACCAGAAGTTACTCTCTTCAGTCGCAATGTTCGAGCTACCGAAAAATATCACTCGCATGATGCTCGCATGGAACAACTATCTCAATATCCACACCATACGCAATTGCATGCCAGCGAGTAATTGCCGACCGGCTCGCACACTCGCTCATGAGCATAGAATAAAGAATATCATGAGTGAAAAAAAATCTCTCCGAATAACATACTGGCAGCTATTCGCCAAGTCTAGTTGCTAGCTCTACTCGTTTATCGCTAACCGTCGATTCAGTGCCTAAAATACTAGTTATTGCTAGATTTAAATAATCCTATACAATTATTATCTTATCACGGATTTATTTTGTTTTTGAATCGACGGTTTCGTGATTAAAATCTCACGCTCTGATTTGAGCCTATTTAATTATCTACCTAACTAATGAAAACGCAAATAAAACAGTTTTATCAAAATAAGTTGGATCTCCCATTTAGAGGCCATACATTTACAAAAACGTAAAAAAAATAAGAATTCTATTTATTACTCACAAAACACAGACTAAAAATAAAATTAATAAGCCCTGATTTATACAGGGCGGTCGGACCGCGCGTCTCGACCGCAACAAAAAATGGCCGTGTTTTTGTAAAGTTAAGTACACCTATAGGACATAGTGGACGCAGACTCGGGGATGCGGTTTTATTTATTTAAAAGCCAAAGTTCACCTGGCTCTCAGCGAGATAGCCTTTGTGTAATTTGTCTTGCAAATTGCGGGTAGTCGGAATAAAGTGAACTTAGTTATGCTGGAAATGTATTGTGGAGTGGTTTTATAGGTTTACTACATGTAGATTGGAGTAGATTGTAGGGTGGCTTATTGTGTTAGGGAGGTCGCGTTTGTTTCAGGAACAGGTACACTGAAAAAAATATTTGTTTGATTCAAACAACATCTTGTTTAATTTGATCACGCATCATGACTCCATACGAGCCTACAAAGATCTTGCCTTCTCCAACTATGAGAACTTTGTTAAATTATCATAGTTCCGTCAACTAAGTAACGAATTGATATAATTATGAATAGTTATTTAATTTAGCTCTAATGTTGGCCAGTTTAAGGATGAGACATTGTCACATCAATACACTTAACTTGTAGATTCAACTAAGATCTTGCACGATACGTCTGTGCAACATTATAAAATCAATGAAGTTCATAAGTTGTTTCAACTAAGATCTTGAATGAAGTAACCGTGATAAACTAATTAATTCAACTAACTTCATATTCGTCATAGATATGAGCCCTTGTCATATGAACTACCTGTATTCGTCAATGCAAGTCACAGTATGTTGCACATCCACAAAGTAACTTAGAGTAGTTAACAAAAATTACAATAAGTTAGTTAGGTACTCTGTGGATGTGAAAAGATACCGACTTGGATTGACAAATACAGGTAGTTCATATGACAACGGCTGAGTACAACTGCTTAGACTTAGCAAATAGGTACAAATAGTAAGTATAGAAATCAAACAACCATATTTTATTAAGTATAACTTTATTAATCACTTACATAACACAAAACACAGAAGGCGCATCTAAGAGTTACATATTTTTTTGTATTGCTTAGAATATTTAATTGACAACTTTTTGTTTAGCTTCGGGTTCTTGAACGACATAAGCGAAAACATGTTTATCAAATTCTAATGTTTGCAATAATTTTATTGTCCTATTAGAATCAAACTATTAGAATAATAAAAAAATTAACATTTTACACTTTGAAAAAAACAGGCAGTAAATTATCAGGGCAGGTGGTACCTATAAAGTAAAATAGTACCTTTGGCATAGCGTAAAGTAGATACGGTGGCTTATGTAACTTGTACAAGTGACTTCCTTTGACATATTTACTTACTAAACTTTTTTTTTTCCTTGCGTTATTAAGAACAGACTTCTTAATAAAATTAATTACGATCTAGCCTTAAAGACCAATAAGTATTTTAATTCTTTAATTTATTATGCTACGTTATATATCATTTTAAAACTAAGAATAGTATCCATTAGCACTTTAACACAAGTCCATAGCACTTTCTTAAGAGTCTCTATCATTTCATAAAAACACTATGTCCGTGTGTTATACGTAGATATAGCACAACACTGTTACTATTATTCACTCACTTTACACACTACACCTAATCAAAAGGTTTATTTCTTTTTAGCCTACTACTAAACTAGATCGTATGAATTGTTCATAAGAAGATTCACCAAGAGTTACACGAAAATTATCACACAACAGCATGCAGCTCACGGTTGTTACTTGTTACTCGTTTACGATAACAATGACAATATTCACAATTTCGGCGGAGGCCGGCCGCCGCGTTTTGTTGATTTAGCAAAGCGTTATTAGATGCGACCACTTCTCTTGTTTGATTTAACTAAGCAGGTTATCTAGTCAACCAAGTTTGTTGTTAAAAACTACCAAGTTGCTTGTTACCATGAACTCAAATTATTATTTGATATAATAAAGTGGAGAAGTAAAATCTAACAAAGCATGCATGTTTTAACAAAGCCAGTTGAATATACTGTTCATGTGCAAAATTGTCGAATTAAATAAAATGAATTTGTTCTGGCAACTAAGCTATATTGTATAAAGTAACAAAATTAATAATTATTCTAAACATTTTGATGCCAACTAAGAGAAAATGTATCTTAGTTAGCTCGCATTTTTTTCAGTGTATTTATTATACTGAAATACAATTGATATTATGAGATATAGGGACCTTTTGGACAATATTGACGAGAGTTCATCTCTATACTGACTGGCTCTCTAGACTAGCCTGTTGGTCTAGTGGCCGGGGGTCGTGCGTTCGATTCCTACCCAGGACAAATGTTTGTGTGATGGGCACGATCTTTTGTTCTGTCTGGGTGTAATTTATCTATAATTGTATGTATTTGGAAATGTATAAGTATGTTTATCAGTTGTCTAGTACCCATAACACAAACTCTGCTTAGCTTGGTACTAGATGGCGTTGTGTGATAGTTGTGGACTATTATTATTATTATACAGGGTGGGAGGACTTTTGCGGATAGCATGCCGCATTATATCGATCAATATTCTGTGTGTTAAAGAACTTTATGTTATCTTAATTTAATTTACAGAGTAAATAAAACATTGGATTCCATTGAAAATACCTGAATGTTTTTTCATGAAAGCAATCGATTGTATAATTTGAGCTAAAACTTTCACTAACAGGTATTTACTAGTTTTTGCGAAAAACAATTTGAAATACCGACAGATTTGTAACTTTAACTGAAAACTAATTCTTTGTTATTAATTTGCGAAAACTTTGTTAAGTTAAATTAAATTATTTAGGGGTATTTTGTTTTCAAAGTTTTTCAGACTTCTTTTAGATTGTGGAATATACAATGTGTAACGTTAATATCGCACGACCTCTCGTGGGGGTAACTCAGCCCATGTTACTGAACAATGTTTGTTCTGAGACTTTAGGAAATTCGCCAAATAAAAGTTTGCTTTTTCATACAAAATGAGAAATTGATCGGGCCTATCAGTATGAAAAATATTTTAGTCTTAGAACAAACATTGTTCAGTAACATGGGCTGAGTTACCCCACGAGAGGTTGTGCGCTATTAACGTTACACATTATATAATGGATTAATATATTTTTGCAGTAATTTCTCTTATTCAGTGTAGCACAAAAGCCATAAATAATAATCCAGTTTTATTTGTCAGCTGTCAGATCTGAAGAGCATCAGAGCGCCTACTTGACGTTTCACAAAGCTTAAAACGGATGGAAATGAAATAATTTGTATCTTGTAATACTCGTATTCCTACAAAATTAATGTGATGTTTTGACAGCTCTTTTTGAGATTATTCCTTTAAAACAGCCCGACGAAATTGTTTTTATTAAATAAAAATGGAACATAAAATTATTATTATCTATGTAGTTACGTCAGTCGTGTCCGGTCTGCTTTAACGTCGGCGTTGTTAGGAAAAAAGCTAAGCTCACGTTGATTACTTAATTTTATTTTTACTTCAAACCTATTAGTTTGTAATACTAAATACGAATGGTTTTGAATCAATATGAATGGTTTTGAAGATGGAGGAATGGATTTATGATTGTTACTCTTTCACAGAAAAACTACTGACTTAATTTAGTTGTTTGGTACACATGGCTTCACATCAAGCTATGCAAAAACAGTAATAGCTGGCCGTTCGTTGTGTAAAATCGTATAAAACGTTGGTCTCGTTTTATACGATTTTTACAAACTGGTTTTGTATAGATTGATGTGTAGCCGTGTGTACAAAGATAGACTATAACCTGAATATTAACATAGGACACTTTTTATTCCAATTTGAAGTTCCCGTAGGATAACTTAAACGACACGGTCGGTGCAGTGTCTGACCGATCGACTGCTGCACAGCGTGTCGCGGGTTCGATCCCCTCACGGAACAAATATTTGTATCATCTGCAAGTAGTTGTTCCGGGTCTGGGTGTTTGTGTATACTGTGAGTTTTTATGTTTGTAAACGCACCCACGACACAGTAGAAATTCAAAGAGTGAGCCAACGGTTAAAAAAATATAATCAATCTTCACGCCGGAAATGGACAAATTACAAGTCAGTCCTTCATAAAGCAAAGACAACGTTGATAGAATAAAAAGGAAAATCGAAAAACAAATCAGATACAATTCTCAGGACAACTCGGAACACACAAATCGTCGGATTCCAATCAAGACTAAAAGTCGACCACCATTACGTGTGGAGTTACTGCACGCATCCAACTTATCTTATAGTGAGGGGCAGCCCTAAAAGTGCGGTACAACGGGCAACCCTAGGCCGTTGTCCGGTTAGGGCTGTCCGCAGTAACAGTTCCTATGCCAACCCCTTGATTATTTAGTAGTCTTTGTCCCTTCCGCCTGCCCAGCTAAATATCACACAACATACATATGGGTAAAGATACAAGCCTTTCCTCTTTCTCTTCGATATGCGTATTTGGTTATAAAACTTCAATTTTATTTGCGGGGCAACCCTATTTGGTCCCGAAAGTCCGCATAACTTTTTTTTTGGGATGTTTACGAAAAGAGTTCGCACAAAAAAATTGATTCTGTATTTTTTTTTTCAATATATGCGCTCATTGTTTGTTATGTAATATGAATTCCAATGTGAAATATATTTTTTGTAAAGTCGTTTTTGTTTCACACATTGGTTTTTCTTTATTACTCGTTTTTTGTTTATTTTGGAATGCAATTTTAATACTCGAACTACCTATTTACTTTCTGTGCCTTTAATATTAAAAATAACACATTGATTTTAATCAAAATCGATCTTATCAAAGGGTAAGACTACTTGTTACAGTTACTGAGTTTTATAAGTCAGACAGGCAATCGCTCAATGTGAAATACTGTGAATCAGTCAACCGGTAGTACTGGAAGCCGATCCCAAAATAGTAACGATAGAGCCATGTATAAGAAGAATTATTATTAGGATAACTAATAACCGGCATTTATCCCATTGGAACGTATATTGTTCAAACTATAACGTGTTTCTGAGCCTAATTTATTTAAGATTCGTTCAGCAGTTCTAACGTGAATAAATATCAAACACACCAATTTTAGATTTCATAATGTTAGTTAAATTAAGTACCTTTTTTAATCCAATATAATCCAACTCAAGAACGCAAAAATTCAATCCACTAAACACATTGAATAAAAGAATTTAAAAGCCGATAAGTCGCCGCCATTAAAGTCAGCTAAAGAGAAAATATCGGGAAGTTGCCGTCAACAAAATTCACAATGTTGAGTGTACAAAGAGTTGCCTCAAACAAAATATCCGTTTCATGACTCAGTGGGCCGCGGCTGAACATTACTCGATTGGGTGCCGCGTAAGGTATAAGAGGTAGCGTTTTTATTGAAATGATATTTTCAAAACCAGAGCGGTTAGATAAGAAGGTTCTTAAAATTAATAAGTACACTACTTACATAGGTTTTTAATTATTTTCACTCGGAAAAACGTTTTAGATGAAAACATTAAATTGACACTTGTAACGGAACTAGGTGAGATTATGGTTACAAAGGGTTCTTGATTTTAAAATTTAATGTGTTGCCTTACCTGATGGAACTTGACAGATTTATAATGAAACTGTTTTGGTATTGGATTGAGAAGCTGATGAAAAATTGGCGACTAACAAAATAAATAAGGTAATCAAAGTCAAATCATTTATTTGAATTAGTCCATCAAAGAGGCACTTTTAAACGTCGATTATTCAAATTATAGGAAATGGGATAGGTTGGGAATGATTCTACACCCAGTTGTCTAATAGGGAGGTAATCGAGTAAGGAAATTCTAGGAAGACCTTGATTTTTACCAACCAATTTAAAATACTTGAAGCTTGGTATACTTGGACCAACACCTAAATAAAACAATTGAATGTAAGAAGATTCGTGAATTCGTGATTTTTGGTAAACCAAATATCGTCTAGAGCTGGCTGAGCCTGCTCCAATTGAATTGTTTCTAACAAAAACAGCTTAGATAAGATGACTCGATAGGACACATCGCGATTATTTGTTGAAAACGTTCTATTTCATAGACATTGAGCCTATGCTATAATAAAGGCGGTAGCGGACGCGGAAGGACCCGCGATAATAGTTGCGCAATAGAGTCTGTTAGCGGTTTGACACATTTTCTATAGATAAGCTGTCAAACCGACATTTTTATTCCTCAGATAAAAGTTATCTGGCCATTGAAAAATCAGCCCTAAGTCTACAAAAACAGTTCTACTACTATACTTTTACAGTTTGATATATCTTAAAGAACTTTAAACTACGAAGTATCGACGTATTACGCTATCCGCTCCGCTTTCTATATAGCCTAGGTTCAAGAAATAGTAGACAAGAAATCTAAACAGTCGTGTTTATTTATTTATTTATTTATTTATTAGAAAAGTACAGCCACATCACATACATTTAACATTAAAATTTACAACTTTTATAAGAGCGGTCTGATGCACGTGACAATAATGGCGTACATAACATTCACAATTCTTCAGCTCGGTGATAAAAAACAATTACTTATTATAGAAGAAGAAAAAAAAATGTTGTTACTTAATGAAAGTTAATTAAAAACAAACAGTTCAATGTATCTTAATAAAATATTTGAAACAAACAAAGAGATTTGAAATAGTTTCATGTCTTTGGATACAAATTTCATAGAAATGTCAGATAAATGTCAATATAATAGAATTGGTCAATTAATAAAATACAAAATAATTTAACAATAAAGATGATTTAAAATTGATTTAAAATTAATTTAAAAAAAATCTAAAAACAAAACTTAGAGACTTTTTATTTTGCTTTTAAACATACGTAGTTTATCGTGAAACACATCGAGGTCGGGTATTATTGTAAGAAGGGAGTGGTACTCATCCACAATTCTACGGAGGGGTGCTTGTAATCCCAAATTAGTCTTAACGGATGGAGTATGAAAAATAAATTTAAGTTTCCCTCGAGGATAGGTGCGAGGAATTTTTAAGGGTATATTCTCAAGGAAGTGGCAACACTGATACTGACCGTTCACGATTTTGTGAAAGTGAAACGAAAAAAAAAAACTAACACGTGTTAGTCGTGTTCAAACGATTTGTTCTTAATCAATTACCGTTCACTGAGTAGACAAAATAAATTAGCTTCCGACAGCAAAATAAATGAAACTACTAATCTGAGGAATCAAATAGAGTGGAGTAATGGACGTCCGTTACGAAGTATCAACAACAGGTTTGTCTGAAGATAAACACTTTCGGAGATACAGTTTATCTTATTCTTTATCTTTATTTCAGTGTGTACTTAATTATAACAATAATAATACGCAGCAGATAGATAACTAATAATTTTATATGCTGGATATTGGTATACTAATGTCCTCCAAGAAGTCAAGCCATTTAGAAATACTTAGGTAGTTCTACCTAATTTAAATTACAGTATTTATAACAGGATTGACACTTGCACTTTCATTAATAGTTAACACTTCTAGAAAAGGTAGGTAGTGCCCTTGCGCTTCGTTTGGCTCGTCCTGGCCCCCGGATACTAACTATTGTTAAATTCCATTTTTTTACAAATGGTTAGTTAAATTATTGATCACTCGGTCTATGATTTAAGATAATATTGGCATCAATGAATATTTGCATCAATGAATTTTATAATTCAATTACTAGCCTTGCAGGGTATGGTGATTCTTAGTTTTGACGATAACCATTTCAGTGATTTCTCAAAAACGCCACCGCCTTTGACTGGAACCAACAAAATCGTTTCATACTACTTTTCATGTTTGAAAATTGAGCGAAAGTCGACAATTTCGCAATCGAAATTTTTGTCCCTCCTCGTCGAGAGTGCAATAAAGAAGCGAGTCCCATTTATCGCTATATTATTCCAAACGACTCAAAAGGGTAAGTTTTTAAAAATACTGCGGGCGAAGTTCAATAGATTGTGATCGAATGCCTTTTTAATTACTCGCTGAAAAGAATTTTTGATTTGCACTTTGGAATTACGGGAGAGGCAATTTTAAATGCTTAAAGTTATTGGATACGAGTATCCCGATAATATTTTTGGTGGAGGTAACATCACCAAATGGTTTCTCCCGCCCTGTGTGGAGTAGAATGGACTCTTAATTACTTAAATAACCGTATTTCTTAGTTTACCTTTTACGTTTACCGGTGTGGACAGTCCCGCAGCCCATCGTAATAATGTTAAGTGAAAATGTGTTGGGTTACGCTTTCAAGCTTAAATCGCAGAACTGATTTTCCTGAATTTAAATATAGATATACCCAGGTATATAACCCAGGTGTGTAAAATCAGTTCATTATAATTCAGTATCCATGCCTATCATAGGCATGAGTAACAAATAAGCTAAATATTTTTGCGTGCAACTTGATAAGATAGATATGACGCGGTGCGACAGTAGCTTCGAGAATAAGAACAAAATAGTAACACGTTTTTTTGGGTATCAACTTCTATATTTCCGGATGAATTTTATCCTTATAGCATCATCATTCATCACCACACACCACAGAATCAGTGAACTAGAAAAAGGGTCTTCCTTACCCCGTCCACCATACGGTCGCCCACAATCACAGTAACCCTCAAACTATAACTAATATAGCCTATAAACAGTCCCCAGAATCATTTAACCTATTGCTGCGATATCTGACCGCACCCAATAACGGGTCAAAACGGGTCTATTTACCCTCTCAAGCGAACTATCTTGACCTTAACGTTTTGACCAAAGTTTGGTACATAGTTGTCTACATCTACATGATTGTACTTGAAGTTTAACGTTGTGTTGGTGGACATCAACCACATTGGTAACTGTTTGAAGTTGTATGATTGAATATCTTCGAGAGTGTTTGAGAGGTGAACTCTAAAAGCTTTGCACTGCCGCAATGTTCATGGAATATGGATTTTTCTGTGCCTGATTTAACCCTTTAGGCGTAATGCCCTATGTTTTTCCCGAAACGACAGTGTGTCGTTTTCCATTCCTGCCTTAAAGCCTTTGTCAAACTGACGTGCGAAACAAATGCTTGCAGAAGTGTTTTTGTTTGTAATGTATGGAATTGTTTGAAGCCACTCACATAGACTATTTATTTATTTATTTTTATTAAAAAGACTATCGGACCGCTTCCGTTTTTCAATGTGACTGGATGCAAACAATTCCATACATTACAAATAAAAACGCTTCGGATCGCATTCGCCTCGCCTGTCGAAAAAGGCTTAAAGGGTTGTCAGCAAACTGAAGGAGTTAAACAACTGCCTGAGTTGTTGAACACTCTTAAAAAGGAAAGGGCAACTAAACAGAAGGAATAGGCTTGGTTTTTGGTCAGTTAAATCTGGTGGTCCCTTCCTCTTCACCCAGATTAGAAGGACTCATTTGATGAGGCTCCAAGTCAACAAAAAAAACTATGTATCTACAATCCACAGGTGAAAGAGTCTATCGGTGAAACGGCCATAAGTGAATCGTCCTGTCGACGAAACGTCCAATGATGAACCGGTCGTCGGCGAATCGCTGCAGAGTCAATTTATTTATTTTTAATTACACTAAAGCATTCTCGTAATATCATGCCCGCATTTTCCAAATGGTTTGAGCAGAGTTACACCTTATTTTATGAAAAATCTATGTATTTATTACCTACTCAAGTTCGCAAAAGAAGCAAATGATTTGATGTGATTTTTTTCCGCCATTTAGTTTTTCCCAAAGAACAAAGTTTCTGGGATAAGAAATATAGACTTTTGGTAAAATCAACACTAGATTTGACTGCCTGACTTCGTCTCATAAATACATTCATGAAGAGAAATCACGTTTGAGTGAAATTATCTCAATCCAATGAACACACGAGTACATCTGTAATAACAAATTGAGATGATTGCGATATAAGAGCATCTCCACACGAGCGTGTAAACTGAAGTGGATTTATTTAGATTCACTGTCTAAAACATCTGAATTTGATACCACAGACTACACGTGTGGAAACACTGAAAATCGAACATAATTATTTAGATTTAAATATGATTTTATCTTACTTACTAAATATAAAAAGTGGGGTGTTATAAGTTTGAAGTGTCTGTCTGTCTGTGGCATCATAGAGTCCGAACGGATGAAGCGATTTCAATTTAGTTTTTTTTGTATTAAAAGTGACTTACGTGCGAGTGAACGAAATCATTTTTTTTAAAATAATAATTAACACATTACATTACATACTTAGGTACTTTAAGATTGAGTTTTTAATTAACTTTTACTTTTTAAAAGGATCTTTGTCTATGCTGCTAGGACGCATGGTTTCCGAGATATAAGCAAAAAACCAAAAAAATTGTACCTTCAAGACCCCCTTCCCTCCCCACAGCTCAAGGCCTAGGAGCAGAACTTTTGATCTGTTCACGTCCTATTCCAAACAAAGTTACGTAGTCAAAATTTGTGTTCCAAGAATTTCCCTCTATAGCTTGGTTTTAGCATGCTTTAACTGGGCTACTAACCATCACTACCGTTACTAGCTTTCAGAATTTTGATTTTGTCACATTCCGTACTTAGATTTCCACGAAATTTCTCTGTGAGCCCTTCCAAGAATCAATTTTCTGCCGCTATGTTTCAGCAAAGTTTAATTATCAACTTACTCGTGTGATGATTCCGTGAACTCATGACCTTTCACATGTGGTTACATAGAGACTAAAGAACGGTAGCTATTTATTTAGATAGTAGCTAGCTTATGCTCGCGGCTTCACTCGCGAGAGTTTTCAATTTGAGAATCTATTTGCCTCACATGTACGTTTACTACCTTGTCTTAGGTTTCCTTGGAAAGCGGTGCCGTCATGTAGCGCACGTAATATTACGGACGGAAAAAGGCGGCCGTATATACGATGACGACATAATTATTGTGTGCAAAGCTCCCCAGCCGTTTTAACACACCGTCATTTTTTTTTAAATAAACGAAACAAAACCTGGCGAACGGTAAGATCTAAATGTATAAGAATATTTGAAACTCGCCACGAGGTGGCGCAAGTGGCGAATTCACGTACGTAGAAAGTAATTAATATCTTATTCGCACCGCACGTCGCACCGCTCACCGCTTAGACCAAAATGAACGTGCCGTTTCATGCCGCACCATTTATTATTTTTACCCTTTTTGTGTTTTTTCTTGGAAAAATACTTTTTTTGAGGATGTCCCTCTCTGTACACTTGACATTCAGAGGTTTGGGCGTGAAAAACATAATAAACAAACTAACTTACTTTCTGTGATATTAGGATTGTCATTTATCTATCTATCTTCTACCTTTCTATACTTATAATAAATCTGTAGAGAAGTCAATTCTGTACATGAAATATATTTCCAAAATAACTATCAGGGGTTGATTATGGATCGATACTGATGCCAAAAATGCTATTAATAAAATTATTGTCTGTCTGACTGTCTGTATAACCGTCATAGAAACAAAAACTACTCGACGGATTTTGATAAAACTTGGTACAATTATTGTTCATACTCCTACGCTGGTTATAGTATACTTTTCATCACGCTATAATCAATAGGAGCAGAGCAGTGAAGGAAAATGTTAAGAAAACCGGAGAAGTTACTCCATACACGCTAATCTTCGGGACTACTGGACGGATTTGATTTTTTTTGTTGTTGTATAGCTTTTAAGTCTGGGCAACAAATAGGCTACAATTTATCTTGGAAACTTAAACACATCAATAGATCAGCTAAACCATAAGAGATACAAAAATAGTGCCATAGCAAAAATTGTTCCGCGTGATGAGCATTTTCTGCTAAGAAAATAAATTTGAAGATATGTGTTGGTTATATATAAATAATCAACAAGTACTAGCACTAGATTCTCTTTAGTGTTAATCTATGGTATTGTCTTTGATGTGTTTCTCTTATGTTTATAAGAAAAATAAAGGTTCTGTTCTGTTCAAACTCTCGAACCAAGTCGTTTTATTAGAGGTTATGTGCCCAGGAAAAAACGCTTTTTTCTCGCGAAAAGACTTGCAAGTTTATGCTGATTAGTCCTCGCAGATTGAGAAAACGCTGTGTTCTTGAACTGTGAACAGCGAAAAGTAAAAGTGACAGTGTGATTAGAAAAAATGACGACGAATTATGTCGTGAGTGTGCCGAAATTGAAAGGACGGGAGAACTACTCAGAATGGGCCTTCGCCGCGGAGAATTTTCTCGTTTTGGAAGGAACTTTAAATTTTATAAAAGTTTCCAAACCGGATGAAGCCGCAGTCGACGCGAAGACTAGAGCGAAGTTGATCATGACAATTGACCCGGCGCTATATGTACACATAAAAGACTCGAAGACTACTAAAGAATTATGGGAGAAACTCAAGAATTTGTTTGACGACTCTGGCTTCACCAGGAGAATCAGTCTACTAAGAACTCTCATTTCTATTCGTCTTGAAAATTGTACATGCATGACTTCGTACGTCACACAAATCATAGAAACTAGTCAAAAGTTGAGTGGGTTAGGGTTTCATATTGATGATGAATGGGTTGGATCGCTACTTCTAGCAGGATTATCCGAAAAATATTCGCCCATGATTATGGCGATCGAACACTCGGGGATATCCATTACAGCGGACGCCATTAAAACCAAATTGATGGATTTGGAGGAAGATGGTGGCGACGCGAGCGGAGCTTTTGCGAGTTTCCGGAAAAATCATAAGAGTGGCAGCACTTCCGGAACAGTAAATCGAAATACGTCAACGTCAAACTCAAATGTGTCAAAGTCAAAACCGAAGGTTATAAAATGTTACAAATGTAAACAGACCGGACACTACCGAAATCAATGTACCGTTTCTGACAAAGATTCAGTGAATAAGTCTTGTGAACGTAAATCCAGCAACGCATTCAGTGCAGTGTTTTTAAATGGAAGTTTTTCAAAATATGACTGGTACATAGACTCGGGTGCAAGTGCTCATTTAACCGCCAACGAAAATTGGATTACAAATAGTTTTGTCGATCATCCAATCAAAGAAATCGTTGTCGCGAATAAAGACAAGGTCCCGGTTAAATGTTGTGGAGATGTGTTGATAACAACTTTGACAGATAACTGTGAGTTTGATATTGTTGTTGAAAAAGTATTTTGTGTACCAAGTTTGACCACTAATGTGATTTCTGTTAGTCAACTGATAACCAAAGGCAACAAAGTACAATTCACCGAAAGTGGCTGCGAAATTTTCAATAGAATTGGTGAATTAGTTGGTACAGCTTTTTTGTTGAATGGTGTCTACAAATTGAGACAGCCTGAAGTTATGGTTGCAGCGGTGGACTGTAATATTTGGCATCGTAGACTTGGACACGTCCACAGCCACAAACTGAACAAACAAGATGCCGTGGAAGGTCTCACACTAGACAGAAAGACAGATATTTTAAGCTCGTTGTATACAGTGAGCTGCAAGAGTAAGCGGAGCCGATTGTCCTTTCCACAGAATGGCAACAGAAGTAAACAACTTTTACCAAAACGAGCAGCAGAAAATATTGTTAAGATAGACGAAAAACCACCAGATTCAACTGAGGTACATGAGGATTCAGTGGGGGACAAGTTTGTGTCAGATAACTCTGAGACTGAAGTTATCTATGATGATGATAAGACATATTATTATGTTCCTGATGAAGACTCTTCTGTCAGCAGTGTAGAAAGTGTAGTCAGTGTTGCTAAACAATATTGTTTGTGTAGACAAAGAAAGGAAGTTCTAAAAGGGCCTGAAAAACAACAGTGGTTAGAGACAGTGCATGATAAACTACAGTGTTTAATGACAATAATGTTTGGAAAATTGCAGATGGGGTTGCAGGGTTTTAAGGACGAAGTATGACAGTGAAAACAATGTCAGGTATTGTGCCAGGTTGGTTGCTCAAGTAATTATAAAACTATTGTGACTTTGTTTGTCAATGACTTTTTATATTTTCTAATTGTAAGGATGTAAGTGAGCATCTTAAGAAAGTATTGTCAAGTCAATTTAAAATCAAGGACTTAGGTCAAGTAAAACAATGTTTAGGAATGAATGTTAAGTTTGATTAACAAGAGCAGTATGTTACTTTAAGTCAGGAAAATTTTATAAATGTTTTGTTACAGAAGTTTTATGTGACTGTACAATTGTTGATACTTCAATAGAACCCAAACTAAATGTCAAGGTAGACAAGAATGTTAGTGATTAAAAATAAAGGGAGCTTGATGTACCTATCTGTATTGACTAGATCAGAGATAACATAATTATGCTGTCAGTTACTTAAGTCAATTTAATAATAGTTATACAGATGAACATTGGGGGTATGCCAAGAGGATTTTAAAGTATTTAAAAAGGACTATTTGGTATATAGTTTTGTTAAAACGGGAATTTTAAAATAAAAGGTTTTGCTGACCAAAGTCTTATGTTCTAAGAATTAAATTATTATTTATTTATAAGTTAAGCTTTATACTTTTATGGAATTACTGTGTTTGGTAATCATTTAAGTTCAGGTTTTGTGAACAGATATATTGTGATTATTTGATATAGTGGGGGTGTTGGTTATATATAAATAATCAACAAGTAATAGCACTAGATTCTCTTTAGTGTTAATCTATGGTATTGTCTTTGATGTGTTTCTCTTATGTTTATAAGAAAAATAAAGGTTCTGTTCTGTTCAAACTCTCGAACCAAGTCGTTTTATTAGAATATGGAACACCTGATGTAGAACTCCGAAGAGCCTAGCTACGTTATAACATATACATATATGAATGTCGTCATAGCAAGAGTTGTTAAGCCTAATGAGCACTTTCTGTTGACGTGTGAAAATTGAGATCTGGAACAACTGATATGGAATTCCAAGAGCCCAGCTACACTATAACATATACCTTCATATAATTATGAATAACATCTTAGCATGAGTTGTTTAGTCTGATGGGCATTTCCTGTTGATTTACAAAAATGAAAGATCTGGAAAGTCTGGAATCGTCATGCGCGTCCCGTTGTTTTCCCGTCCCAGCCTCTAAGAATTCGACATCAGCCGATTCCGATCTTCGATTTTGACGACCCCATTGTCGCTGGCATAAGCAACAGGATCCGCGTACGAAGTCGCGGGCAGAAGCTAGTAATTAATGGGTACGTATCAAAATCCCGAAAGTTCATAATACCTATGTTTGAAATACCGACGTCCGAAACATCGAAATTCAAAATACCGAAAGTTCATAATACCTATGTTTGAAATACCGACGTCCAAAACACCGAAATTCAAAATACCGAAAGTTTTAAATGCCGACAGTCGTTATGTTTTTGATCAAAAACCTCGGTTTTTGGAGGAGCGGGTCGACGGAGCCCCGCTCCGCGGGGCTCCTACTTCTGCGTGGTTAAAAAAAAATAACCACGAAGAGGATGGCGGGGTCTTTCAGACCCCGCCATCCTCTTCTAACCTAAATCGTCCTAGTCGGGGTGCCAGCAAGTCCCGAGGTTAGACCTAGTTCTAACCGGCTAAACCTAGTTCTAACTGAAGATAAGTATGATACACGTAGGTTTAACCGCATGTGGTCGGTTACACCTAGGTTTAGCCGGTTAGAACTAGGTCTAACCTCGGGACTTGCTGGTACCCCGACTCGGACAATTTAGGTTAGAAGAGTTCGTTAGTTCCTCTTCGTGGTTATTTTTTTTTTAACCACGCAGAAGTAGGAGCCGGCAGGGCTCCGTCGACTTGCTCCTGTGAAGGAAATTTACGGCATTTTAAACTCCAGGTTTTTAAATTTCGGGATTTTAAACTTTCGGGCAAATGAACTTTCGAGATTTAAAACTTTCGACCAAACAACCATTCGGCGTTTAAATTTTCGGGATTCCGTCCATCGGTATTTTAAAATTCGGTCTTTAAAATTTCGGTATTTTAATACGTTGAGTTGTTCCAGGTCTGGGTGTTTGTAAATGCACACACTTTTTAGAGACATTCCTACTGTGGAGCAATTTCGTTTATTTCTTACTTCTTGCAGAACAAAAAGACAGTGAGGCGTATTAACCTTTTATATATTTTATGTGTTTTGTAAAGAAAGCCTCAATAACCATTCCTCTTCCTCCGCCTTGACTCAACAACTTTGGTCCACAGTAACGTTAACACTCAGCCGCATCCTCCTCGCTATAAATAACAACTACAATAGGAACAAAAGTAACCCATTCCGCGAAAAAAACCCGTAAAACGCTAGTTTTCTTTGTAAAATATTTAAATTTTTCACATTTCAGACGTCGCCGCTGAGTTATTTGGTCGCTTTGTTCGTTGCCGCCCCTCCCCCGTTCCCCGCGTCTCGACGATCTCCGTTTCATGCTAATTTATTGATACAACAGGTTTTCTCTGTGGCTTTACTTACAAAATATTATGTGTTTTTAAATACTTGGCTACGTTACAGAGCTTTGTTCGGTCACGAAACGAAAAAAAAATTATACTCCAGTTTTTTTTTAGGTTGTAGGTACCTATTTTTTTCTTTTTTTGCATGGTAAAATCATCAAATGAGTCCTCCCACCCCGGGCAGGGCGGGAGGGACTGTCAGACTTGTTCTGACTAAAATCCACGGCGTCCTTCAATAGCCCTTTATGTTCCGGGGTCACGGTGATGGAAAGAAGTCCCACGACCCCGGCAGGCTTTGGCCCTCTGTTAGGTAGTATCTACCATCGTCAACTGAATCCTCTCGGCCAGGGTGTAGTTGAAGGTCGCTGGACTGTCTCAACTGGTTACCGCGGCCCTGGTATAGAAAGGGCTATTGAACGATTACCGTGGATTTTAGTCAGTAAAAGTCTGACAGTCCCTCCCGTCCCTGGGCGGGAGGACTAATAGCATGATTTTACCACATGAAAAAAAAGGGTGTAGCTGAAGGGACTTTCAGACTCTGACTAACTAAAATTTTATTGCTCTTTACATTCCAGCCAATGATTTTCCACAGCGTGTACGTAGTCGAGCACTAGTTGCTCGACATTTTGCTGATCTGGGCCTTTTTGGGGCAGCCGTGAGACACGACAGTTCTTTGTTTAATTATTACTCTGATTTTAGATGTAAGTCCATTTTTTTTTTGTGTTTATTTTAATTTTAAATGTTGTGTGTATCGTGGTCTCTTTAGCGCCAAATAAATGGTTTTTCTTTCTTTCATTCTTAGTCAATCAAATACTGTATGTCCTCCTTCAATATGTTACTCCTTCAAACACCCCGTATAATCTAAACACTATAGCAGGCTGTTGGTAAAGCCGGCATCGCTCGTACAGTCGAGGCTAATAGACTTGCAAGCGATTAATATTCATGGCGGGATGAGTGTGTGTGATTTGTGTCTGTTATGGAAGCCGCGGTGCGTGCGGGACGCGAGGTCTCTTGTATGGGGGGATTAGACCGTATTCTATCGCACAAAATAATTATCATAATAGAATTGTCCGTCTATTGTATCAGTTTTGTTGATGCTCTCTCTCACTTTTGTTTTATATTCACTACATAGTATAAAACAAAGTCGCTTCACGCTTCCTGTCTGTCTATGTATGCTTATATCTTTAAAACTACGAAACGGATTTTGATACTGTTCTTTTAATAGATGGAGTGATTCAAGATAAAGGTTTTATTATTATATATATTTATTAAATGGGCATCCGCGCCGGGTCGCTAGTGTATTCGTAAACTTGTTTTCCATGGTAGGCAAAAAGTATAAAAGTATACCTGATACCATCCTCATCGCAGGACTGTCTGTCTCATTTAGTGATAATTATCATCTCACAAAAGAAAACGCACTCACTCTTTTATTAATATCACCTATACTATGAGATCCGGCAGATGATCTCCGGTCACCGTAGGCGCGGGCATACGAGCAGCGAGTAAAGGGCAACTCGCTGTCCGACCATGGACCATGCCCGGGTCGACGGCGCGTCGTGTTCCAAGCGCGCCTCAAAGAGCGTCAGCAAAATGACGGGGCCCTCTCACAGAACAGGGCCAAAGCCTGCCGGGGTCGCGTTACTTATTTCCATCACCGTGACCCCGGAACATAAAGGGCTATTGAAGGACACAGTGGATTTTAGTCAGTACAAGTCTGACAGTCCCTCTCGCCCTGGCCGGGCTGGGAGGACTCATTTGATGATTTTACCACACAAAAAAAAACAAAAAAAACTTAGAGATCAGTACTTATTTGCTCTTTCACACCTGCATCGTAGTACGTTATACATCTTGTGAGTTGCCCACCACACATACTCTCAACATAACCAACAAGGCATACTCATTAATTGACAATATCGTTCCGACAAATGTTCCACACCGGTACTGACAGATAGCGCAGTGGGTGTGGACAGGGAACACTAACAGATATTTTAGTTAATTATATCTGTCATAGTCCGTCGTCCGGACTGCCGCCCACAATTAATAGAGTCAATCAGTCAGTCTGGATCCACGTGGTGAGTTATGAGAAAAGGTCTGGATAGAGGGCTTTGTCTCTATCAGTAGGGAACGTAAAAGGCCAATGATATACAGGTTGGCGCAATGGTTGAGTAAAAATGAACACCGGAAAAATAAATTATGTGGGCCAACGTATATAATTCATATTATACTATGATAAATACATTATATAATTTCGATACCTACACAGTTTACAGTACATGAACTCTAAACTGATAGACAGAAGAGCTAAAAACTCATTAATTCTCAAGTTAAGTGGTCAAGTAGATTCGAGGGTCTAGTAGCGAGCGTGTCCAGCTGACCTAAAACTCATGAATCAAAGTAATTGCAACCAATAACAATATAACATAATGGGTAGTATATCTCCAAAAAAAGTAAATTCGGAGCCATAACAATGGGCATTAAAAATACGAGCAACCACAAAAACGTTTGTTTATTGCAAACATTACACTTTTATGTGTCGGCATCAACAGATTCATGCAATTTTCTGTTGGCTGTGAATATTTTACAAAGATATAAAAGCCTGCAAACTAATCCTACAGCATTTCATATCGTGGATTTATGATTCTGGACCATAAACGAATGGTTTTAGGATACGTTTTTCTTCTTAGCACGATCTAATAAATTTATATAAGCACCTCAGTCAGGGGAGAAAGTTATAAGCCATCATTACGGTGGTATTCGCCTCGTCTCCTCAATCCGCGAACTTTGATTCGTTTTACCCACTTATTTGACATACGACAAAGTCAATTGCCAAAACCAATATTTTTTTATCCGTTTTATTATTATTTTTTCGAGATTTTTCCTCAAGTTCGTATGGATCTGATTCAAGGCTATGATATTAATATTTTTTTATATCTTACTTTGATTTATTATGAGATGATTTTTGGAAAAGTCCAATGGTTAAGAAAAAAATGGAGAAGCTTTCGAATGAGAATCGAGATTGATTTTCATGTTATAAACCTGAAGTAATTTAGAAGTGTTAGTAAAATTATTGTTGGTCCAAAGGTATCGGCTCCGACTTAGGAATTGTAGGTTGTGGGTATGAATCCAGCTAGGAGCATTACTTTCTATTATTTATTTCATCGGCACTGCTCTCAAAACGGTGAAGGAAAACATCGTGAGGAAACTGGCATGTCCTAGAATCATACAACCTCTCTCAAAGAGGCCTGCCCCAGCTGTGGAAACATTATAGTTTTATTTTCTAGTAATTATTATATTCTAGTAAGTAATTAAAAAAGCATAAAGCTACAGGTTACTTGTAAAAGCCACCACCTAACAGGTGGATATAATTAAGGATCTTCAAAGCACAGCGGGATAATATCATAGAAACCCATTAGGGTGCCCCCAAATAACATCAATTACGATATCCATCTATTGCAGTTATTGTGGTAATACTATTAGCAATATTTTATTATGATTACTGAGATATTTATAGCGTGTATAGTGCGTGCCTCATTCGGTTACTGCTTGGCATTGAGCCAGATAAAAGGGGTTGATGCTACAAAGCAGTTAAGTAAAGAAGGCCTGTGGCCAAATATTTATACTATAATTAAAACTAAATATTCAAATCGGTCCAGCCATTCTCGAGTTTTCGCAAGACTAACGAACAACAATGGCACCAAATGTGAATGGCACCTAGTGTTTGTGGGATCAAATGTGAACGGCACCTAGTGCGAATGGCACCTAGTGTGAAATGCACATAATGTTTGTGGGATCAAATGTGAATGGCACCTAGTGTTTGTGGAGTCAAATGTGAACGGCTCCTAGTGCGAATGGCACCTAGTGTGAAAGGCACCTAGTGTTTGTGGGATCAAATGTGAATGGCACCTAGTGTTTGTGGGGTCAAATGTGAATGGCACCTAGTGCTTATGAGAACAAATGTGAATGGCACCTGCTGTTTATGGGATCTAGTGCGAATGGCACCTAGTCTTTGTGGGATCAAATGTGAATGGCACCTATTGCGAATGGCACCTAGCGCGAATGGCACCTAACGCGAAAGGCACCTAGTGCGAAAGGCACCTAGTGTGAATGGCACTTAGTGCTTATGGTACCTAGTGCGAATGGCACTTAGTGCGAATGACTCCTAGTGTGAAAGGTACCTAGTGTTTGTGGGATCAAATGTGAATCGCACCTAAAGCAAAAGGGACCAAATGTGAATGGCACCTAGAACTTACGGGACCAAATGCGAATGGCACCTGCTGTTTATGGAACCAAGTGCTTATGGCACCTAGTGCGAATGGCACCTAGTGCGAATGGCACCTATTGCGAATAGCACCTAGTGTGAATGGCACCTAATGCTTACGGGACCAAATGCGAATGGCACCTGCTGTTTATGGCACCTGCTGTTTATGGCACCTAGTGCTTATGGCACCTATTGCGAATGGCACCTAATGCGAATGGCACTAGGACCAAATGTAAATGGCACTTAGTTCTAATGACACGAAATGTAAATGGCACCTAGTGCTCATGGGATCAAATGTGAATGGCACCTAGTGCGAATTGCTCCTAGTGCGAATGGCACCTAGTGCGAATGGCACTTAGTGCAAATGACTCCTAGTGTGAAAGGCACCTAGTGTTTGTGGGATCAAATGTGAATGGCACCTAGTGCTTCCGGGACCAAATGCGAATGGCACCTGCTGTTTATGGCACCTCGTGCGAATGGCACCTAGTGTTTATGGTACCTATTGCAAACGGCATCTAGTGCTTATGGGACCAAATGTGAATGGCACCTAGTGCGAATGGCTCCTAGTGCGAATGACACCTAGTGCGAATGACTCCTAGTGTGAAGGGCACCTAGTGCGAATGGCACCTAGTGCGAATGGCACTTAGTGCAAATGACTCCTAGTGTGAAAGGCACCTAGTGTTTGTGGGATCAAATGTGAATGGCACCTAGTGCTTCCGGGACCAAATGCGAATGGCACCTGCTGTTTATGGCACCTGCTGTTTATGGCACCTAGTGCTTATGGCACCTAGTGCGAATGGCACCTAATGCGAATGGCACCTAGTGCGAAAGGCACCTAGTGTGAATGGCGCCTAGTGCGAATGGCACCTAGTGCGAATGGCACCTAATAAGAATGGCACCTAGGGCGAAAGGCACTTAGTGTAAATGGCGCCTAGTGCGAATGGCACCTAGTGCGAATGCCACCTAGTGCGAATGGCACTTAGTGCGAATGACTCCTAGTGTGAAAGGCACCTAGTGTTTGTGGGATCAAATGTGAATGGCACGTAGTGCTTCCGGGACCAAATGCGAATGGCACCTGCTGTTTATGGCACCTCGTGCGAATGGCACCTAGTGCGAAAGGCACCTAGTGCGAATGGCACCTAGTGTGAAAGGCACCTAGTGCGAATGCACCTAGTGCTTATGGTACCTATTGCAAACGGCATCTAGTGCTTATGGGACCAAATGTGAATGGCACTTAGTTCGAATGACACGAAATGTAAATGGCACCTAGTGCTCATGGGATCAAATGTGAATGGCACCTAGTGCGAATGGCACCTAGTGCGAATGGCTCCTAGTGCGAAAGGCACCTAGTGTGAATGGCGCCTAGTGCGAATGGCACCTAGTGCGAATGGCACCTAATGCGAATGGCACCTAGTGCGAAAGGCACTTAGTGTAAATGGCGCCTAGTGCGAATGGCACCTAGTGCGAATGCCACCTAGTGCGAATGGCACTTAGTGCGAATGACTCCTAGTGTGAAAGGCACCTAGTGTTTGTGGGATCAAATGTGAATGGCACGTAGTGCTTCCGGGACCAAATGCGAATGGCACCTGCTGTTTATGGCACCTCGTGCGAATGGCACCTAGTTTGAATGGCACCTAGTGCGAAAGGCACCTAGTGTGAATGGCAACTAGTGCTTATGGTACCTTTTGCAAACGGCACCTAGTGCTTATGGGACCAAATGTGAATGGCACTTAGTTCGAATGACACGAAATGTAAATGGGACCTAGTGCTCATGGGATCAAATGTGAATGGCACCTAGTTCTTATGGCACCTAGTGCGAATGGCACCTAGTGCGAATGGCACGAAGTGGGAATGGCACTTAGTGCGAATGATTCCTAGTGTGAAAGGCACCTAGTGTTTGTGGGATCAAATGTGAATGGTACCTAGTGCTTACGGGACCAAATGTGAATGGCACCTGCTGTTTATGGCACCTCGTGCGAAAGGCACCTAGTGCGAATGGCACCTAGCGCGAATGGCACCTAGTGCTTATGAGAACATATGTGAATGGCACTTAGTTCGAATGACACGAAATGTAAATGGTACCTAGTGCTCATGGGATCAAAAATTTGAATGGCACCTAGTGCTTATGGCACCGAGAGCGAATGGCAACCAACGCGAATGGCAACTAGTGCAAAAGGCACCTAGTGTGAATGGCACCTAGTGCTTATGGTACCTATAGCAAACGGCACCTAGTGCGACCGGCACCTAGTGCGAATGGCACTTAGTGCGAATGGCACTTAGTGCGAATGACTCCTATTGTGAAAGGCACCTAGTGTTTGTGGGATCAAATGTGAATGGCACCTAGTGCTTCCAGGACCAAATGCGAATGGCACCTGCTGTTTATGGCACCTCGTGCGAATGGCACCTAGTGCGAATGGCACCTAGTGTGAAAGGCACCTAGTGTGAATGGCACCTAGTGCTTATGGCACCTAATGCGAATGGCACCTAATGTGAATGGCACCTAATGCGAAAGGCACCTTGTGCGAATGGCACCTAGTGCGAATGGCACCTAGTGCGAATGGCAGCTAGTACGAATGGCACCTCTTGCGAATGGCACCTAGTGCGAATGGCACCTAGTGCGAATGGCAACTGGTGTGAAAGGCACCTAGTGCGAATGGCACCTAGTGCTTATGGTACCTAGTGCGAATGGCACCTAGCGTGAAAGGCACCTATCGTGAATGGCACCTACTGCTTGTGGGACCAAATGTGAATGGCGCCTTGTTTTAGTTGTCGCCTTATTTTAGGCGTCGCCTCGTTTTTGGTGTCGTTTTGTTATTGGAGTCGTTTTATTTTCGGCGTCGCCTTGTTTTAGACGTCCTGTTATTTTTGGCGTCGTCTTATTTGCCGTGGCGACTTGTTTTATGCGTCGTCTTATTTGCGGTCTCGACTTATTTAAGTCGTCGCCTTGTTTTAGGCGTCGTCTTATTTTTGGCGTCGTTTTATTTAGGCGTCGTCTTATTTGCAGTGTCGACTTGTTTTAGACGTCATTTTATTTTAAGCGTCGTCTTGTTTTATTTCAGGCTTTTTATATTAGGCGTCGCCTTGTTTTAGGCGTCGTTTTATTTTAGGCGTCGTCTTATTTTATTTTAGGCATCACCTTACTTTATTTTGGAGTGGTGCTACTGAACTGTATTTGTACTTAGACTTGTATGCATGCATGGTTTTATAGCAGGCTTACTGTCAATTAACAGCCTTTCATATTTATGACAATGTCAGTCCCATGTTCCAAGTTCATTAATTTAATAGGTTATGCAATTTTGAGTTCTGTTTGTTTTTTGTATAGTTCTTAATTTTATTCAACACTATACCGCGAATTAAGGACTTGCTAATAATTTTGTAGTACAGGTTGCAGGAAAATGATAATTTTATTGATGTCCCTTAGCTTATTGCAAACCATCTATTATTTTGAGTTGTTTCAGTATAAAACTACTAAAATGTTTTCTATTTGAAATTCTAAATACATACTGTAAAGAACGAATACACTGTTCAACTTACCGATAAAAAAAACAGTCGCCTAAGGGTCGTGTCATACGTTGGTAAACAGAAATGTTTAATTGTAAACAGACAAAGTCTATTCTGCTCAGAACAGAAATGGGATTTGTCATTTTACTCGTATAAAGATTGATCAAAGTCTTTTCTTTGCTATGATGGCTTAGCATGAGCTATATAAGTCGCCATGCCACTTCGTTAAGCCCCTGGAATAACCCCTCGCTTTTAGGCGTCATGGTAGGCCAGTTGGGGGGTATTACAACGTCTTAAAACTAGGCTTGTTCCAGTGAGTGAAAGAGATGGCGCTAGACGACTTGTATAGCTCTGTCACTTTCACTCGCCGGTATAAACCTGGTTTTAAGACGTAATAACCCCCTGAATTGAACAAAAAAATTAAACAGTTAAGACGGTTGTTTCCTTCTAATAAAATATTAATTAAATAATGCAAACATTGTGATTTTTAGTGATGTCCCACAATTTATTATAAATGCACAAACAGTCGATCCGGTGAGCACAGGCCACAACACTGATTGCACTGCTATTGTTTCGATACCATCTACTTAGATTAACTAAAATCTGGACTAGAGCTCATAAGCTACGACAAAATGGAACAAACTACGGAAACTATTGAATTTTTGTTTTTTGTTGAAATCTAATAAAACAAGCGCTTAAGAGGGCTATCACACGTTTCCTTGTTTTTGTGCAAAGTTTTTAACCTGATTCTGGGTAGGATATGGCCACAAATTAAAAAAAAATATATAATCGAGAAAGTTTGATTATTTCTGCGTGGAGTGTATTGAAAACATTTTTAGATTTGTTTACATACATGAGTAAAAACCTTGTCTCTGCAAAGGATGTTTCATAAAATTCTACTTTTTGTCATACTTTTGTATTGAATTACATAGAATGTATAATAGTAAAATAACATTTGAAAATGTCCATGGTACATCTGAAAGTTTATATTTGGAGTGTATTAATCAGATTTTTATTTTTCATTCAGAAATATACCAAAAATAATTCTGGAAAACAGGAAGAATTTGACATTTTTTTCGTCCGAAATTATATTTTTTATCTATCAATATTTACTGAATATTCAATCAAAAAGTATTCAATAACTAAGTTTACTATGTTAGCTTGCATGAAAAAAATAATTAGCGCATTTAAAAGTAAACTAATAGTATAAAATAATTAAAATATGCAACGACAAAATTCAATATAAAACCAAGAACGGTTTGTTCTTTGATTTAGACAGCGCGGAGCGCTCTCAGAGGGAAGACGTACCGCTCGCAACCATTTTGACATTAGTCACGTAATCATTAAAATTTAAAATACACGCCACCATTCATGACCTTTAGACGCGGCGCTAGTATCTTTGTCAAAGCATCAAATTCCATATAAAAAATGAAGTATCTCTAATTTTCCGCAGGTCATGAGTGGTGGCCAGGAATATTTCCAATCGCCAAGAGTATAGCGCGACCAACCTATTTTGATGCAAGCTAATATTTTGAATTAATTTAATTCTGATCTGTTTGCAATGTAAACATACAAATGTGTTGATTGTATTTTCCCTATATTCGAATGTGGATATAATTCTAGATAATAAATGTAAAGATAGCTTTTTTTCTGAATTGGTAATTAAATGTAATTTCAGACTTGCCAACTTCCCAAACATTTGTATAATACCTATAGCTCGCTGCGGACGCACAATACCACCGGCCATGCCCCTGGTGGTATGGCTTTTTAATACGTGGTAAAATCATCAGATCAGCACTTCTACCCAGGGAAGAACGGGAGGGACATTCAAACTTGTAATGACTAAAATCTACGGTGTCCTTCAATAACCCACTGCGATCCGGGGACATAGATACTTGATAAGACAGTCCCGCGACGCGGCAGGATTTGGCTCTCTAACGTGCGCCCCGAAAATCCGTGAAAAATTGATCTGTACCCCTAGCACGAGTTTTCACTATTTTACTTTACAGTATTTACAGCGTTTCTTGTATGGAAAAATGGAACAGCGCCTCTGGTGTGCGAAGAAAGAACTAAGTTTTTCCTTGAAAATTATCAATTTGAAATTGTCAAAGTTCCAGTTTACTTTACGTCTCAAATACTGAAAACTCGTGCTAAGGGTACTGATTGTTTTGAGGTAGCGGTTAACCCAGACATGTGCCAGTCTGCTATTATACGAAGCCATAACTTGTAGAGGTGGAACGGATTAACTGTATCGCCGATTATATCATTGACTGCGCTGTTATTCTGATCCTTTGACGTCAAGTATCTAGGATTGCATAGCGATATGTGTGAGCAAAAGAGGTACAGGAACGCAACGTTCCTATATCTCTTTTGCTTACGTAAAGGCAATCGTTGTTCAGTTCCCCATCTTCCCATAATTGACTATGGTGATATGTATTACTATGACCTGAATACGGATTTTCTCAAGAGACTTGAAAATTGGGATTAAAGTTTGTATGAAAATAATTCAATCTCACGTGATTTACTTAAAACTTTCCACTGTCCACCTATCAACAAAATGGATAAATAGTTATTTGTTATACAAGAGTGCAAAGTTGATTTTAAACCGCGTGCTCATGTTTGATGACCGAGCAAGCTAATGATTCTAAATTTGAATCACGAGTGCAACGAGTGATTAAAAAAATAGAATCAAGAGTGATAGCGAGGGAATCAAAAGAGCACAAGGTGAAAAATCTTTGCACTCGAATGCAACACGTAACTTTTCATCCCACCTCAGCGAGGAAATTACTAAATGCAAAAACAAAAAAAAAACAGATGTACAATCGTATAAACACAAGATAGGCTTTATTTCAGTTTAGGTATTAACTAAGACATTATTATAAAACAGAATAATTTTTAAATTAAAACAAATAATACTTAGGTAGTATATAGTTGAAAACTACTACCTAAGTATTATTAAGTTACTTATTTTTATCTTGGTTTGTCATAACATAACAATAAGACGTGAAATGAAAACCGCACAAAGCAAATAAAAAAAGGTATAACAAAGTACTGAGCCAAGAATGTTCCGGGTCTGAGATTTTAACAAAATAATTGTAGATTACGGTCCAAGGGAGGCGTATTGAATTCCGAAGCGATACTGAGGATTCTGGGGGTGAACCTCGGTCCGTAGCGTAGCGAGGAGGTTCAAGTGTTAATACCCGAAATAAACGAGGGAATAAAGTTAAAAATCCTTTGTGAAGCAAGGGATTCAAGTTAGCCCAGAGCAACACAGCCTTACACCCGAGGAGCGCACTCTGCTTTCCCACCTAAGGCGAGGAAACAAATTCTATTTATATATTCTATCTATATTTTTAAAATTTGATGTTACTACATCAAATAAAAATAGAATTTGTTTCCTCGACAACCTTCGAACGTCAAGTGACCGCAACAGCTGATCGCTTGCTGTGGTGGCCCCACAGCAAGCGATCAGCTGTTGCGGTCATCGGCCGCCATTACTGCTGCTACTCTTTTGTTCATACGATGTTCTAAATTCAAATTTACTTTATTCACTAGAGGATAAAAACGGCTTTAACTCACTTAAGGATAAAAACGGCTTTTACGGTCAGATATCGAAGAGCAAAAGTACCCTTTCCGAGATAGGGGGATGAAAATAGTATATTTTGCAACGAGTGAATAAAGAGCGGATTTAAAGCGAGGGCCATTATATGAATCACGAGCGAAGCGAGTGATTCCAGTTTTTAAATCCTGAGCGACGCGAGTGATTCAGGCCCTCGATTTAAATCCGTTTTATTCAAGAGTTGCAAACGATACTTTATACCATGACTACGAGAAAAAGAAAGATTTGAGCGATAAAAGATATTCAATGAAACAAAATAATGATTTTTTTAATAAGACTGCACACACACGTGGGTGCAAAGTAGTCCAATCGCTCGGTCACTGACATTAAGCTGACATTAAAATCGGAGCAATGATTTGAATTAAGAGTAATTTTCATATTAGCAAGGGGGTTGTCCAGCATCGCGGTCGAAGTCGAATGTACTAAAGTGTTCTAAATTCAAACACCAAAACAGTGCGTAAAAGACTACTTTTACGCACTGTTTTCCGTGAGTAAAAGTAGCTTTTTCGAGGGGGAATGGTATAAAATTATTTATTTATTTATTTATCACATGTTTCTTTAAAAAAGTTAAAAAAAAGTAAAAAGTAAAGTTAAAAGTTGTTTCTTAAAATAAGTTAGCATTCCAATAAATCGTAAAAATAAACGAAATTGAATGAAAAGTGAGAAATTACAGGAATGTGTCAGGTTTCATATTAAATAATAAAATCGAAAAAATAACGTTTTCAATGTTCCAAAGAGTTTTTTTTTTAATTTCTCTAAAACCCTCTATTAAAGGTGTAAATGTTCTGGATTAAATAACAAACATTTTCTATGCTATTTCAATAGAAATCAGGTAAAAAGCCTAAGTGACCAACTGTAGCATCGTAATTCGAGCATAAGCGAATAAATGCACTATTAGTCGCGATTGATCGTGGATGAACTCAGATACCTACTATCCTACTATTTGCTATGCGAATGGAATAATGTGGAGTTGTACCACATTTTCTACGCAATTTTGAGAAGTTAGTACCTTCGTTAGGAAGTGTAACCTCAGTTTTGCGAGACAGAATAACCACCCCAGAGCACTTAATTTAGAGCTCACCGAAACATTCTGTTTCAAGAGTACACTCTGAAAGATCTGTCTTTATTAAAAAAGAAACCAGCAGTGACCCAGTATAAGAAACACTGAAGCCCAGTCAAAATGGTTTGAGTTTTTATGATCCGCGAAGTAGATTTATCGTTCTCTTTGCGTGATTTAACGAACATGATGGTCTTCTTGGGCCTTACTCAGTTTCTTCCTGGATCACGGCGTTTGGTGATATTACTCTTGTCTCTTGACACCAGTTTAAAATATTTTAAAACACTGGTTGGAAATATTCGACCATAAAACCGACCTCTTCTGGCTATATCTCCTTATCTATGTCACCTTAATCACCGCAAGTGGCTCATTTTCGGCCCATAATTATGTCTCTAAATGGATGGCATAAATGACGGTTTGATGTATAAGTCCAAGAAAAAGTTTTTAAATTTTTAAACACCAAATCGTAAGTTCTAAATAATTTCAAAAATCTAATTAAATAAGTTATGAATTCCAGTTAGTCACAAGAAACAAAATGAACACTTGAAAGATATCCTAAGAAGATTATTTACTCGTTTATAATGGAATTGAATAATCTTTAAAATGCACACCTTCTAAATCTATACATATAATAAAACTGTAGAAAAAATATTTTTGTACATTAAATAAAAACTCAAAAAATATAGCCAGGGTATTAAAGGACAACCAATAGAACCCATTTCTAGCATTTTTAGAATTTTTGTCTGTTTGTCTGTTTGTCTGTTTGTCTGTTTATCTGTTTGTCTGTTTGTCTGTTTGTCTGTGTATTTGTCCAGGTATCACGTAAAATATACGAAATTAATGTAGATAACTTTTATACACAACGATTAAGCGTAACTTGGAGAGGAACTTAGTTTTTGTTTCATTGGAATCGGTTCAGTCTATCAAAAGATATTTGAATTTAAAGTGTTTCAGAATTTGTTTTGGTCTCACACATTGATTTCGTACGTCAGTCGCGCGATCTAACTTCGAATAGAAAAACTAGATTATTCAAATAACTGGAATGGACTGGAATGGACTGGAATGGACTGGAATGGACTGGAATGGACTGGAATGGACTGGACTGAATTAAGCGCTTAGAACTAAAAAATACATTGTTCAATTCCGACATCCACGCGAACGAAGTTGCGGGCACAGCTAGTTACAAATATATCCAATTCGCAGTGTGACACAATGGGTGGTCTAATCGCTAAAATCGATCAGTATAAGAGTTATACTTGTTTAAAGTGTAATTTATTGAGTGGCCCTTATTTTATTTTGCTAGGTATACATTTATCATATTATCCATTCGTAACTAAGAAAATAAGTAGTGTCTAGAAGCCCGGGATCTCACTTTGTTTATTCGAAAGAAAAGTGGCAAAAGCTCATGTTGTTTTCGTCCTGGTATACGAGGCGTAGCTGTGTTGATTGTGTTTTGTTTTTATGCGGGGGGCATCACGATGTCAAATTGACAGAAACTGTGTTCTTTCATTTTGTAATAGGGCTCCTAAAGACATAAATAAAACCACGTCCGCAAATAGAATAAGAATCCAGCTATAATTCAAACCCGTTTATACGATAAAATCATCCAAAGATTTATATCAAATCTTAAGGAAAAGATCAGGAGGTTTCATCTTTTTTGCGTCGTTTTTGGTTGCGGCCTGTGGGTTGAGCACATTATTCCAACGTGCCCTAAAAATGCCACAACCGGTAAATTATGGCTCCCTCAGGATCGTCTGTTACGCACCATAGGACCTTCAAATTGCAGATTTGATTATACTGGTAGAGAAATGACGATGTAATCATGTTTCTTTAGAGCGAATGGCGTTGAGATTAACTTTATTACTGACCTCAGTAAATGGATTGATGATTTATTTTATGGTTTGTGGATAAATAAACAGTTGCGTGGATTAAACAGCGCTCGCTACAGCTGGGGTTAACCTAATTATTCCAACTGTCAATTGTCGATTTTTGTCAGAAGTTTAAAAGAAACCGTTCCCGCACAGAGTAATAAAGTTACTCAGTAACTTCTGTATTGAACTCAGATTGCTCCAAAATTATTGCTAAACTGCCGATCGCCTTGTTAACATAACCTCTAATTTTTTTAAGCGTCTAACAGACTACGCAACAAAGGATTACTAATTAATTAGAATTTGTCAATCTTATACATTTTTTAATGGTAGAAACTTATAATTGGCTTTCTTCTGTATATTTTGAATTTTTAGACAAATTTTTCAGCTGTAAGTTTCTTAAAATAAAATAAAATGACTCCGCATTCTGTACCGTCAGCACGAGTTTTCAGTAGTTGAGACGTAAAGTAAACTGGAACTTTGACGACTTCAAATTGACAATTTTCAAGGGAAAAATTGGTTCCTTCTTCGCACACCAGAGGCGCTGTACCGTATTTCCATACAATAAACGCTGTAAATACTGGAAAAACTCTGTAAAGTAAAATAGAGAAAACTCGTGCTAGGGGTACTGGTTTCTATTCCACATTTCAACAATCCCAGTATCAGATATGATGGCTCGCCGGACTGCGGTCGCCATGCGAACTGTCAGGCCCTTTAATCAGAGCGCTTTCACCGACATGCACTACGTATGCTGGATTTAAAACATTTATTTGAATGGCGTGCTGAACTGTGGTTTAGGTCAAACAGTGTTTGAAAGTCATTCAAATTTAAATTAACTTGCGGTGGACAAGTGGTAACAGTCCCAAATTACAAATTGTAAGTTCGATGCTTCTTTAATTATTTCACGGGCGCCTCAAAGAGCGTCAGCAAAATGACAGGGCCCCCTCTCAGTGGCCCAAAGCCTGCCGGGGTCGCGGGAGTTATTTCCATCACCGTGACCCCGGAACATAAAGAGCTATTGAAGGACACCGTGGATCAGTGGATTTTAGTCAGTACAAGTCTGATAGTCGCTCCCGCCCTGCACGGGGTGAAAAAAAAAGGTTGTAGATTCGAACCCAGATAGGAGCATTTTGCTTAATTTAATTCATCACCACTGCTCTCAAAACGTTGAAGGGAAATGTCGTGAGGAAACCGGAAAGGTCAAGAACCAAAAGAAATATCGAAGATATGAAGATATTTACCAACTCACACTGGGCTCGCATGATAGATTACTGGTCACAAAGACGAGGCTTGTGTCCCAATAGTAGGACAATTATATGCTACCTAACACTAGGAACTTTTCCTGTTTCATTGGTGCAATTCGGCACGTGACAGCACTGTTGGTGCAGCGGCTGAGCGATTGGACTGCTGCACTGCGTGTCGCGGGTTCGATTCCCACACGGAGCAAATATTTGTATGATCTAAAAGTTTTGTTCCGGGTCTGGGCGTTTGTGTATGTGAGTTTCTATGTTTGTGAACGCACCTACGACACAGGAGAAATTTCTAGTGTGGGGCTATGTTTAAAAAAAAAGTTACAAATGTTGAAAGCCTCTTAAAAAAGAGTAATTATTGTATAAGGATTTTTTTTCTTAAAATAATGCTCCACATTAGGAAATTCTCTTGTAGATCGTTTACAAAGAAGCCAATTTTTTTATTAACGTATATTGTCCTACTGCTGGGCAAAGGTCACCTCCATGAAACACATTAAACACAAACATATTTTAGCGTGCTGGAATCGGACCCACAATATCGCACCAGTTAATTGCTTTACCACTACGCCAACCGTAGCGACAGTAAAATTGGCATGACGACATAACCAATTAGGTGCTTTACCAGTATTTCACATTTTTATTTATATAAACACACTTTATTTCAGTTAAGAATATTAATACGGTAGGCAAATACATAACACTGAAATATGATAAACCTACAATATACAGCCTAGTATTTCATAATAAAGAAACACACGAAAAAGCTCCTAAAAATAAGTAACAAATTGTACTCGCTGTTAGTCGGGACTTTTAATAATATTCCCAATTCGTTGTCCCCGTAATGATATATACAGAACCGTGTTTCTGCCGGCTGACAAACTGCCCTCATTTGACAACTGCGAAAGATTTTTATTTTGGCCACTTTATCTTGCTGAACCCTGAATGTAAGTTCAGCTGGGAACTCCGTTTACTTATGTTGATCGAAAGTGCTCGATTCAGGGTCGGTTTATTTTTCTTTGTCCACCTACGTGTTTTTAGTTCGAGTAACATTCGATTTGGTTGGAATGGTCCATATTTTTTAGAAAGGATCGGTCGTTCTTTGTCTGTCCTTTATTGTGGAGTACATAATATATGTAAAGGGTCGGATTAAATTAACTAAATAAACTTCAAAACATATGAGGGGATCAATATCAAGACAAAAAGCGTCATTTTTACAACAACTTTTACCAATTGGATGTACTGTGCCAAGCGAGATTTACGAGCGCTTGGTAATTTACTGTAAACTATTTTTATGTTCCCTTTTTGGTCCAGGCGTTGATTGCTAATTAGCAATCAACACCCAGGGACTGACAATCAGTGTGTCGAAATTTCGAATACTTATTTATTTTTCAATTCGGAAATTGTTACAGTAACATATTAGGTAGGTATATGTAATGAACAATATAAAAACCTAGAGGAACTTATTTATGGTATTCAATTACGTTAAGTGTGTATACTGTGTTTATGTGACTCAGAAGAAATTGCGCGGCAATAAGTTGAATGAGAGGTTTTCCTTGTAGGTCTTCAGAAAAAGTGGTCAGCAGTATTTTCCTACGTGAAAAAGTTAATTTGTAGAAATATTTTATGTAAAGAATGTGTACACACTGGCTACACATCAAGCTATGCAAAAGCAGACAGAAAAAGTTGATCGTTAAACGTATGACTAGGTAATAGGAACCCAGATCACAATAAAGTGTTTTTTTTTAGCTTGATGTGTAGCCGTGTATACAGCTTAATTAATGTAAGATAGAATATAACGACTTGCAACAAAAATAAAACCAGATTTTTCTCGTGAAAGGCTGGTTTGTACTTTGAAATAAGACCTATTTTGTAAGAGCATTGTTTTCAAAATAGAAAATTATAGATAACGCAAACGGTTAACGTTATATAGTAGAAGAAAAGCGCTTTACAATTCTGTTAAATGTAACCATAGTATAATTTGTAACGGTCGACGCAGTGACTGACCAATCCAATGCGGGTTCGATCCATGCACGTAACAAATATTTTTTGTATGATCTGTAAGCAGGGGCCTAAGTCTACTAATTTATAAACGTTACAATGGTCTCTCAATGGTGTGTTTTTGTCAGTTTTTGTATGGCAAATCTGTCAAAAACTTACCATTGAGAGACCATTGTGACACCATTGTGACGTATATAAATTAGTAGATTTAGGCCCCAGTTGGTCCGGGTCTAGGCGTTTGAATAAGTGAGTTTCTATTTTATGTTTGTAAACGCACCCACCATACAGAAAAAAAATCCCAAGGCGGGGCAAAGTTAACAAAAAAATGTTCAGAAAAATATTATTATATCAATTGACAAAATTACTTTCCTATTTATCTTGCTCAGTAATCACACTAGCACCACATTGTTCATCAAATTACGTCACGTCCGCCACATAACGAGAGACATCTGTTACGAGAGGGAAGAGGAAAACTTCGTGATATTATCTCCGCTGACTGACGACATCTCTGCTGACACTCAATTATGGAAACTGCCATCCTTTATGCAACTGATTTTTTTCTAATATTAACGTTATCATGATTGTGTGGGGTGGAAATAAAGTGTAAACGGTATAGGTGTAATCAAATCAGTTATATTTCCTTGCTAATAGAAATGACCTATAGCCTCATTCTAGTAAATTCAAAGCCATGCCAGAGGCCTGTGGCATTCCCAGATGAGGTTATTTTTGAGAGTGGCAATACCATCAAAAATCCACGATGTCCGTCAATAGCCCTTTACGTTCCAGGATCACGGCAATAAAATAAGTGACTATGACTGCGTTACGCTGGCTGGCTGTAGCTATGGCTGGCTGGCTATGACTGGCTGGCTATGGCTGCCTGGCTTTGGCTGGCTATAGCTAAGGTTGGCTATATCTGTGTCTGGCTGGCTATGTCTGGTTGATTATGGCTATAGCTGGCTTTAGCTGCTTATGGTGGCAACATTTCAGGTGTTACACAATCCTAAATCAACATAAGAATTTAAACAAATCTCACGGATCACTTATTATGAATTAAATGTCTTAACTTATTAATACATTTGTATTCCCCAAACAGGTATACGGACCTTTAACAAAAAGCAACTCCCCATATTTCGGTTGTTATGTTGGCTAAACCTAAAAGGTGAGCCTTTTGCCATTAAAGGGTACAAATAAGGCTCCGGGCTGCTACTGGGCGTTTCGTGAAAGGAAATACCCAATACAGCTTTAACCTCAAACTCAGCAAGTCGTGTGTGACCTTTGAGAGGCCGAAATTTGTTACAAAATCATTTTCAGCCTAAATACTTTTAAGCATTTCTGAACATACTCGTAGATCTCATTCTAGAAGTGCCTAGTGGTCTAGTTACTATTTTTAAGCGACTTTGAAGAAACAAGGAGCTTCTGAACTCAAAATTCTAATTACTGTTTTTTTGCATGCACAAAGCATGCAAAAAAAGTAATTATATTTTAGTAGTAATTATTTTTTTATTTGTTTGAAAGCAGTTGAAAACTTCGTTTACAAAAAAACTATTTAACAATAGTAATAAAAACTAAATAGTAATTTGCGTAGAAAAAAAAAACAATTTGAAAATAATACAAGTTTTTTACAATTTATACAATCACCGCCTTCTAAGAAAATCCGTAATAACGTTATTTTTTTAGGTTAGTTCTCTTTATTTAATTTAGTTTCAACGGAATTTCTTAGACCTTTATCACGTAGTATTTTTTATTTAGCAAAAATGTTTTTGTCACCTTCAGCAGCAGGCGTAGCATGGCACCGTAGAAAGGGGTTTTGTCGACGGAAGAATAGACAAAATGACAGAACATAGAAATATTTTTATTGTTTTAAGCATGGTGATGTAAAAAATTTGGAAAATAAACGTTCTTTTCTTCAATAGTGTACGAATGGTGTCATATTTGTGCAAAAGAACAGTCGACTTGTGTAGAAATAACGATGAAATAATTTTGTCTTTTCTTGGTAGAATAGACATAGAATCGCCATGCTAGGCGTGCTGATCGCCAAACCAGGACCCACGCAGCGCTGTAATTAATATCAACCATATATTTCCTCATTTTGTTAATACTGGCCTTGTGAACATACCCTCGGTCCTTAGGGAAACAGCCTTGAACCTAATTCACTAAACAAGACCCTATATTTAATTTCGCGCCACATTTTCCGATTACATAGTGGATAGCCCCTTGAGAGACGAAGGGTTTACACTTCCCATTGATAATGAATTTAGGAAGAATTCTGTGTTTATTCCTGATATTTTACGTGTTTCTTATTAGTAGGTAATAAAATAAAGTCGCTTGAGTTTGTATGTTTAAGGCATTGGCCACACAGAGAAGACTTAAGACGAGGACGCGTCGCGACAGGCACAGATGTACTAGCGTTGCGTCCGCGACGCGTCTCTTCTGCATGTTTTGTGTCGCGAAGTTTCTACACATTTTCTACGAAAGTGACGCTGTAAAGACAAATGTCTTCGACGCGTCTGCGACCTACTTGTTTTCTGTATGTTCAGCGCCTTAATTATCTAATTTAAAAAAACAGCTACTTGAGGATTTTCTCTTAAAAATAAACTTGTTGGTTCTTCGTCATTGGGTGACCACACCGCTCAACTTTTTTTTTAAATTGGGCTCTCGCAAGTCAACCTAGAGGGTGTGTGCTGCTTAACCGGACGATCCTGTGGCGCCTCGAATCTAAGGCTTCCAGCTAGGGGATCGCTGCTCAACACGAACCGTGCTCTTTTACTATGCCTTTTTCTATGTGTCTAAGTATAAATGAAATATTTCGATTTTGAATGGAAGCAAAAATGAAGAGTGAGTATGTAACTGAAGAAACTTTATAAGGTACTAGCTTCTGCCCGCGACTTCGTACGCGTATCCTGTTGCTTATGCCAGCGACAACGGGATCGTCAAAACTAAGATCTGAAAAGTCTATTACCCAACTCCAAGAGCCCGGCAAAAATTCGATTCGAAGACGTCATTCTTCGGGCACGCCTCAATAGCGTCGGTAAGACCCCTCTTTGAGAAGTGGCTGGAGAGACGTCACGGCGTCCTTACCTACCGCATGATGCAGGTCCTCACCGGACACGGAAGTTTCGGGAGGTACCTGTGTCTGATGAGAAAGGAGGAAACGCCTGGGTGTCACCACTGCGAAGATCGCCCGGAGGACACAGTAGAGCACACGGTGCCAGACTGTCCAGCTTGAGTAGAGCACCGACGTGTCGTCACGGCGGCGATAGGCGGAGACCCCTCGCGCCCGGCATTCGGCCCCCTCACAGAGGGCCAAAGCCTGACGGGGTCGCGGAACTTACTTCCTTCACCGTGACCCCGCAACATAAAGGGCTATTGAAGGACACCGTGGATTTTAGTCAGTACAAGTCTGACAGTGGGGGTGGGTGGTTAGGTGTTCCAGATCTTCAATTTTTATTCGTCAACAGAGAGTGCCCATCAGGCTGAACAACTTTGCTAAGACGTCATTCCTGTACATGTTATAGTGTAGCTGGGCTCTTGGAGTTCCACATTAGGTGTTCCAGATCTTCAATTTTTATTCGTCAACAGAGAGTGCCCATCAGGCTGAACAACTTTGCTAAGACGTCATTCCTGTACATATTATAGTGTAGCTGGGCTCTTGGAGTTCCACATTAGGTGTTCCAGATCCTCAATTTTTATACGTCAACAGAGAGTGCTCATCAGGCTGAACAACATTGCTTAGACGTCATTCCTGTACATGTTATAGTGTAGCTGGGCTCTTGGAGTTCCACATCAGGTGTTCCAGATCTTCAATTTTATTCTCTCAGCAGAAAATGCTCATCACGTGGAACAATTTTTGCTATCGCACCATTTTTGTATCTCTTATAGTTTAGCTGGTCTGTTGCGGTTCTGCGCCAGGTGTTCAAGTTTCCAAAATAAATTATAGCCTATGTTTTGACCAGATTTAATACCTATACAACAAAAAAAGAATCATTCAAATCCGTCCAGTACTTTTTGAGTTTATCCCGGACATACATACAGACAAACAGACAAACAGACAAACAGATAAACAGACAAACAGACAAACAGACTCACAGACAAAAATTCTAAAAACTATATTTTTGGCTTCGGTATCGATTGTAGATCACACCCCAAGTATTCTTTTAAAAAAATATTCAATGGACAGTTTTGACTTTCCTACTATTTTATTATATGTATAGATACTGCGATTCTCCTCCTATATGAAAATATGCTGTTTGGTTTTGCTATAGCTAAAATATGACACGATAGATTGAATTTAAAAAATCCAGCTAGGTTCGTATTAGTTCAAGAAAGAAAAGGAAATAGGAAAGGATTGCTAAAAAAAATACCAAAACGAGTAGAAACGTAATTTAATATAAAAATCTTGACAAATTTGTTCATATTTACACAACACATTACACAATACAATACCTTCCACAATCCCTCGTTCATTCCTCAGGGAAGTGTTCTATGTCCAACATTATACAAATATATTTACACCCCTTTTCGGGACACCCCTGTATCCGAGTGTAAAGGTATATGTTTTGTAATTATTTGCGGTAGATATATATCGTTTTTATAAAGCTGCCCCTAAAGGGAACAATCTGTGGTTGGATGAATTAGGGACAGGCCTTCGTATTGAGTAATCACGTTTAGGGGCCTGCTGTGTTTGGGCTCGACTTTGTGGTTTTGAATGATATAATGTGTTTAGAAATAATGAGGGTTTTAATGATACAAAAAAGTTTTAGGTTACTGGCAAAATGTTTGAATAATTCGTCTCACGTTTGTAGTGGGTTATACTTGATTATTTAATTGGGTAATGCTTTGAGTTGAGTCACTGTAAATTACGACTATATCCATAGTCTTTAATATTTTGTTTAGCTTTCATTATGGAATATTTTTAACCTTTCGTATCGTACATGTTTTTGATCATTAGCGTTTTTAGCGTACTGATATTAATTTACACATTTTCATTTCCCTTTCATTTCACCTAAGAAAACGAGCAACAATTTTCATTTTTTCGTTGAAAGGAAAACAAAAACACTACAGAATACCACTAACTTTAAACCTGTAGTACCATAAATAGTATCAATAACAAACAACATACAATTTACAGATATTTAAATAAAACAACACTTCTTCTTCATCTTTTTTGGTAAAAGTATTTTTTTTAAGACAAGAAAAATAATCTAAAACGGCTGCCTACTTTTATGGCAAAAGGCGTCAAATGTTGTAACATGTTTTGACTTGTGACATGCAAAATATCCAGTTGTCTTAGCACAAGATTAAAGTATTTTACTTATAGCGTTCATGAAGTGTTTACTTCGTTTATAGAATGGAAAATAAAAAGTGTCTCTAGTGTACGACCGACGGCGGGTCGTGTTCCACGCGTACCTCAAAGAGCTGTCAGCGAATGACGGGGCCCCCTCACAGAGGGCCAAAGCCTGCCGGGGTCGCGGGACTTATTTCCATCACTGTGACCCCGGAATATAAAGGGCTATTGAAGAACACCGTGGATTTTAGGCAGTACAAGTCTGACAGTACCTCCTGCCCTGCCCGGGGTGGGAGGTCTCATTTGATGATTTTACCACGCTAAAAAAAAAAAAAGTGTACGAACGAGGAACTATTTTTTCCATCAAAAACTTCCATAACCTGTCCGAGTTTACTTTCTATTATCATGGTAAACTCATTAAATGTACCTTCCCTTCCAGGTTGGGACGAGCTTGACTATCAGCCTCGTACTGACTAAAATCCATAGACTTCCTTCAGAAGCCCATTCCGTTCCAGAGTCACGGGGGTCGTGGGACTGTCTTATCATGCACCTAAGTACCTAGTAGGTACCTGATGAGACAGTCCCACGACCCCAGTTCCCCATTTAGGTACTTTACGTCACAACAATGTGAAAACTTCTGGTGGAACCCGAACCCACAATCCTCGGCTTAGGAAGTCGTCGAGCTTCATTGTCTCGGCGCTTTTCTGGTGGTTGCCACTGTTGATTCTGGCTTTCTGAAGTTGAAGTGGTTTGGGAATAGTGTGGTGGGTATTTCCCAAAAAAAAAAACTGAAAATTTGTGTTAAGGCCGCGTTTCACGCACACAGATTACGATTACGAAATGAATACTGATGCTAACACAACAACTTCAAGGCCGCGCCGCAACATATCAATCTCGTATAACCGACACATAAAACCCTCGTAAGTAAGTCCCTTCCAGTCATCCATCATAATTTGCTAATATCCATCTCCGTATAAATCTTACCCGCTGGGTAATCAATTTTCTTAGCCCTCTTTAAGAACATGCCCCTTAACAAGTCAATTTTTTATTGGTATTATGTATCTACAGTTTGTAGAACATTTTTATCTTCTTTTTTTGTAGCTTTAGAATCACATGTACGGACTTGACCTCAGGATCACGGGAATGTCTAAACAGGTAAGCATGACCCTAAAACGTAAAGGGCTATTGAAGGAACACCGTGGATTTTAGTCAGTACGAGACTGACAGTCTTTTCCACTCCATTCAAGGCAGAAGGACTCATTTGGTGATTTAACACGCGAAACAAAGGACTTGATCTCAATACATGAGCCATATGTTTGGTGTCAGTGCAATTTATCCTATATTTTGTATATAAAGAGTATTCTGTCTTATCCATCAATTTACTTCACTAAATGTACAAAAATCAAAAATATCGTCGATTCAAACTACCACCAGAGTAACAACAAAATAATAATATATGACAGTCAGGACTAATGTCAAAAATATAAAATGTATTGCCGAAAACACCTGCTAATCCTAGTATAAAATAAAAATAGAAGGCTAGAAGAGTTGTCTTCCTAAAAAGTTAATTATTTTTGCATTTTCATGTCACAGAAGCTAAAAATTATCATGAAAATGTAAACCATAAAAATACCTACCTAATAATACGAGTGAGTCAGCGAAATGCAAAACCTACGCAGAGCGCCTCCGCCTTAACATGACACTGGCCCCACTACCCTTGGCCTTTACATTTTAAGCACAATTATTCATTCCCCACTTTCTTGGTACATTTCAATTACTCAATCTCAAAAAGAGCCTTTATTAAATAAACTTATGAAAGAATATTTGAAGAAAAATTGTTCTTCAACTGAAATTTTTCCGCGAATTTCCCCGATGTGCTGAAATGAGGAAATAATTAAGGGTATAACTTTACTTCGACGTGAAACATTTCGCCTTTTTTCGGGAGATTTTGTCGTAAAAGTTGGCAAGCGGAGTGCAGGACAGATAAAATGTAATTTTAAAAGTTGGATGTTTATTTGAGTTGGCAACATTGTACTTGAACTGGAAAAGTTTCCATTTGCGTTATCATCGGTTATCGTAAAAAGGTTACGCCTATCGCTGATTTGTTTTCTTGGATTGCAAGTCTTTTATGGGGATATGAGTTTTATGCTTACAGAGTTTTCATATAAAAAAGATATGAAAGGAAATGTAACCATATTTTATTGGTCAGCACAATCATAAAACATTTTGATATCGTTGTCATTTATCACTCATTTTAAGTTAATAAGCTGCCATTTATATATATTATTGTTAATAAGTATAGTAAAACCTTCCAAATGAAATAATATTTCGTACAACACCAAAAACAACATAATATCAAAAATTCCTACTACGTAGCAACAGTTAAAAACGCTCAAAATATAAATGAAATAAAACCTACTTTAAAGTAAAAAAATACCGCTATAAAGGTACCTACAAACATCCCCTAGCGGTACGTACCGGTAAATTTGCCCCGCTGTTATCAAAAGGATTACTTTTCAAATAATATCGTGTTGCCTGGCCCCCGGGGACGTTGTTAGTGGCCTGATCGAGTTTCTTCGGGTCCAACTGTTAAGGGTCTGCTAGGGCTAAACACTTTGTTTTTGTAAATAAAGATAAGAGGCAGGTATTTTAAGGGAAAATATATCGATACTTGTCTTTATTTCGGTAGAAATTGAATAAGAAACCTATTTTGACATTGACAGAACATTATTAAAGGAGAATGATAATAAATAAGAACTGTTGTAGTTTTAATTTTTTGCACGGAATAATTATTTGTATGATTGTTGTTCCGGATCTAGTTGTGAGTTGTTTGAATGTTTCCACCCCTCTGGTTTGGGAGAAATTCCCAGTAAGTATGTAAAAATAGAAAAGAAATGACACCATCTTAGTCTACGGCAGAGCTGTTGTACATAACCATTGGCTTTTGAACAATACTTGCTGGATTCTTGGCCATTCAGCTACTACATCCAAGGTGGCAAGCTTAAGACAAGAAACTGGCGTTACATAGGTAGTGGCTACAATAATAATAATATCCACAACTATCACACAACGCCATCTAGTCCCAAGCTAAGCAGAGCTTGTGTTATGGGTACTAGACAACTGATAAACATACTTATATATTTTTAAATACATACTTATCTATGTATATAAAAATAAAACCCGTTTTCCGTTGTCACGACATAACATGAAAACGGCTTGACCGATTCGGATAATTATTATTTTGTTGTGTTTGTAACCATCGGCACCGGGTTTTAGACCGGGTCCTCCACCCGTGCGAAGCCGGGACAGGCCGCTAGTTATAGATAAATTAACACCCAGACACAGAACAAAATGATCATGCTCATTACACAAACATTTGTCTTGGGTGGAAATCGAACCCACGACCCCCGACATAGCAGTGAGGGTCACTAACCACTAGACCAACAGGCTAGTCAGTGTACAATATCAATGCGCTTACGGGTTTTTCGAGGCATCGAGATTATTATATTGCTTGATATGTAAAGAATCCACAAACCGATCTTGACAATTATTGGTATTAGCCACGGACTTTTAAAACGTACCTACTAAATAATAAAGTCACTTTTCAAGTTGTCACGTCTTCGCTAAAAAAGTAATAGAAGGTTTGTAATGCAATCAACAACACAATCTTGTCTCAATTAAGAAAGCAATTAAAAAAGATCCTCTAATTAATCCCGTAAAATGCTACCCTTAATTATTTCACATCCTGTTTAATTTATTCTTGAAATTGAACCTTTTTCGTTGAACTTTTTGTTTAGAAAAGTTACGTTTTTACCTGGAGAGGGAAAAGTGGGGCATTTATAATTAAAGCCGTCATTCTACGATTTATGTTACTCGTGAAATAAACACCATTTTCCGTTCCGTTCCATTTTTTTGTTATCTGTCATAGACTCTCAGATTGTAAAATCATTAAATGTGTCCTCCCAGGATAGGACAGGAAGGACTGTCAGACTTGTACTGAATAAAATCCACCGGGTATCCTTCATTAGCCCTTTACGTTCCGGGGCCATGATTACCTGATAGTCCCGCGACTACGACTAGCTTTGGCTTTCTGAGCGTGGAACAGTCCATGGTCGGACAGCGAGTCGCACATTCGTCGTCATTCACATGACCAGATTTAGATGTCTAAAGTACCTAAACTTAAACTAACAACTAAACTTAACTCAGTCGCGCTTTATTAGAAAATATAATCTAGGCATTAAAATATAAATACATATCTATGTAAATAAGATTCACTTTCTGTTAAAGCGCTACTGCGCTAAGTTAAAGCATGGTCTAAGTTTGATCTTGAAATCTGACATGCAGAGAAAAGTTGAAATTTAACATTATTTCTATAATATGCTTACTGCAAAACATTAAAACAAAGTCAACAAGCATTCCTATAAATTACATATACTAAAATAAAGACTAGCCATATTGCGTTCAAATTCCATAACTACCGAAGCACCTATGTTAATAAAATTAGGTTAGGACCCTTTACCCTTCAAACCATAAATCATACCTAAATCTCCCTAAAATTAACTGCAAGAACTAACTGAGAATAAACAACAAATCACAAGACCTAAGTCCAACGTATCATACTTAGTCCATAGGTACCGTTAAATTTACGAAACATATACCGGTAAATCTAGTAAATATTATACCTGAATCGATAAATCTTACCTCTAAGGGTCAATACACACCGAGACGCGACGCTACGCTGCGCTCTGTAGAGCGATTTATAATCTAACTTTATTTATTGCACGTAAAAATAGAAAAGAAAGTAAAAACGTTTATCGGCACACGCCACAAGTGCACAGAGAAACAAAGAAAAAGAACTTAAAGCTAAAATACACATTTCACCTAGATATGTTGCAGGGTGTACCCACATTTGGTGAAAATAGCCTTTGTATCTGGGTAATAAGGGTGTTACTGATACCATTCGCTATGGCTCGGGCGACGCGACGCGATGCCCGCCGACGTCGAAACGAGCCGTTCGCCTACAGATGGTCTTCGATAAGTACAGTAATGTTTCGGTAATCGGCTTAAGCCGATTCCGCGTCGATAAATGTGGGTGCACCCTAATCTAAGGCAGCATGGCGTCGCATGCACATTTCATTTTGTTTTTTATTTTATTTGGTTCACCAACAATTGTGTACACTATTGCAAGCAAATAAAACAGTAACAATCAATATGAATAAAGTGTAATAATCTCTACTCTACATGCACACAAAACGTTGATAAAGAACACAAAATTTAATAGCGACTCGAAGTCTAACTTTACAAAAAGAAACACATTTGAATCATCGCGTCAGGTTGCGACGCGTAGCGTCTCAGTGTGTACTGATCCTAAGGTTATTAAGCTATTAATTCCAACGATCAATTAAAACTTCGCGGCACAAGAACAATAAAATAGATTAAAATCTGATTAGAAGTTGTTCTAGGTCCCATTTGAGGGCAGTTTGTGTTGTTATGTAATTGTTAGGTGATTCTAACTTCGTTGTGAATATAAAGCGATAGTTTGAGAGTTAGGATCTTGGTTCGATGATTGTTTGGAGAAGTTTCGAGAGGATTGTTCTTCATTGTTCGATTTTGCGATAGTCGTTTAGTTCCAGTGGTAAACTTAACGTAAGACTACCTTTTTTGAGGTGGGAAATCTTTAGATAAGACTTCCCGCCTTCTTAAGCGGCGCCAAAGAGACTGTTTAACTCCTACTTACTCTTGCCATGCTGTTTCTTCGGTTACTCTTTTCGTTAAACGCTTACTGGGGCACCTGGACTGTCTAAAAGAGTAACTGTGAACCAGGAACGTTGAGGGCTTATTGTAGACACACCCTGGATTTTATTTAGGACGACTTTGACAGACCTCTCCGCGCCACTCTGGGCGGTACCAATTTGATGATTTTACCAGACAAGAAAGAAGGGCCTGATTCACAGACCGAACAAAGTAATATTATTAGACCTAAAATCTGATTACGCTGTAGTGACCTTGTAGATAAGATTTGTGGTAGCTTGGTTGGCAAAAGCGTCTGGTGGACAAAAGGTCGCATGTAGGTTCAAATCCTGCTCGCAGTTGAAATTTAATGTACACAATCACATCCACATTTGCACAACACTTACACTTATCAGTCATGATGTTATTTTCTTGCATTATCTTACCCATTTTTATAAAAACACAACAGAGGCTCTAGCATGAATTTTAAGTATTTGGCCGTACAGCGCTCTTGAAGTATTACGAAGTAAATTTTACGGAAAATGAAAAAGCACCTCTAGTATACAAATAGCGATAAATCAATTATATCAAGCAAATTAACATCAAAGTCCCAGTTTATTTTACGTCACAAAAACGTGAAAACTCATGAAAATGCCTCAATGTTTTGCCACTGAAACGTAAAAATCTCTTACTTATTTAAAAAGCGACATAATTACGTACCTAAAAATCCACCCTCATTTCTATTACAAGCAATCCTTTGACCCTTCGTTATAAAAAGCACTTTTGTACGTAAACGGGTCAAAAATAACCGTTATTTTTAACTGTTATTTTTAGCGGCTTATTAATGAAGTCTAATTTAACCGTCGTTTGAGGCAGCGCGAAATTAACACTGTTACATAACCAACACCTGAGGTTGCCTTTTCATTATGAAAGCATTATTCATCACGGCTTTTACTTTTGAGTAATAACAGTGATGGAGAAAATGTTTTAAAATATGTGGAAAAACATTTATAAGGTATTAAGGATTAGCAAGCTGAAGTGGCAATGGGCAGGCCATGTTGCTCACAGAGCAAATGGCCGATGGGGTCGAAAAGTGCTAGAGTGGAGACCACGGACTAGCAAGCGCAGCGTACGCGAGCGTACTACGAGCGACGTCCACCAACAAGGTGGACAGAAGACCTTATAAAGGTCGCCGGAAGACGCTGGATGCAGGTCGCTTCCAACCTAGGAGGTCTATGTTCAGCAGTGGGCATCCTATCGCTGAGATGATGATGATAGATTATCTACAAAACAAACCAGGTTGAACCTCGCTTGCCGAGTTGTTCTGTGGATTGGGTAATCCAAGCGATGGGTGATTGGTCCCGACTTACATGGATCTTTGACAGTGGTTACTGTTAGTCAGAAGCTCGATACTCTGACAACAAGTCTAACCAAAGCTCGTGGAGGCAAGACAAGCAGTCGCTCCAAGTAAAATATTAATATTTAGATTCGTCTGGTTCGTTTTAATCAAGGAACACTATGTCTAATTAAACTACAATCCTTCTTCTCATACAAGTCCAATACTAAAGCTTGGGTTTCCTAGGAAAGCGGTGCCGTCATAAAGCGGCCGTAATAGAGCGGTGAATGACGTCACTAGAACGTTGTGTAGGTAAACAAAATTGCACGGTTTCTCCTAGAGAGCGGTAACTGACACCGTAACGTCAAAAAGCGGTGCCGCCATTTGCATGACGGCCGTCTTATCGGTGCCAGATGTTTTCGTTTCGTTTGTTTTACAAAATTACGACGGCACCGCTTTCTCAGGAAACCCCAGGTTTAGGGTACACTTGACCACACTACCTAATTACACGAAGTTTCCCGAACAAACCCGAACAGTTAAGTAATTCATTCGTCTTGAGAACCGGCTGCAAACAATAAATGTTACACGCTTGTTTGGCCGCTGTAATATTGAACGGATTCAAAAGTGCGCGCCCTGAACAAGCTAGCACCAAGCCGTACGGTCGTACCTTAGCTCAGGTAGCCGAGTATCAACTTAAAGTTATCGGGTATTCGGGACACTGTTTGTCTTGCCATTGTGAAATTAAGTACAGAAGGATTACTTGATCCAACGTGTGTAAAAAACATCTAACATATAAATTGTCTGAAACAATTTAGGGTGGATTCCACCGACCAATAGGAACGCAATTGCGTCAACGGTTCTCAACGTTTCCTTCCTGAATAAGTTTATGTTTCAACGTTGATTTCTCCGAACTCAGACTGAGTAAGAACCGAGGTTATCACTGTCATAATAATTTTAGTCATCGAAAGCTGAGACAAAATTAAATTTTTTGTTCGTCATCCACGAGAATTCAACCAAATATTGCTGGTGAAATGAATATTATGTCGTAAATATATAGATCTGAAAACAAGTTTTTGCAGAATATGGATCGTTAAAAGGGGTTTAATAACAAAATCAGTGAATTCAAGAAAGAAGTTGGTTGGACTACAGCCTATATAAGCTAGCTAGCAATTTCATAAACTCTGAATATCAGTTTACTAGCTGAAGTCGGCCTTAAATAAGTATTTTTAATAAAGCGACCAATCGACCTATAGCTACTACGTTTATCTGACTTTCACATCCCTTTTAGTAATGGAATATTGGTAATACCATGTTATTTATTTTATTCGGAAGACATACAGACAAATAACTAATATAATGACAGGATTAAAAACTATATTGAGACTGGTTTTTACACTTTCAGTAACAGCTGTCAAAGATGTACAAAAGACAGCTGTGATAAAAAAAAATGTTGATGCATGATTGCAATGCCATGGTTGGTATGACCGTCTAGTATAGTGTACTGAATAAAAACAGCTTTCAAGTCTCTCGAAGAATTAAGATATAAAATAAATAGTTGTACTTCTGTTCCACTATATTTACTGCCAAAGGCACCCGATTGCTCTACTCCCGGCAGCCATTTAAGACGACAGTGTTTTGTTTTAGTTAACACTCCGACCCAATCGCCTTATTTCGAAGCTAAGGGAAATTCGCCCCGAAAGTTTTTCCCCTGTGGAAATATCTTAAGGGGTTGACATGTGTTATGGTTGTTTGCAAGCCTGCGGGCTTCTTAAAATGTTTTTCGGTAGGAAAATAGCTTTTTATGATATTGGAATACCGTGGTGAAAGTTTTGAATGGTTGAAGTTTTTGAGTTTGTCGTATAAACATAAACATATCCGTAAAGTTTGTGGTTGTTTCTGCAAGTTGGTAATCTTGTCAATCATTTCTTTTTAACCCCCGAAGGAAAAATAGGGGTGTTGTAAGTTTGACGTGTCTGTGTGTTTGGCTGCCTGTCTGTCTGTGGCATCATAGAGTCCAAAAGGATGAAGCGATTTCATTTTTTTTTTGTATTAAAGGTGGCTTACGTGCGAGTGTTCCACTCCAAATTATTTATTATCTACTATTGAATTTTTATAGATATTAATACATAAATAGGTATTTTAAAATGTACTTGTTTTTATTATTTTTTAATTTTTAAAGGGAACTTTTTTGTGCCGGGGTTTTTAATTTTTTTATAATTACATGTATATGAATAAAATAGGTTTTCTAGGCCTCAAGCATAAGATGAAGCAAATTCATCCCTGAAGGAACTGGAAGTCATTTGCACCGAGGGACAGAACACAGTAAAACTGTTTGGCACCGGACTCCGACAGTGGTCATGAGGCAGGCAGCCCTGGTGAGGCCTGCACCAGTGGGATCACTCCACCACTACCATAGGTTACGAGTAGCCTGTGGTGCCGCAACCCTGAGTTTACCGCCGGCTAGCAGATGGATTCCTTTCACCGCAAAAAAAACAACCTTAGTTTTCCGTACAATAAACCTCTTAAGGGGTCAGCTGCCTCATACATTCATATAAATCGAAGATATAGGACACAGCTATTTTGTTTTACGATTTCCGACAGTAAAATATGTTTTTTTATCCATGAGTGGGTACAATAACCCCGTAAGTCTAGTAAATAAATACGAAGTTTTTTTACACAACTATGACATTGCAGCTAAACAGAATTTCGATTCCAAAACATAGTGCATAATTTATTAAAAAAAAAAACTGGAAGGAAAACCTGAGATTAGCGCGTTCAAATAAACAAACAAACTCATCTGCTTTATAATGTTAGTATAGATATCGAAGATCCTTCGCCATGCATTTGTTAATGTCACATTAACATAATTTTTTTAAAAAGGACAGCACGGTTTTAGTACAGTAGCCGAGCGATTGATGTGCTGCGCTGCTTGTCACGAGTTCGATTCCATCACAGAGCGAATATGTGTAGTACAAGTAGCTGTTCTGGGTTGGATTGTTAGCATATGTGAGTTTATATGATAAGTTTGTTAACGCACCCACGACACTGGAGAAATCCCTAGTGTACTACAAGAAAATTAAGACGAGATATTCCTCGAAAGCTTTAAATTAACTTGACCTCAAAACCCTACAAATGAAATTTTAAACTTTCACTGTCAATTTTAATTTAAAACTCTGTTATCAACGCACGTATCTTTGCGCTCTCTTAAGATCAGAGGTGTGAGCAGGGGTCAGTTCGCAGGCGAGTACGTAAGTAGGTCGCGACGGTGGCGGCAGACGTCGCGACAGTGCTGGCGCCAGCATCCACTGGCATGCCACAGAGTAGGACAGTGATGCGGATAGGTTAGAGGGTAAGGTATGAGAGTACCATGGAATGATTTAGATGCCAGAAATTAAATTAAGTGTATGGACAAAAAAAAATGGTAACAAAACAGAATTTGACTTTGAAAATACTATAAGACTCGATGTTAATAGTTTCAGATTTTTTGAACTTCCATGATTACCGATTATTCTTTTAGTTACGATTTAAATACCTTTTTGAATGAACAAATTTTTAAGGAGCATTGGTTTAATTTGTGCAGAATTCACTGTTAAGATCAACTACTCTTCATTTAACTTGTAAAGCAAAACCGCATAATATTATTTCGGCGACGAACATAGCCATCAAAATAATTGCATTTCAAAAGTAGTATTTTTTTAAACGTGGTAAATTCATCAAATACCTACATCCTGGGTGGAGCGGAAGGAACTGTCTGACTCTTACTTTCCACTCAGACATTCCCGCAGCCTTGAAAGTAGTCCTCAGAGATGCAAACAACATAACAGGCTTTAAACTATCCAACACTTCCACATAGTCTGTACCAAACTCACTGCAGACGAATCATCCCTTGTTTATAGAGGAACCCCATTGGCATCCCCAGATTCCCATTGATACTCAACCAATGAGCACACAGCCAAAAAATATTCCAACCAATCATGATCAAAGAAAATGTCAACTACATTTTAATTGACCAATGGTGCATTAGAAAGTTGCAGCAGAGAGTATTCAGTTCATCCAGTGTTTTGTTTAGCAAAATAGTTTATTTTTTATATAAATATAATGTTCAGGTGATTATTTATAAGGTGTTTAGTGTTGCAGTGAAATATGATCATTATTTACATTGATATACTGTTGTTAATCATTCTGGTAAGTTTTTATATCATTTTTATTGTAACTGCTGTTCTGTACCTATTTGTAAATAACGTTGTTTGTATTTAATCTTACCAAATGGTATCCTTACGATCGCGGGACTAACAAATTACCGTGACCATGGAACGTAAAAGGCTATTAAAGGACACCGTGGATTTTAGTAAGTACAAGTCTGACAATCCCTCCGGCTCTGCTCTGGGTAGGAGGACTCATTTGATGATTTTACATACCACGATAAAAAAGGTGTATGCCTATATCTAGTAGAGTGGGTTGTATAGGTCAGATAAGCAGTAGTTCCATGTAAAATGGAAATTCCGCTGTTTTTGGTGAGACTGGAATCTGACCACGACATAGGTGGTGTTACTGAGGGTCATTTTCTAAGCTATTAAATAAGATTCAGCTTGTTCAAATAAGAAAAAAAATACTTCAACTCAAAGAAAAGTAAATCAATAATAGACAAATAAAAATATAAAAAACAAAAAAAAATAACAAAAAATGCTTTTAATCGGCCAAAGGTGGATCAAACTTCTTTTTTAGCGTGTTATCATCATCAAATGATTCCTCCTACCCAGGGCAAAGCGAGCGGGCCTGTCAGACTCATACTGACTTAAATCCACGGTGTCCTTCAATGGCCCTTATGTTCAGGGATCACGGTAATTTGTGAGTCCCGCGACCCCGAGGTGGATAAGGCTTGGCGCATTATGTTGACCGTTATATTTATTTAATAAATAAAAAAAGTGAGATTTTATCAAGACGATGCAGAATAGTGTAGAATGAATGAATGGGTGTCTTGAATAATAAATCCGCTGTTCCATTATTTATGGCATGATCTTGTACCTATAGTGGTACTAAACATATTATTTTCAGCTCTTCATTGAGAAGAGGATGCTTTTGTTAAAGCTTAAAAAGCTCAAAAACATCTTTTAATCCAAGTGCATAACTAATCTCACTTCTTATTTAATTTGACAAATATTTTTTTTTAATTCGCAAGTTTTTGAGCATCTATGGATGTCTGACTGTTTGTTACTCGTTCACCCAAAAACTAATACGGAATACAAACGGATTTAAATTTAATTTGGTACACAAGTAGTTTATAACCTGGATTAACACACAAAGATAACTTTAATCCCGATTTCATGATCCTGGGAGACAGTTTCCGAGTTTTAACAGCTGAAACTGCTGGCTACAACTAGTAATTCATAAATTCGAAAGATGTTCTATTTGTATCTATACTGTGCAAGTCTGAATTTATGCAATATCTGAGTTCAGTTCAGTTATATACAAAGTTTACAAGATACATTTCGAGGATTGAATATTAACCTCAAAGTGCATCTTGTAAAGTTTGAGGAACTCGTGGCTTAATATTATCAGCTGCACAGGTTCGTCTTCAAGGTTAAGCCGTTCTTATTGAGGTTGGTCTGTTGATGGATGAACATCTATCATAATATTTTTTTCCGAGTATCTAGAAATACGTTGATCTTGGCTATCAGTTGTAGATCAGTCGTTATTGTTAGAAGCTGGAAAATCTCACAAGCTGTCTTGCCAAAGGTTTTCGTATAACCCTGTTACTGGGTTGTGAAGGTCATACATAGGCAGTGGTTCCATGTAGAATACTGGTATTCAGCTGCATCAGTTTCTACTGGAAGCCGACCACAACATAGTTGAGTAAAGGCAGATGATGAGGACAATTGGGAAAGGGTAGGCAGGCAATGAGGACAAAATTCGCTTTGACTTAAGACATCAATATTTTCCTCGGAACCTAAAACTCTAAGAGGAACTTAAAAGGGAATTGAAGGAACACGGTAAATTTTTGTCAGTACGAGTCTGATCTATGAGCGGCCGGAAAACGTCCACTGCTGAATATAGGCCTCCCCCTTAGACCGCCACGCCGAACGACAATTCGCAACTTGCATCCATCGGTTGCCCGCGACTCTCACGATGTCGTCGGTCCACCTAGTGGGAGGCCTACCTACGCTGTGTCTTCCGGTCCGTGGTCGCCATGAGAGAACCTTTCTTCCCCATCGGTTGTCAGTTCTACGAGCGATGTGGCCTGTTCATTGCCACTTTAACTTGCAAATTTTAAGAGCTATGTCGTTAAATGAACCACTATAAAAAGTCAGCAATATTTTACGTCTGCTTAACCATGTAACTGCTCATATTCTTTGAACTTGAAGAATTATAGAGGTCATTATTTTCTCACCAAGACACCTCTATTCCCTCACGAAATTCTCTTCGTAGTTTAAAAGCAAACTTTAAAACTAAAATCTTAAAGTCTCAAAGCGCTTGACCAGTCTCTGTAAGCCCTAGCATTAGAACTAGAAAACACTAGGATAAAGTTCTTACAACTTGCACAACTTTAAGTTTACATGGGTTTAGTGAGTTAGTTTAGTGCGGGTCGAGTACTGAAAACATTTGTGGTGGGCAAGTGTGGTGTTAAGTGCTTAAACTACCTAACAACTGCCGATGTTAAATTAGGCTTTCTAATTTAAATTTATTAAAACAGTGTCTAAACTAAACTAACTTAAACTAGTTTCCACATGTTTTAGTTTAGTCAGTGTTTAGAGATGAATAAATTTAAGTTCACGGCTGTTATTCCTGAACGGTTTTAAGTAGAATTTCACCAGTTATATAGTAATTGTCCTCCAATATTTTAATGGCCCCACACTAGGTATTTCTCATGTTTCGTGGGTGCATTTACAAACATATAAACTCACATACACAAACGCCTAGACCCGGAACAACTACTTGTAGATCATATAAATATTTGCTCCGTGCGAGAATCGAACCCACGAGATGCAGCGCAGCAGTCTGATCGCTCAGCCACTGCGCTAACCGTGTCGTCAATTATTGGCAAATCCAGACTCCAGTATTTCTGCCAGGGTCGCGGAACTGCCTAAGCAGGTAACCATGACCCTGTAACGTAAATGGATACTGAAGACCCGTCCCTACCACTTAACCCAGGGTTAGAAATTCTTTGATGGTTCTACTTCTCAAAATATTAGGTGTTCCCGTTTGAGCAACTATACATACTTTGTATAGCTCAATCGTGAACAAAAACTCAAGAACCATTGCAAGTATTTGCCCAGCTTAAACTATTGACACACAAGTTACTTATATATTGAACTAATTAGCAAGCTACTTGCTATACATATACACGTTTCTGGAACAGTAAATATGGATAGTGCTTCTCGTATAAAACAGTTGATTCTCAATTGAAACATAATTCACTTAGAATACAATTCTCATTGTTTTTCGTTTACAAACGCGTTCTCGTTTGCGACACCTGTTTACCTGGCTACTCGCTACTCGGAACTTGCTAGTTTATTCAAATGTGCCATTCTCGAGATCGGCGACGAAGAAATACGCAGCACCTGCTGCCGACTACTAAGGACAAAGAAATTGGGAAAAAGTACACAATAAAATTCCTATAATGACTTTTGTGACGATTATCACCCTTTTTTTGAGGTGGTAAAAGTATCAGACTCCCCAACGTATTTCTTCAATTGACCTTTGCCTGGAGGCAAAGGTCAATTGAAGAAATACGGCTGGCGTTTGGTCTTATTTTGGTTCTATCAATTTGCTGACAGCTGCTTGAGGCCCGCGTAGACGACGATGCTCTGTCGATCCGTGCCTTGATCAGACGGCGTGCTACCCATCACTTGCCGTCACGTCGCAAGCCGGTAGTGGCCTCTCGCAGTGACTGGGTCCTCTCCCTCACGTATTCCATGATTTCAAATGGTCCCCCACGTGATCTAATATTCATAATTAGAGTTAAAATAACTTTGTTAACCAACTAGGTATCCCTATAAAAAATATACATGATAATTTTTTACATTTTTTATAACTTATATTTTAACTTTCGTTTGTTACAGTTATGTCTGACAATATTCATGTGTGGATACTGTTTTTATCGGGTCAACAGAATGCGACAAAATGGAGAAGTAAGTCTCTTGATTCTTTGTATTACTATTTCAGTACCCAGCTGGTCACAAAATATAGTTTTCATCGGGTCCTCACTAACATGTAAAATGATTATAAGATTCAACCTCTACATAAAGTCCTCAAAAAATCATAACATCAATGTTTCATTTGAATAAAAGAAGAGCAACTATTCCCTTCAGTAACTAATTAAAATGAAAAATCATTTAGCTGCAATCACCACGCCACAGAATAAAAGCTCAGATAATAATTAACTGCTCAAAATACAGTGGTCATAAGCCGCGGGCTACGGCCAAGCCTCGCAAACCGACAAGCATCCACATAAGCCCAATCTGAATCGGAAAAATATCCAATATCATGTTCATCCCGACTTTCACTATATTTCAATGATAAACAGAATATTTGCATACATCTGATTTAATATTCTTCTATTTTTGGTTTGTGTATATCTTGTTAAATTATGGATTATTTCAGAGCTAACATAATGCCTTCGCTTTGTATTCTAAATCAGTACCTAAGGCCTTAATACTAGGTATCAGACAAACTCTCGCTTATTTTTACCAGAAAAATGTAATCACTACGAAGTTTTGCCTCACGAATTTGTTTTGCAAACATTCTTTGCATATTTGGTCGTCCGCGAAAACATTCATTTACGAAATGAACGTTCTTGAACAGATTCTGAGCGAATAGTTTTACGTATTTGGATTCATGTATTTTAGCTATTCGTTTAACAAAATGACCGTTTGTCAAGGGTAGCGAATGTATGGAAAGCAAGGCTGAGTGGAATGTACCCAAATGACCCCTTCTTACCCTTAACACTTTACGTGACAGTTAACTAACACCACAACAACAAAATGACAAATCAAACCATAATTCACCACTTAATTCCCCAGTTTCACATTACAAAACAAATTAAACAGTTACAAGTTGTAATAATTTTGGTAATTTAATTTGGAATCAATCTAAATCTTCGCGACTGTTGGCGTGGCTTTGTCTCTAGAATTAATTACACAAGTTGTATTGGAATATCAAAATATTAAGAAGTTTAAATTCGCCGGTTGGTTTCAGATTGCGATATTGCTGAGACCGACCAAGGTTGTATTCTCTCACAAGAAGGAAGGGGAAGCCGCTGAGGAACTAAGGTAAATATGTAACTGCTGCAATTTCTAAATGTATTTCGCTTTGCATATAATTTATTACAAACCTAGCTCACAACATTTGAAAAATTGTCTCACAAATGCAAGTTGTATGTGAGTTAGCAAACGTGTACCTTGTTTGCCAAGCATGCAGTGAAGTAACTATCTACTGTTGAATATTTTTCCTCTTCCTATTTATTTGTATTAAAAATAACTAAAAGAACTTAGAGCAGAACTTGACTTACATAGCGACCAATCACCATACATAATTCTGTTTAGTTTATGTGAATTTAACCGATATCTAAGAAACGTACTCCTAATTCCGTTTCATATTTCCAGAACAGTAGTAGCGTACCAGAACCCGTTCACAGGCGACTACTGCGTGCACAAGAGCCGCGCGGGCCCCAAGGGGTACGAGAACCACCTGCAGCAGCCCGACTCCCCTGACAGCGGCATGTCCGATGAGTACGAGCCTCTCAACCTGGAGCCAACGGGCCCACAACCCAACCTGCCGCACGTCATACAGGATAAGATGCCGCCTGGCATCGTGTGTGAGCCTCAGGTGAGAGATATCTACAGCAGCCCTATGACAACGGCATGTCGAACGAATATTAGCTGCTCAACTTGGAGCTGACAGGCCCGCAAGCCAACCTGCCGCACGTCATGCAGAACTAGATGCCTCCCGGCATCGTATTTGAGCCTAAGGTGAGAGATATCTACAGGAGCCCGACGAAAACGGCATTTTGGATGTGTACGAGCCGCTTCACTTGACGCCGACGGGTACACAGCCCGACCTGCCGCACGTCAGGCACGAAAAATTGCCGCCCGGCATCGCTATCACATTATGTAGCTCGATGTCAAGGGCATGTTGGATGTGTACGATGTAACGTGGAGCCGATGGGCCCACAACCCAACCTGAGTCTCACTATGCAGGACAAAACGCCCCTCGTCATCGATCATAAGGTGAGAGGATTTCTAAAGCAACCCGATGACAGCGGCATGCCAGACAATAAGCTCGCAGCCCAATATGCCGCGCATCATGCTTAAAAAGAAGGTAGATGGATTATTTCTAACCTATCACGTCCTATTATTATCCTCGTATTTACTAGCTGTGCCCGCGACTTCGTTTGCGTGGATGTAGGAACTTAACAATGTTAAAACTCCAAAACAAATATTAAAACAGATTTATTTGTCAAAGAAACATGTAGGTACCAATAACAATGAACATTAAAAAAAAATTAAGAGTGAATAAATGATTCTATACTATTCACTACCATCGTATCCCATCGAGTCCCATCGTGTGCCATCGTGTCCCATTGTATCCCGTCCTATCCCATCCTATCCCATCGTGTCCCATCCTATCCCATCTTAAACACCTCTATTCTAGGTTTAACGCCTTATCATTAAAAAATGTTTCGATGATTTTTTCTATTCGAAGCTACTCGTACATCGCGCTACTGAACTACGCGTCTTGGACCGAGCCAACAGACCGTAATTTTACTTCTGAAACACTTTAAATTCGAATAACTTTTGAAAGACTGAACCGATTACAATGAAACAAAAACTAAATGTTACCTCAAGTCGTTGTGTATATAAGTTATTTACATTAATTTCGTACATTTTACGTGATACTCGGACATATAAACAGATAAACAGACAAAAATTCTAAAAATGCAGGAAATGAGTTCTATTGGTTATCCTTTAACACACTAGATATATTTTTTAGATTTTATTTTGATGTACAAAAACCATTTTTCTACAGTTTTATTATAAATATATGTAAAGATATAGATAGATAGACTAGGAAACCTTTCCTTTTGTCAAGTTCATTGTTCTGTATTCGATTATTGTACCGAATAGAGGGATTAAATTAAATGAATATTTTGGAAGGATGAAAGCCGCACTTACACATAGGAAATGAAGGTGGAAAAGTTTGAACTAATTTATGTCAAGAAGGTTGACATTACCGTTATGTATATCATTATAATAGTCACTGCTAAAATACGTTTTAAAAGCGATTGCCACTTATCCGGGCCCTAAAGTACTTAAATCTTTAACAAAAATAAGCAGTAACTAATAAAATCTCCGCCAGCATTAACAAAAGCCTTTCCAAATTATGGCCATTCCATTAAAATAATTCGCCTTCCAAATTCGTTAATGGACTTTTTAAACAAATTTTAATTCCAACCGTGTCTCTTTTTAGAGAGCTTAAAAACTCACTGAATTTTACCTTTTTTATCATAACCAGTTTATAAATCAAATACTATTAACGAGACGAAATATTATTATTTCATTAGGTTTTGCCTGAAGGGTTCATTTACATGAAAAAGCCTTAAAAAATAATGGAGGTGCAGTGAGTGTTTGAAAAATTCTAGTCAATCTTACCGAGAGGCAATTTAAAATAATCCTTTGATATAACACTTGGCGTGCTACTAATGGTCGGCGGAGTTTAAATTTCAAATTTACTGAAAGAAGTAGTGGGTAAGAAGCTTGCGGCATTAGCCGAGAGGGTAGGGCGGCCACGAAGATGGAACATAACGAGCTTTGACTTAAGCACAAGAAAAATAAGGATCTACAATATAAAATAAATTACAAAAATAGGATAACAATGATTTAGGTAAATTCTGATTTAAGTGAACATTGTCTTTTTTGTGGCAGAAATCTTTTTACTATTAGGTAAAAATGTGAAATTTTGTGAGCAAGGATTTGTGTTAATGAATATCTGTTACTCTTTCAGACATAAATACTGGATGAATTTTAATGAACCTTTACTACAATTATACTACAATATTTTTATTATTTACGTAAAACAATTATTACTAATTATAGAAAGACTTCATAAGAAATAAATTAATCACTTTCACCGTGCTCAAACGCTACAAAATGTGAAGTTTAAATACAAATTCTTAAAAAAACGATTTTATGCAGAAGCAATTGCAAAACCTATTTCTAAATTAGTAACACTTGTATATTTTTAGTTTTAGATTTGTATGAGTAATATGTAATTTAACTTCCTTAATTTGATACGCTATAGATTCATATATTATGTTTAAAATAGTTATAAATTAAATGCACATAGTAAATGAATTGGGAATTTCTTAAGAATTCTGTAACATTTTAGTGACATGATAACGGACATTTAAAAATCCATGGTGTACCTCCTCATCATCATAAGTATCCTCATTTAACTTAAAGCATTGTCACCCTGTAGGAAACGTTTGTAAAACTGGGAGGGATAATGTCGGGCAGGCGTCTCTCGGCGTCGCTTTAATGACACAACTTTAGAGCCACTATCGACTAATACTAATGCCTCTTATAGTGGTCCTAATGACGATTCAATATTAACGGGATTACTGAAATCATGAAAACGATTAGGTTTCATGTAATTACACAATTTTGAGGGTAATTTTACATTGATTGTGAATAATAGAACTATACATTGAAATAGAAATACATAGAAATTATTACATTATTTAATTACACAAAATAGAATTCATATTTCTATGACTTTCAACAGGGCTTCACGTTTAGTGTCATAAACAGTTACTTTGACGATAATTGAATGAAATGAAATTTTCATCGTTCGTACCCTAGGTGCTTTTTTATTTGACATACAATTTTACATGGTAATACTTCATGTAAATGACCAAATACCTACGGAAAATTCATGCTAGGGGCTAGGGCTTCACGAACTATTTTGTGACTTACCCAACATTTTTTCAAATTGATTTAGTCATTTTTGAGTTAAATTTATGTTACTGACGCGAGAATGCAAACAATCAATTTTATTCCCATTTGTTGTGTTTATATTAACAAAGTGTGTGAGTGGGTGTTATGTTTATGTTAACAAAGTTACAATACAGAAAAAAAAACAAAAGCCAAAACATAGAGCTACCACAGAAAAAAAGTATCAAGCTAACACAAAAACCTCCCTTTTAAAAACACACCCGACATTGATGAACACAGGTCGAACAATCAAGCCCCACTTGAATGGAGTAGCAATTTATGTGGTGTTGTCCCCCGCTGCCGTGCTGCAATGCGATACGTCACGTCTGTGCTGTGCTGGGCTGCAGCATGGCGATACATCACGTCGTGTTTTGTTTATGCCGAGTTTTTTGTCGAGTTGCTAGCTGGGATGTATGAAAGGTGATGGCTATATGTTATAAAGTTTGGACAGTGGGTGACCGGCAGGATATCGACTGTGAACTGGCAACCGGTCCTATCTAAATTTTTTGACGATTTTACTTTTTAATGCCATTTTATACTATTTAATACTCCACATCGTTGCAAGAAATCTATATTGTCTTATTTTGATTTTAAAGATAGCCCATATTGTTCCAAGTAAAAAGTCCTATGTTTGTTCTTGTGTTGATTTATATTGTCTTATCTCGATTTTATATTGGAAGGAAGCATAATTATAATGTTACTTATGTTTATAATAACATGTGCAATAAAAATAATAAAAACAACGTAGGTATTTTTATTTAACAAACGAGATGCTGTTTATATGATGCTAACATGTTTTTTCTTTATCCTGTAAAGTTGTGAAAATTGAGATAGTATCGGTTGCCAGTTCACAGTCGATATGGCTTCATATTTTTTCGGTTGAGATTAGAAATGGTAGACGCGGGTAGAAATTGGATCGAGGGCTGGAGTATTTTTTTACTTGTGGTAAAATCATTAAATGAGTCCTCTCGCGGATGATGATGGAGCGGAAGGGACTATCAGACTAGTACTGACTAAATTTCACGGTGTTTCTCCAATTAACAATTATTAGATATAGTTGTTTCATATTGTTTTTAGCCTTGGACAATTGAAAAGTGCTTGTTAATGACCTAAAAATTTATAAAAAAAATATTAAAAATCTTAAAGCAGTTATTTCATATAAATGCTTTGAGATTTTTAAGATTTAAAAAAAAATTGAAGTTAAATTATTTATAGATTACCTACGTGACAGGTCAGTATGGTTATAAAAATAAAAACCAAGATGAAAACCATAGGATCACACTGGAAATGGTCCTATTAGAAATCTATAGAGGAGGTTTATATTCAGCAGTGGAATACAGCTACAACAACTGAAAATATGATGGAAAATAAAAAAAAAAAATTCACCGACTAGTCGTCAACTCGTCGGTATATCAATTTGAGATGTTTCCACTAAAACAATGGAACAATATCCCAATATTGTTAAAACTCGTAACGAATTTGAACAAAGTATCGGTGTAGTATAACTTTCAGTTTCAGTTCAACATTACTGAAATAAGTTCCTTCAGAACATTGTTACCAAAGGAACACAATGTTCGTACAAAAGCAAGCATCATTAAAATGTAAGAAAGCCAATCGTTGTTCTAAATTATAATGATTTTGATTCTAGACTTAGATTTCATTCCTTTGTTTTATATAATAAAATATACCTAAATACTACACAGGGTTGAAAAAAAAAACAAATGTTTGATACTTAATATTTTTCCGTTCACAATTTATGACTTATCTGACTTATTTTTATTTTTCCAAGTTGGTTTAATTGTATTTGTCTATAACCCTATGTACATAAGAAAAGCCTTATCCACTTTATATCCTGCCTTCTTAGCTAAAAACATAAGCCAACGTGACCTCTGCGCTGCCACCGACAACAGAGTAAGGATGGCAAAGTTATGGGCTAATAAAGCCACCATTCATCATCAGCCAATAATATTCCCACTGTTGGGACACAGACCTCTTCTCTGAGAGAGGGATTGGGCCATAATCCAGCCCGCGGGTCCAGTGTGTGTTTGTAGATGTTACTTTTCTTTTTCAAATTTTTGATTCTAGAACATGGCGTTTCCTCACGATGATTTCCTTCACCGTTTTGAGAGTAGTGGTGATGAAATTAATTACAAAAAGCAATGCGCCAGGATGTTTCCAAACTCGTGCCTCGTAAGTAAGGGTACCACTGAGCCACTACTGCTCTACGACCAACGAAATCAACACCTTTTCTTGTCCCTCTAATTCACAATCTGTTGTTGCAGCCCGACGTCACAATCAAGCTGCAGATGAGCCCCAACAACGACTACAACAGCGTCAACAAGACCTGGAACTGGAACTACAAGGAGTATCAGATATAAACCTTCAACACGAGAATTTTACCTCATCATATCTTAATTTAATATAATAAAAATATTCATACATGCATCTACAAAGATAAGGCATAAAGCCCCATTGACACGCTGTAAGTAATTACATGCAAGTTGCGTGCAAGTTTGATTACTTTCAGAACTATAACTGGGATGTAGCTAAACTAGTTTTTTTTTTTGTACGTGCTAAAATTATCAGATAAATCCTCCCACCCCGGGCAGGGCGGGAGGGACTGTCGGACTTGTACTGACTAAAATCCACGGTGTCCTTCAATAGCCTTTTATGTTCCGGGGTCACGGTGATGGTGTAAGTCTTGCGACCCCGGCAGGCTTTAGCCCTCTGAGACGGCCTCGTCATTATGCTAGTCAAACTAGCATGCAAGTGATGTGGAGTTTCTTGCATCGTCTAGATGAGGCTTAATGGTACAAATGGCAAGGCAACGCGATAAAAAAAAAACAAAATTAGAATATATAGAAACACATGTGCCAAAAAATCTAATGCAAAATATTATATTTCCACCTTCCACCGAAATCGGAAGAGACTGTCAGTCTACTGACTAAAGATACACTGCATTCCTTCAATTGACCTTAACCTTCTATGGTCACGGTTACCTATTAAGACGGCTCCGCGACCAACTAATTTACCCCTGAAACATTGACATAGTAACAGTATTAGGTATGATTAGCCAGCCAACAATTTTCAGGCATCACTGTTTCTTTAAATACAAAAATACAACACCGTTTTATAATGAAAAGTTATCTAAAATAAAATTATATTCCCTTACAACTTAGGCTAAGAAATGTTCCACTACCTTCCTTAAAGAAATCGACATTTTCAAGATACTTAAAATATTCCAAACTGTTTATTCTGCCTCCATCAAAATATCAAGATAGTATTTCGTAATATTCATCAGGAGTACGTTCTTTGTAAAATATTAATTAATTACAAATCAGTTTCAATTTAAACTTCAACCAAGAATTTAATAAGTTGAGAAAGAATATTTTATGAATTCGATTTATCTCTGAAAGGTCTATTTTTACAATCTTACTTCGTCGTAATAAATACGATCAAATTTTTTACTAAAGTTTTAATACAGACGTAAAAATAGCCAAATTGTGACCTTTAGAATAATTTAACAACTTTGAGAGTGGTCACACGCGTCGACTCGGATTATTTTGACTCATCAAATAAGTCCTCCCACACAGGGCAGGGCTCCAGGGACTGGCAAACTCTACTAGTACTGACTAAAATCCACGGTGTTCTTCAATAACCCTATTTATGTTCCGGGGTCACGGCAAGGAAATAAGTCCGGCGACCCCGGCAGGCTTTGGGCCTCTGAGAGGGGCCTCGTCATTTTGCTTACGCTCTTTGAGGCACGCGGAATGGGAACGGGAACGGGAACACGACGCGCCGTCGACCCAAGCGTGGTCCATGGTCGGACAGCGAGTTGCCCTTTACTCGCAGTCCGCATGCCCGCACGGTGGGCGGCGTTTACCACTATGACTTGAGGTCCTAGCGCGAATTCATGTTTAGAAAGCTGTACTTCCAGATTCCACGCAAATACAATTAGTATGCTCTTCCCCTACAATAAACAATTTAATCACGTCGACATTAAAACTTCTAGAACTCCGGGGTCACGGTTATAAAGTTAAGAAGTCGGAGCGTAACATTATATTGTCAAATAAGAAGTCTTTGGATACTCGATAAGAACTTACACAAAGCAAGAGTCGGCACTTAAGAACTCTTCGCAGGTTTAACTTAGAGTGCTGACACTCTTAACTCTGAAGGAGGTACTTATGAGGATGTTTCGATGAAATTACAGCGCTGATTCCGAAGCGAGATAAGTGAATTTTATACTTATGTAGCTACTTGCTTAAAACGTAATTTATTTTTGTTGAAAAATTCATTTATGTTTTTGTAAGTGGTTTGTTAATTTCTTATCTTATCTCATTAAGGCAAAGATTGTGGTACTAACCAACTTACCACAAAAAAAAAATAAAGACCCGTCTAGACCGAACACTTGTCTAAGAAAATTGACGACGTCAAAACGACATTTCTCCTTGATATAAGGCCCGGTATCCACCAATGCGGAGAGGAGAGGAGACGGGTTTCAATAACCAATCAGATGTCCACATCTCCACTCCGCTTAGCTTCAGTTGACATCTGATTGGAATTGAAACACCGGGTCTAAGGGTCGTTATGCAGTTACACTTTTTTTAGACGAGCGTTAAACGGGTCGCGGTGGTGGACGCCCACGGCGTCGGACGTCGTAAGACGATCTCCGGCTACTGTAGGCACGGGCATGCGGGCGGCGAGTAAAGGGCAACTCGCTGTCCGACCATGGGACCATGACTACGTTCCACGAGTGCCTCAAAGAGCGTCAGCATAATGACGGGGCCCCTCACAGAGGGCCAAAGCCTGCCGGGGTCGCGGGATTTATTTCCTCACCGTGACCCCGGAACATAAAGGGCTATTGAATGACACCGTGGATTTTAGTCAGTACAAGTCTGACAGTAGGGGTGGGAGGACTGACGACTATACCACGAGACTGATGACTATACCACGCAAAAAAAAGGGTCGTTTTGCAGTTACACTTTTTTTAGACAAGCGTTAAACGGGTGTTTATATTTTTGTGGTAAAACAGTTAGTATTTAATTAATTTCTAGAATATTGTTTCTGTTTGCCCCTCACTAGGAAAGTCTCTTGTATCCTAGGTGCATTAACAAATGTATACGGATACGTACACAATCACCCAAACCCGAAACAACTATTAGAAGGGTATACAAATATTTATTCTGTTGTTGGGAATTGAAACCACAACACGTAGCGCAGCAGTCGATCTTTCAACCACTACACAAACCTGCTCGTGCATCATTGCGTGCTATAGTTTCTTCTTGTCATCCTGATACAAAGATGTGTAATTTATATAATTTAAACATAGGCACATAATATCGTCCCCGTAGTTGGAAAATTAAATAACTCTGTTTTTCTAGTTCTGAGATAAACGCGATTTAGTGTTTTTTTTTTCAGTTAATGTACATTTGTTAAAAAATGTGAGACAATTTTAATTGTCGGTAATTTGATATTTTGTGGACCTGATTACCTTTTACATTATGCTTTAACAAACTGAACTCAATCTTTAACGATAACTAAATAACACATAAAAAATCAAGTTGTTTAATTTTGCCACAACTGTTATTTATAACGTACTATAATTATCTACTTATTTCGGCTATTTATTTAGTTTTCCTACGAACTAAATACATTTGGTAGAGTAAAATTTGGTGAAATAAATGCAGTTATTGAATTTATCAAACTCGAAATATTTTGAAATGTAAAATTTTGTGGCTTTGTACGTTACTATTACTTCGATATTTTTTTAACTATTGGTATCATATAAAATAAAAGTTGTTTTATGATTCGCACCCTTCCTGTAAAAAAGCGGTAAGTAAACATCAGACAGGTTTCAAGTCATGAGAGGTCTACACACCCTTGTAAAGCGTCTTGGAGAGTTTCCATACGATCAACTGACAGGCATACATCATCAGCATAGATAGATAGATATAATTATTCTACTTTATTGTACACCAAAATTGTTACACAACTATTATAAACTTTACTAATGCTATGATTATAATGGTGGTCTTATCGCTAATAGCGATATCATCCAAAAAACCAGAGTGTGTCAAGCACGGGAACCATAGACGTCTTACTCTTCGCCAGTTCGCCCTGAAGCGTGAGATGTCGAAGACACTTTTATCAGTGCGAAAATTGAGCATCATTTAGCAGAGCCGAGAAATAGAGTGAAAATAACGCGGGAGCCACGACACAACCTTGCTTCATCGCTGGTTATATTAATTAGGTCTGAGAAATCGATTCCATCCAGCCTTTTTCAACACTACCCAAAGTGGAGCGCGCGCGATCGAAGGCCTTTTCTAAATTAACGAAACACATGTACAGAGGACGGTTTTGTTCAAGGCTTTTCTCTTGAATTTGTTTAATTATGAAAATGCCGTCAACAGTTCCTCTGCTGGGTGTAAACCTGCACTGGGTCTCTGGAAGTATCTGTTCTACAAGGTTTGATAAACGGCTATCTATGATATGAGCCAGTACCTTCCCAGTGGAAGACAGGAGATAGATGCCTCTGTACTTCTTGTTACCAAGATGTGATTCAGATCTTTTTTTACATACAATAATGTAATCAATAAGGTGCCATTGCTTGGATCTAGGGTGCATCCACGAGGTATTATATTTTTCTGCTAGGTGAAGGAAGTTATTAGTCAGGCACAGGTCAAACTCTGAGCACAGAGTGAGAAGCTCCAAGCCATTAGCATTGCAGTTCCAAGCTGGGCAGACCGTAACCGTATGCTCCACCGTGTTCTCCGGGCGGTCCATACAGTGGTGACACCCGGGTGTATCCTCCCGCTGAATCCGAAACAGGAACCTCCCGAAACAATCGTGTCCGGTTAGGACCAGCGCCAGACGGAAGATGCGGATGCCGTAGCGCCTATCCAGTCACTCCTCAAAGAGGGGTCTTACCGCCGCGATTGCGGCGTGCCCGTGCTATAGGTACCTACTAATGTTTTTCTGCTGCAAATTATTCGATAATTGATTTAAACGTAGGTACCCTACGTAGTTTCACTCTTAAAAGAATGTTTAACAAAAATACCCAACAAAAACAATTTGTGTGACAAGCTAAAAGTAACCTTAATTCTTCTACTTAAGAGTCAAAATTCCAATGAAAGCAGAAGAGTTATCAACTTCTCCCACAACTCAAAATGATTGATATTCAAACAGATAACATCAAGTATTTATAAATTAAGTACGTTATTTCAGAATTCTGCATAGCAGAATTAAATAAATAGAGTTATTTAGTTTTCCTAGAACTTAGTTAGTTTTGTGAAAGAATTTTGAAGTTGAGGAAAAATTCAAGAACTCATGTTATTTAATTTATTTGACATTCAACTTATCATTGACCACAGTTATTGATTTATTTACTGAGTTATTTATTTTTCCTTTAAAAAAATATTGTTTGTCTGAAGATATTTATTATTCCATCTATCCGACAAAAATAGCTATATTGTTGGAACAGAATAAGATACGAAAACGCCTGTAAGGCTCAAATATGCGGCATGTTTTAGGTGTTTTGAAAATAGGGAAAAGTCAATATCGCCAAAATCGGACTTATTTAATTTTCCAACTACGGGGACGATATTAAGTCGCATTTATTAATTATTTATTGAATCCGGGGAGGATAAAGAGACAAAACGGAATTTAATACCTTTTCAATAACCTTATTCCATAAATAATTATTATTCATACCAATAAATTATTATCTGTAAAATATTTCAATATAATTATGTAAAACAGCATTGCCAAACTATGCTCAAAATTAATTAATTAAATAAGAAATATTTAATAATGTTCAAATGTAACTGAAATTCTATGAATCATGTTAATATTATAATAATTAAATTATTTAATAATATACGCTTCTGTTGTGTACGATGCCAAATACATAATAAAATTATGTGAAGTACAATGTACAATAAAATATATTAATTCCTTTAGAAGGTTGTTTTATTATTTTACTTTTTATGAAGCTGTATTTTATAGAACTCAAACACCTAAATTCTGGATTAAAGGTGCATTCACACAAATCAGTCACGTCACGTCACCGACAACGGATCGGTGACGGTTTGTGTATGTATTCACTACCACCAGTACCGTCATGTCGTTCGTCAATCACGTCGCCGGATTGACTAAATCATTGAACAATAACATCTGTCAAGTTACGGGTTGGTCGCAAGTGTAGCAATGACGGTAGCATCCCAGATATGTGGGGATAAAAGTATGAAATTTGTATGGAAATAATATTTGACGTGTCCGACCGATACATCACTGATAAATCACGTTCCGTTGATAGACATGTGACTGACGTTTGGGAAAAACATCCTGTTAGGCTCAAAATGTACTATTCGTCATTGGCTTTGACCAGCTTGCCTCACCATCTACGAAGTGATCTGCCGCGACGCGACAGCTTCTGAGAATTATAATTAAGGCACACTCGAACGGGTTCGATACGGTAAATGAAATTTTTTTTGGTTGGAAAACAATAATTGACACATCCCATCACTCCTGCTCTGGTTGTAGAGAGAAAGTTACTCTCAGACTTGCCTGACCACCAAGTACTAAAAACTATACAATTCCTTCAAATGCTCTTAACGTTCCAGAGTAACGGTAACGCCTTAAGGCATCCACGGAGCCTACTAATGAGAATTATATTGACTATTTCGATGATGGACATAAACACTAGCTGTTCCTGATGGTTTCACCCCCGCTGCTCGGAGAAGCAAGAATTTTTCATTTCTAACCAATAGTTCCTCAGATTAGCGCGTTCAGACAAACAAACTCTTCATCTTTATAATATTAGTACAGATATAAAATCCATTATCGCGATAACTACCCACATTTGCCATTAGTGTGATACCTTCATAAGAATTTTCATTATGTGTTTTGTTATTTCAGAATTTGATTCATAATATTTAATAATATCAAACTAAACCAAGTAAAATCCTAGTAAGAGTGCTCGCAAGTTTAATAAACGTCGCATAAAGACAGCGAGGTGCTCTGCATTGGATTATATCGCGATTCGGCGCACAGACGCTAAATCTATTGCATTTCGGAGCTCGCCTTCGGGATCACGGGTGTTAGGGGTGACTTGCATTTCCACAGAAAAAATAGAAATATGAAGAAAAAATAAGAGGCAAAATTAATATGAAGATATTATAAAAGAGCTTGGTAAAATGCTTTTTGTATGTATCGAGTTTCCCCCTAAGCCATTTAAATCTTACTACAAAATTAAAAAGTTCCTGAGCATTTTTTGTTTACACTAAATTGTTGTTTACGCAAATATTACTAAACGGATTTAGATGAAATCTGGTATACAGATTATTTATAACCTGGATTGATACATTATAATAGTTTTATTCAAATTTTATGAACTCGAGGGATGATTTTCAAGTTTTTTGTAGACTTAAAAATCGGAAAGCCATAATTTACAACCTACGTCTAAATGGAACGGAGGCGAACTTATTCCCATTGGTAGGACACTAAGTCAAGAATGCTACTTCTTCGTTGCATATCGATGTACTCAAATAATATCCGACCAGTATACCACCTGCATGGCTCTGTCATTTGTCAGGTGGTTAGTGCAGGATGGGCAGGAAAATAGATGGGACATAGGATGCTTTTTTTTTTAATCGTGGTAAAATCATCAAATGAGGCCTCCCACCCTGGGCAGGGCGGGAGGGACTGTCACACTTGTACTGACTAAAATCCACGGTGTCCTTCAATAGCCCTTTATGTTCCGGGGTCACGGTGATGGTATAAGACCAGCGACCCTATGCTATGCTACTGAGAAATTTAACAATTTGGCAAACATCATCATCTACCCAACCTTTTCCCAACTATATTGTGGTCAGCTTCCAGTCCAACCAGATGAAGTTGGATATCAGTATTTCACAAGGAGCGACTGACAACAATTTGACAAACCTGACTACTGATAAACAACGCCAAATACATACATAAATGTTATATGAAAACCAATATACCATTTGTTTGTTTATAGAATCGCTTTACGAAAACTATTTTGACAGCAGATATTAGTTATACCCGAAAACAATAGAACCCATTTCAGATTATCTGTCACAATTTAGTTCCAATTCGATTAAATTAACTGCCGCAATGAAACATAATTTGCATATTAGAATCATTGTGATAACGTTGATAATCATTTAAATTAATTATGTTCAACGATACTAACGATAACAGGAATAAATTAAATTATGTGGTATTTGAGTATCATGTCATAATATTTATCGAAGCCAAACTACAGCTTTTCAATTAAACAAATTAATATTTAGTGTTCAACATTTTGCTGAACGAGCGAAACAAATAATAAACGGCATTGAATTTTCTATTGTGTCAGCTTTTTGTTGTGAATACCAATTCAACTTGCTTTTGCCTGCGGTTTTGCTCGCATTCATTGAAGAATTTGACAATGAGAAGTTTTCTTTTTCGAGTATTAAAAAAAAAGTAGTCCAAGAACTCTGTAGATGGCGTTGAACTGACTACGTTAGATTTATGCCTTCATTTTTGCACAAATCCACGAGGAACAGGCTTCTCTTCTTTTTCTCTTGGGACATTTTCTTTATATAATAAACTCATAAATTAAAGAGACTGGTCAATTAATATTTTTTTTCTTTTTCCTTGTTGTTATTTATTTCCAAATGCCAATGGTGTTATGTGATGTGACTGACAATTACATGACATGTACGTTACGTTATAAGATCTCAAAATTACAATCAAGTGAAAAAAAAAACAAAAAATGACGACGTTCCTTTAATTGCAGTAACATACCAAGTTCAGCGCCATCTATCCATCGACTTGGAAAACAATCAAAAGAAAGTCCCTCATTGAATTATTAAAACATGAACATTATTGTGAGGTACATACTTTTTTTCTGGATGAAACGTATATATGTATTTATATTTTCATTTTTACTTCAGATTGGTATTCAACAAAAAATCGGCACAAAATTCTGTAAATATACATACATAAAAACATACAGATCTGAAAACCTCGTTTTTTTAAGTTTGATTAAAAGTACAATTTTCTATCAATATCAATCTATGTCTATTTTTCTTCAATTTAAGTTGCCATAAATATTAATATCAGCCACTATGCTAGCCTTGCTCTATAACGTGTGACGAAAAAGTTTTAGAAAAAAGAAAAATCAAATAACAAAAATATGCCTTTGGCTACTCGTATTTTGGGGTAGCCCTGTTAGTCGGGATTGCATAACGTCAACAGATGCACTGTATTGACTCGAGCTGGCAGCGTTCGGGCTCGCCTCACAGGATCTGCGCTTGCTTGGAAGCGGTGGCCAACCTTTATACGTTTGCCTACGTGAAGAAGAAATGAACATTTTTTGTCTTGAGAAATCGTAGAGAAATCTAATGGTTTCTACACACGCTACGATTGGAAGGTACAGTTCAAACTGCAACGATAAATCTACATATATTAATGTAAAAAACCTGACAAACTGTAAAGTTTTTCTCATAACACATACAATCATAATTATTATCTATTTTATTGATCAAACGTGTGTAGATTTGATACGTTAATCTTTCTTCTGCCATTAATCTGCTGGAAGAGATTTCCTAATTAAATGAACAGTATCTTTGTGCTCTTTTGTGTATATGCAATTTCCTATAAGTTTTCGGTGTGCCAATAAATAAATCAATAATATTAGCCATTTTCTAAGTACCTACTAAATTAATGTAATTTGTTGCACCACAAAGTAGGTACACCAATTAAAAAATGGCTTATTCCGAGGAGTGGGACACTTTAGTCTAAAGAAAACAAAAACTACGCATACCTACCCAGTCTCTAACCTGTGGTTCACAACCCCTGTATAGGGTACATTTTGTCAGTATTGAAATATAAGCTGAGTGACGAGATTCCTGTTGTCAGCTGATATTATTTTATTGCTGCGGACCATTTCATATGAAGCTCTACTCGACCAGAATGATGCGGAAACCGAAATAAAACTGTTTTGTATTTGAACTTGACTTTATTGCAATATCAGATTATGAACCAGGGTTGCAGTAAAAGGCATGAGAACGGCGAGTAAACGGTGACTCGCCATCCAATTATGGATTATGACCGGGTCGTGTTTCACGCTCGCTTCAAAGAGCTTTCAGAAATTTTGCCCCCTTTTTTGTTTCTTGGTAAAATCATCCAATGGGTTTTCCCACCCAGGGCCGGGCAGGAGGGACTGTCAGACTTGTACTCTGACTAAAATCTAAGGTGTCCTTCAATAGCCTGTGTGTTACCTGATAAGACAGTCCTACGAACAGGGCCTTCAGACCAAACGACTGCAGGGGTCGTGGTACTATCCAACCGAGTAACTGTTACCCTAGAACGTTAACGGCAATTTCATAAAACCAGTTGGTTTTAGTTAGTACGAGTATGATAGTGCCTTCTTTACCGCCGAAATAAAAAAGCATTACCCAGTATTAAGAAATTGAACTTACTTGTTCTCAAATCATCGTCTTCAATACCAGACGTCTGTCGTTTCAAACACAGGCGTCCAACTTTGTGTAATTTATCCGGCATGAGCCAGAACTAAACAGAACTAGGTAACATCGACAGATTAATTTTAACAGTGTTTCATTAATTAAATCGTGTTGTTTAGAAATGTGGGCTTAACTCTAAATCATGTGTCACAAGTCAAGTCTGTCAGACTCTCACTGACTAAAATCCACTACGTTCTTTCAATACTACGTTCCGGGGTTCCGGTTAAGACAGTCCCGCAACCCCGGCAGGCTTTGGCCTATTGCTCAGCTCATTTAGGCACACGTGGACACGACGCGCCGACGATCCGGGCTTGGTCCGTGATCTGGCGGTGACTCGCCCGTTACTCGCCGTCCATATGTTTACGGTGGTCGGAAATTGCTTCTCGCCCATTACTCGCCGTCCATGCCCGCGCCTAAGTGTGGTCGTCTCTCGCAGTGGCTGGTTCGTGAGGTGGTGGCTGTTCACTATTTCAGCCTGAGATCACTTTCAGGTCACATTTCTCAATTCAGAGTAATTTTCATCCATGTTCCTCGAAGTTTTGTTGTCATTAATCCAATATGCACAGCGAGTTGTGGGTTCGATTTTCGAACAAATATTGGTATGAACTACAAATAATCGTTTCGGGTCAGGTGTAGTTGTCAGGTGTTTGTGTAGGTGACTCTTATATGTTTGTAAACGCACCCACGACTCAGGAGAAAATTATAGTATCAGGCAATGATTTAAAAAAAAAATAATTGTATCTTCATTCTTTCAAAATAAATATTTTTCATCTCTTAAAGATAACAAACTTCTTGCTGTGTCTAATAAATAGAGATCAAAATTCAGAATCCTCTCACAAATGCGGTTTCAGTATTTCAGTGTAGTACTTTAACTTTTATCTTAACTACAGTGGTTTAACCGTAAATCAAAGTGAAATATATCAGTCGCAGTAGAAGCACGTTTGAATTTAAGCTATAACTTACTAAAATGTACTATTTTATGAGCTACATGAAGGTTTATTCATCCGTTCATATAATAAACCTTTACATTTCTGTAGAAATTATTGCGATCAATCTTTCGTGATTCAAATTAATCGCATTTATAAATCAAATCTGACCCAAAATTTGTTTCATCAACTTTAAATCGCGAGACAAGCGGTTTATTAACGAAGACCTTACATTTTAACGTTCATTGCTGTAAATCACTGCCCGTTCAAATTGATGGGCGAACTAAATCATCAATACGTCAGCAAATTGCCTATAGCCCGGACGGGCCCGTAGCCGCGTAGCATTGCTACGTCGTAGCTCGTAGCACTCGTAGCGCTCGTAGCGGGACGTAGCGGGGCGTAGCAGTGAATTCGGCGCGATCCATCAGTGAAGAGATTGCGGTGGAACATCGATCAGTGTCGCTACTCGCCGCACGGGGGCGTGGATGTGAGAATATTTGAGGATAACTTATTTGTAGAAGTTAACATTTTTTGTAAGATTTTGAACAAAATATAAATATTTATTTATTTATACTTAATTTTTAAGAAAGTTAAAAAAAATGTGAAATTGATATTATAGTATTAGTAGATTGTATTCTTTCTAACAAAAACCAAAAATATCTGACTAAACTTAAAGTCTCTGAGGGATCACATCTAATAAAACAACCCAAGTATTGATATGAAGACGTTACATAATTTCAAGTGATTTTTAGTGGATGACGCATTAATATCATTTTGATCTTCTTGGTGTCCCTAACTAGGAGACACCTACAAGTTCCCTAGACACACAGCTGAAAATAATAGATTGCCATATCAAATTGTTCGTACTGACATTCGAAGCTCCTTGGCAATCCAACTGCCCACCTCAAGTGGTAGTTCAATCGCGGCTACTTTTTATATAAACTTGCTATCTACCAGCCGAATACAGGGTGGCATTTTAAAAAGGGCAGATTACATAAAAAAAAGAATATTAATTAGCAGATTTTGACATTTCTGAAATCTATCATGTTATATGTATACCCAGTTACTGGGTTGTAGATGTTAGTCCTGGTAGGTAGTTGCTCCATGGCCCCAACACAAACCCTGGATCCTTAAGTCATTTTTTATTAAAAATCTAAGGAACGTGTTTGGTTCATATTTTTATTTGTACAATTTTAATACCTTCTTCTTCATAATGTTGGAATCTTTGCGGTTCTGTGAGATGACAAAGTGAATATTAATTTAGTTTTAATGTCTATTGCTGTAGCTAGGGGAGACCGGGTACAAAAGAAACAGCGGGTCGTAAGTAACAAAAACGCTCTATAGATTTATCAAATGGTCGAAACGTCGCCCTACTACCGTCAGGAAATAGCCGGCGTCGCTCCCCCCGCCTGCATTTAGTAGGACGACGTTTCGACCATTTGATAAGCCTACAGAGCGTTTGTTACTTACGACCCGCTGTTTCTTTTGTACCCGGTCTCCCTTACTCAATGTTTATAGTAAATAAATAGACTGACTTAGTATTTGGTTAAAAAATATGACTGTTGATTAATATACAGTTTCTCAAGACCGCGGTATCCACAATTAACATAATTTCTTTACTTTATAACTTCACCCTGTATAAACTATCTGATTCGTATATAGTCACTATATACAGGACGTACGTGAAGCGATTGAAAGAAGCGATCTGTTCCGGCGCGCGGCCAAGAGGGATGGTTTCATTTAAGTGATACTGATGTATCGATCGTTTGTTCAAAATGTTGCTATGTGAGACTATGCATGAGATTTTGAAGACTATATCAGGCTTTTTGGGGTGTAAAAGTCTCCTGCTTTAGGTTTAGAGGATGGGACTGTTAGTCACTTACTAACTAAGATATATTCCTGTTAAAAAAATTATTCCCCCACTTGTAGGTGCGTTTACAGACATATAAAATCCTGTAGGCCTGTCACAAGCACTTTCGAATTGTCAAAAGACAAAAAATAAAATAGGTTATATAAAAATAGTTATGGTGCTACAGTCCCAGTCACAAGACTTAAAAACTGCGAAAGTACCGTAGGTGCTCATTCCAAAGCGTAGATCTCTATGTAGAAGAATGAGCAAGAAACTCTATGGACACTCTCTTTCAATCGCCAAAACTCACATAAACACCCAGATCCGGTAATAAAAATATTTATTCTCGGGGATCGAACCCGCGACTCGCTGCATAGCAAGCGATCGCTCGGCCACACATGTTGTTAACTGTTCCTAAACATGACGTTTACGTTCCAGTGTCACTATGCCTTTTTACAAAAACTGTATTATAACATATTGCATGACTATTTTACTTTAAAATTATCAAGTATATTGTAGGAAAAATACTGTGCAAATATTTGCATTTTCTTTTCTCTTAGAAATCCCTCAAAGAAGTTTTCTTTCTTCAACATCTTGATTACTTTATATAATCCAACCTCTCGGGCAAAAACTTATATCTTTTCAGACTCAGTTATAGTTAAAAAGTTACGATATCTCATAGTAAGTCTATCTTAAGTAATATATTTGTCTCAATGGGATAACAGTGAGATGAGGTCAATGATCTAGATTATTATCTGGAGACCTGTCCTGTGTCCTAAACAAAACAAACTGACCTACGTACTCATGTAATTGAATCATGTCCACCAATCGGTCTCGATCGTCACTGTCAAAGCACGCGTACCGAACGCGTGCTTTGACAGGGACGATCGAGACCGATTGGTTAACCAAAAGAATGTTTTTGTCAAGATTTCGCACGTCAATCGCTTCGGTTAGTACACACGGCTACACCTGAAGTTATACAAAACCAGTATAAGCTGACCGTTTATTGTGTTTAAAAATCGTATAAAGCGAGACCAAGACAAACTAGTTTTGTATAGCTTGGTGTTGTGTAGCCGTGTGTACACGCTAGTTCTATTTCATTTCAGTCTTGAAAATAAATACTAGTAGGTATAATAACCTTTTAGTTTCACAAAATGTGGGAGTAGATACTGCAAACAATGGCTTTAATATTGAAATCTAGATCATTTGTAGACGAAAATAATAGGCGATCTCATTTTAGAAACATATTTATTCAGATATTATTTGCAGTAAACAGCGCTCTTGTTTACGAAAAGTTTAGTAAAATATTGAAATGTAATATTTTATTTTACATATTTATAGTTTGTGTAGAAATAGGATTCAAAAGCTCATTAAAATGATAATATCTCTTGAAAATTTATATTTTAGGGTAGGCTGGTGGGTCTGTCTTAAGAGAGCACCGTGGCCTAGGAATGCAAAGGGCAAGTGGATTTTTAGTCACAAAAAAATCGACAATCCCTTCTGTTCCACACAGGGCGGAACAACTTATTTGAAGAATAGTCATAGAAGCTTGAAAGTCAAAAAATCAGTTACCAGTTAAGAAAAGGGAATCGTTATCCAATAAATTAGTTTGTGGAGGTCAGGGTGGAATAAACAGCCGCTCCATGTAAAATATTATTGGTGTTTTAAATCTGGTCAAACCCTGAACACACACAAAAATGTTAACATCTTGACTGCTGTCGATCAGACATCATATCATTAAATACCGGCCAAGTGTGAGTCAGACTCGCGCATAAAGGATTCCGTATCATTACCGATAAAATCGGCAACCGTACCCGTACAACCCGTTGGTTGTATCTGGGGGCACGGCAGTGCCCCCCGCCAAGACGAGCCAAGCGAAGCGCAAGGGCACTACCTACCTTTTCTCGAAGTGTTTCGTCGTTTTTTTGAACCCTCATAGAGTTGGTTTCTGATGTGCCAGATAGTTCATATTCACAGGATATGATGCCTATAATAGACTTAATAAGCATACAAAATCTCAATGGAATAGCTCTAATAGTTTAGACTTTATTGACATCTAAAATACACGGATTTCGTCACTGATATATTGACACACTGACACACTGATGATCATCAAAATGTTTGGCTAGTTCCTGCAGTGCTAGAGAGCTGAAATTCGGTATGTAGTCTAAGTTTAGTATACAACCAACAAGAAAATTCACAAACTTATAAATTTCACCCCCCATCGCCTAAAATGGGGGATGGATGTTTGTATGAGACCTTAAGATGTTAGGATACTTCCTGCAATGCTAAAGATCTGAAATTCGGTATTTAGTCTAAGTTTAGTATACAATCAACAAACAAATTCATTAACCTATAATTTTCACCCCACATCCCCTAAAATTGGGGGTGGAAGTTTGTATGAGACCTTAAACCTTATTCGGGTGGAATCAAAAAGTCAAAAAAGTCAAAAAAGTCAAAAATATCAAAAATGTCCAAAAATCAAAAAGTCAACAAATTAAAAAAAGTCAAAAATCAAAAAATCACTTAAACAATATGGGTTTCAAATGAAAGGTCTCATTGAGAGCAACTCGAAAAATAATGTAACGTCATTATAAATCCAATATGGCGGACCATCTAAGATGGTAGAATAGTTATTGTTAATGCACTTCTACAATGTGGGTATCAAATGAAAGGGCTCGTTGAGGGCAACTCGAATAATAATGTGACGTCATTCTACATCCAAGATGGCGGCATAATTTGCTTTTAATGCACTACTGCAATATGGGTATCAAATGAAAGGGCCCGTTGAGATCAATTCGAAAAATAAAGTGACGTTATAAATCCAAGATGCTAGCAACTTACAAAAAGAACTGAAATCCCACCAAAAACATTTCATGTAAACTGTTGCCAAAACGAGCACATAAGGTTTGTCCTACGAAAAAGATATCAGATCTCATGTACAACCAAGCTTCTGAATCTATACGGCCTAACTCTAGCAACCCTAACTTCACAAATTCTACAAATCAGTAAAATGTATGGCTTTCGTAGGACAAACCTTATGTGCTCGTTTTGGCAACAGTTTACATGAAATGTTTTTGGTGGGATAAGTGTATTTTTGAAGTGAAAACTTCTTTAGCGGCGTTGTACATTTCTTTTTGTAATGAGTAAAAAATGTGAAACTCGCGTCGGAACACGTGACCTGATCGAAAATTCGTAAGACGGATGGAGAGTAGACAGCCGGCGCGGCGTAGGAGAGAAAGAAAGAAAGAAAAGACATTTATTTGGGACACACAGGACAGAATAAACAAAATTACATGAATCTAATGAATCTGAACAGAGAAAAACAAAAATTAATAAAAGTAAAAAAAAAAACATAAGACAAAGAGAAGAAGTATTCCCCTCTTTTTCTAAGGCGCGGCGAAAATGCATGGCTGCGCCTGCTATTTCGATGCACAACGTTAATATTCAAGTTTTCACCTCTGGCACTATCGGAGTGCAACCCGTCGTTATTTTTTGTATTTTTCCTTATAGTGGTAACAGAAATAAATCATCTGTGAAAATTTCAGCTGTCTAACACGGTTCATGTTTACAATACAGCCTGGCGGTAAATGAACAGCGGAGTCTTGAAAATACGGTTCCTTTTTACCGAATACGGTACCCTAAAAAAACGGTGCTAAAAGAGGAGACCTACTAAAAATTACTTTTATTTACTTTATTTCCTTTGAACTGGAACCCTCATTAACTGTACTGACATGAACTCATGAAACACAAACAACATAAGAAACATCAAAGCGCCGGCAATCAATTGTAAATCACTGGCAGCCGGGGGTCAAATCAAAAAGACACGATAAAAGGTTCCCTTTGACAAAACATTCGAGATTTTGTGACCTTTAAGAAATTCATTTGTACTCAAAACCGCCTCGGGCTGACCTCAAGATGTTTTTTTTTTAATTAATTAAATTTTCCAAAAAAATTCCAGTTGATTATAAGATTAAATGATTTGAAAAGGCTAAATGAATTATTTAAAAGGTACCTACGTTTCCTTTTATACAAAAAGTTGTTGTTAATTTAAAAATAATTTAACTGTATAATTGGAAGGAAATTAAAAAACAGAGTTTGTTTTGTCTTCTCAAAAAATAATATAATTTCGCTTACTTCTGTGTAGATAATGTTTTCTTTTAATTTGCCAAATTAAAACATAATATTTTATGGAATGATTATATTTCCATAAGGTAAATGGTTTCTGGTTAGATTTCCTTTTCCCGTGTTTATTTAAGCAAAGAAAATGTTTGAAAAAATCATAAAACATTACTCCATGTTAATTGAATCGGAACGCTCGGTTTAATGCTACATAATTATTTTTCTTTGATTAAAAAATTGGTTTGGGTCAACACACACATAAACCACCGTACTGGATAAGACATCTTCTTTTCTGTTTATAAAATAAATAATTTAAATTAATTATGAAGATCGCCGGAAGACGCTGGATGCAGGTCGCTTCCAACCGGTATATGTGGAGATCAAAACTGCCCCCGATAGTTGAAAAGACGCATCTAACACTTTTTCCAAAATTGAGTTATATACATTGCCGGAATCAGGAAAAAAAGACGAATCTGCCTGTATTTTTAATATTTTTCTAACTTCCTCCAGTGTGGTTTTAGCATAACAAAATAAGGCGCTTCTGTGCATTTTTTTACACCCGATTGAAGATGAAAAGACGAATTTATGTGAAACTTAATTAAAAAGACGCATTTATGTAGATAATGTCCTTTTACTTTATAGTTTTTTTTTTAGTTCAATAATTTAAAAGGCACATATTTCTTCCCTATTTCTAAGAGGAAGTTTAAAAGGCGCAAATGAGTATTTGCGTTTAACACGCTAATAAAAAAATGCTTTTACATTAAGAAAAAAGACCGCATCTGACCAATTGCGCTCTTTTTACTTCGTAAAATTGTTTAAGCATAGGCGCATATGCCATAAGCGTCTTAATTATTTACGTTGAATAAAAAAAAGAAAAATAATACTTAATAAAAAGGCGCAAGTGTGCAGAAACGTCTTTTTTTCGTAGAATGGTGAATCAAGCGAGGATTGTGGGGGGTCGGGCGGGGTATGTTTAGTACGGCGCTTGACCAGTTTCTATGTCAGTTGCGCCCGAGTAGGTTGTAGGAGCACGATGTGTCGCAGTCGCGCAATATTTCAGAGCTTGATTTGTCGTAAAAAAGTAAGTATTTTTTATTAGCAAGACGGGAGATAATTCCGACAAGAGCAACTACCGCTCAATATCTTTAGCTACAACCACAGCTAAAGTACCTGACGGTCTGCTCGAGAGACAGATTAAAAACACCCAAATTTAAATGACTCACAGTTCTGTTTTAGACCAGGACTGGTTACTGAATGTGCAATTATGTCTCTCAAGCAAACTGTCAGGTATTACACAAATAGAAGTACGCCTGTTTACGCAGACTTTCTTGATCTCTGCAGGGCATTTGACCTGGTTAGGTGTGATATTCTCTGGCGTAAATTGAACAACACAGGTGTGCCAGGTGAGTTAATCAATAAACTGTTGAGCTAAGCAACATCGGAGTGGGATGCTCGATTGATAGTCACTGTATCAACAGTATTAGCTATGCAGATAATATGGTGTTGCCCGGGCCATCAATGGCCGCGCTCAGGATATTAATAGGCGTGTGTGAAGAGTATGCTAGGGTACACGGTCCCTTGTATAATCCTCACAAAAGCGAACTACTGGTATTTAAAGCCAATGGTCGTAAACTGGGAGATGTGGCACCTATGCTGCTTACAAGTGTCTCTGAGTTTAAAAACCTTGGTCATGTGGTCACCGAGGATTTAAAAGATGATAGAGACATTGAAAGGGAAAGGAGGGCGGTCCATTGTAACATGCTGGCACGCACATTTGCGAGGTATAGTTTGGAGGTAAAGATCACTTTGTTTAAAGAATTCTGCCAAAATATCTACACCTGCAATCTGTGGGTCAGCTACACTCAGCGGGCCATCAACGCTCTCCGAATACAATATAATAACGCGTTCAGGGTGCTGGTGGGGCTTCCACGCTATTGTAGTGTGTCTGCCATGTTGGCGCCCGCGCACACAGACGGCTTCCACACAGTGCTGCGGCACGGATCAAAGAAGCAATCGAGCGGAACCACGGCTCAAAAGTCTTCGCAAAGAATCTGTCTATTGGGCAAAGTCAAAGGAAAAAGCTGAAGATTAACGACGGCAGCATCATTTCGACAAAACCGGTGATCCCGAGAGAGCTTGGGAGGTTTTACGGACAGTTATACACATCAACACGACAACCCAGTGTCGGTACAACTCGAGACGCTTGAGCCAAACTGACTCGACACTACACTGAGACATCAGCCTGTACGAGATTAGAATGGCTCTTTAACAGCTCAAGAATAACAAGGCGCCGGGTGAGGACGGAATCACAACAGAACTTCTGAGAGCGGGTGGAAAACCGGTACTTCTAGTGTCTCAAGACAAGGGTGTTTAACCAGTGTGTATTACCAGTGATTATGTGGCTCTGAAACGTGGTCTTTGACTGCTGGCCTTTTAGAGAGACTAAGAGTCAGTCAACGAGCAATGAAAAGAGCTATGCTCGAAGTTTCTTTGCGGGATAAAATCCAGAACACGGATATTCGGCGAATAACCAGAGTCACCGACATAGCTCTTAAAAATTGTAAGTTGAAGTGGCAATGGGCAGGCCACATCGCTCGTAGTAGTTTTATTTACAAATAATAATAGGTTATGGCTTATATGATAACGATGAACCTACTTCACTGTACTATAGCAGATATTCTACCTTACGTAAACAATATAGGATTAATAAATAATTTTATAAACATTTTATCTAAGCCAAGGGTTAGCTACATACTTTCTAATTCTTAAGATAAAAGGCGGATATACCTAGATGTGCCCTTTTCTGTTAAAAACATATACTAGATAGAAAGCGTTTGAAGTTTAAAGGACGCATCTAGCCATTTACGTCTATTCAATTAAGTTTGTCATATTTTCATCCATTTTTTATGCTAAGATGAAAAAGTTTTTTCATTATTTTTATTATAATAATTTAATAAATTCATTTTATTATTAAACCAAGTTGAAACCTATTATAGTGGGCATTATTTCCAACTTTTAGTATGTACATATTTTATTTTATTCGAAGACAGCAAATGATTTCCCATTTCATTCACTAAAACATTTTTTTCTCCGTTTTTACTTTTTGTTAGATCCGTCTTTTCAACTATCGGGGGCAGAAAAGGGGAGGCCTATGTTCAGCAGTGGACGTCCTATGGCTGAGATGATGATGATGATGAAATTAATTATATTTTTATTACTTTATTCCACATTCGCGGTGGCGCGATTTTTTTGAATGTAGGTTAAATTCTGAAAAACACAAAGCGCTTTCACATTGGTTTAACATTTCCATGAGATAACTGTCGACATAGACGAAGGCGAAGTCACATTCATCCAAACATCAAAGCTTCGAAATTATTGTATTTTTTGCAAAAATATAATATAAAATTTAATATAGAATCAAATAAATTTACATTATATTTTTTTATTATTTAATATAGAATCAAAGCAGCTTTCAAATGGTGAAAGAATATTTGAAATTGGTCCAGAAGTTTTTGAGTTTATTCATTACAAACACACACCCTCTTCATCAACCTTAACTCACAAAATGCTGAGTGTAGGTCTCGCCCAAATCTCACTTCTGGCGGTTTTGAGTTATGGCTATCCAGTTTCTTCCGGCCACTTTAACAAGATCGTGTGTCCACCTAGTCGGTTGTCTCCCTACATTCCTCTTTCCCGTTCGTGGTCTCCACTCTAGCACTTTCCTGCCCCATCTTCCATCCAGTCTACGGCTTATATGGGCCGCCCACTTCCATTTTCTTTTTGGTATCACCCATGCTATTTCTAAAAGTCTCGTTCTTTTACGAAACATAAATACAAATCTTTCCTCTGAATAATATTAGTGTAGACGATACTACCACTACTCACAAGTACACCATGACCTTTGTTCCCTACTCCACAGATTCCATTACCCCCACAAATCAATATAACCCACCACGTCACCACTGCTTACCCGTATCGGGAAGCCTCTCATGCATATTCACACGCGACTAATTTATGTGTTCGCTAGGAGCGTGTTTTCAAACAAACAGTGAACAGTGGCTGTATTCAACGACGTGTTTAATTGTTCTATGTTATGTTGATCATTGATATTGGAGCTACAATTATTATTGTTGTTTGAGATTTGATTGTAGCTTTCAGGTTTCAGTGGGTGCTTAGAGGGCAATAATTGGTGTTTCTGAACGCGTGTTGTGATTGATAGGGTAGTTGTTAATTTTAGTATGTGTTTTTTTTTTGATAGAGTAAGAATAATTGCAAAATTATTCTTGCTCTATCGAAAATATCTCCATATGTTGAAGGAAAAAATCGATGGATTTTGTGAAATGTGACTAAAAGTTAGTGAGAAAGTTGTCTAGAGAAAATAGAAGAACTAAAAAAGAACTAGTTGCACGGATCTCAAATTAACAGGGAAGATTTATAAGGTTTGCTCTAACCAATTTCAGAATAAACCCTGTTGACAGTCATATTTTGAAATGATTTTTAGCATTATGTTTGTAACTAAGGATCAGAACGAAATTTTAATAACTCGAAAGTTACAAAAAAATATGTCTGTCTAGCTAATAACATGATTGAAAGAGAAATGGAATTCCAGGAATAACAATATTCCAGGTACTTGAAAATTGAGCAGACAAAAATAAATTTCATAACATTGGTACCTTTTTTACCATTAGTAAATTTGGAGTAACGAAACTCCAACAAATCCATTGGGAATAACTCGTGCACGAAGTAATATAAAATTTGGGCAACCACTGAAATTAAAAAACAAGAAACAGCCTGTTTTGCTACGGAGAAACTCTTGAAAAACATTTTCAAATCTCAACCACTATTAAAAAATATTATATTATAAAAACTTAAGTAATAGACTGTTATTATTATTTATTATATTATACTAGCGGCCTGACCCGGCTTCGCACGGGTGGACGTCCTCTAAAACCTGGTCCTGATGGTTACAAACACAACAAAAAAAATAATTATCCGAATCGGTCCCGCCGTTTTCGTTTTATGAGCTTAGCAACACATTGTTCGATCGATTTTTATAATAAAGAAGATAGAAGAAAGAAGATAGAAGAAGAAGATATATAAGATTGATAGAAGATTATCTTGAAAATTAACGGCATTTCCCGTTAGCAGGGCCCCGTTTTAGAAACACTTTTTTTGTTTTAGATTTGGCTTCTTCAAGAAAATGTATCATCTCCTAAGATAAGCAAAGTGACTTTGTAACGACGTCCTCGTCTCAATAACAACACACGAGCACAAGGTCACTGCGTTTTTCAACTTAATAGGCACTTATATCTAACCTATATCGTTGACAAGCAATTAAGAGTATGTCACAACTTTGAAAAATTATCACAGAAAAGTTTTTCAAAGAATAAGTTCTAAAGTTCGGTGAATAGCTTTTTATATGTAGAACGTAAGATGATATTTTAAGTTTTCTAGAATAGTTTAATCTAACTTTAAACTTTTAAAGCTATATTTAAATCTTAAAAGCGATTTTCTGCTCACGGCTTAACCATGGATTCCAAATTGTTAGGCCGTTTCATAAGAATGCTTTCCAAATATTCTGTAAATTGTTTGAATTTCTCATACAAAGATGAAGCATTTCGTGAATTCCGTACAACGCTTTTATGCATCGTGGATTTTAGTCGGTACAAGTCTGACAGTCCCTCCCGCCCTGCCCGGGGATGGAGGACTCATTTGATGATTTATCACGCTAAAAAAAAAAAAGAATGTCATAAGCAATTTCATAATGTCTTATTGTTCTATGATTCTGAGTCACTTTCGCTCCACCAAGAGTTGAAGTAATTATTTAATGACTTTACACCTAAACTTATAAAAAGTATCGCAGTTTACAGACTGTTGATTTTGAAAGTGAATATTAACAAACAACGTAGAATCTATGGAACTGTCCAAACGCTTGAAACGTGACCTTGAAATTTGAAGGGTAAATTGAAGGAACGAATGGAAATTAAAAGAATTATGGAATATATGACCTTCGAATTTAAAGGACAATTAAAGGGTCCAGTTTATTAAATACGTGTCTGATATGAATTCCACTACACTCAAGGCCAGTGGAAATTTAACCGATACTTAAAGCCAACTGACTGCCATCTCACCGTCAACAATGTTCTGGGACTGTCTTATCAAGCAAACATGGCCCCAGAACGTAAAGGGTTATTGAATGTAAAACACCGTGGATTTTAGACAGTACAAATTTGACAGTCCCTCCCGTCCTGCCCTGTGTAGGAGGACTCATTTCATGATTAAACCACGTAAAAAAATGTCACCTATGATACGTATGTAATTATAATAATAGTCGATTCTAATTAACTAATTTCAGACACACATTAACGTACGCCACGGTAGCCGGAGTCAACGTAACTGTTCCCACATTATAGCCGGCGCGGCGGCGACCACAAACCGCGGAATAATCATTACTGCGCTACTTAATTAATGCTGTCAATTTGTGATATTTGCGAATTTGCGAAGCGCGAACAATATGTGTTTGTAGCGGTTGATACGAATGGCGGTGTTTTGAGGATCATGGGCGGTAGCGGGAGCGGGGGCGCACCAAGAGGCGGGGACTTTTCTGTAATAGTCATACACGGATTTCTCAGTACGTGCATTTCTAAAATCTACATTTTAGTGAACCGAATGTCTCATACTTTTAAGCCGTCACACGTCCATCCTAAGACATCCGATTTTGAGCGACACTGTGGACAATTTACACAGTAACCTACATTAAATGAATTGCTTGATAGCAACATATTCTTATTCATAAAATTATAAGTGCTTACTTAAACTTCTTCATTTACTAGCTTACAAATGAAGCTAGTTTTCTCTACACGAAGCAAGAAGTACTAGCTTGCTAGCTTACTGATACTAGCTTGTCACCCTAGCTTGAAAAACTAGCCTCGTGTAATACCCGGGGGTATTACAGAAGTTTAGTAAGTTCAGTAAATAATGAAAGGAAATGGAAAGATTTGGGTATAACTCCAACATTCCTGTCTTAGCACCCCGCATTTTTGCGGTTAACCTCCACGTGCGCCCGTGGACTGATGGAGTTCCCTCTCGGATAAGTCCGGGGGGAAGACTACTTTATCGGGCCGGTGCACCCTGCGGACAAAAACTCTTCCTTAGGCGCTGTGTGCCAAAGGGGTCTCTTTGCCCGTACCTATGCTAATAGCCTGTCGTGTGGACGCTCCAACGTGTGTCCCTCTGATCAGTAGAGGGCACAGCGGCGGAGCGGGCTTCCGGACGGTGAGTAATGGGTAGCTCGCCGTCCGACCGAGGACCAAGCCCTGGTCGGTGGTGCGTCGTGTTTCGCGCCAAATGCCTGCTGGGGTCGCGGGTTTTTCTTAACCCAGGCTACCGCGGCCCCGGAACGTAAAGGGCATCCGAAGGAACACGGGTGGATTTTAGTCAGTAAGAGTCTGACAGTCCCTTCCGCCCCACCCAGGGCGGGACGACTCATTTCATGATTCCACCACATTGATCCACCTAAAAAAAAAACCGCAACCATACCCGCTTATCAGTATGACCCCATACTTATGACTTTAATAGATACACTGGCGTTAAGGTGCGTACGGATTGCGCGTACCCTGGTACGCGTACTCAGTTTACGCGTATCCGGAACGCCTAGTCCATACCTGCAGCTACGCGTTCACTCTTGGGGTACGCGTATCGCGCGAGCCAACTCGCAGCGCGAGCCACCGTCAGTCGGTTTTTGGTCGCGCGTCAAAGAGCACGCACGCGGCCGGCTACGCTATATTTGGACGGCAAAATGAATAAACACGCGTGTTCTTCGAGTTTCAATAATGAAAATATTATTAGATTGATTCAACTTTATGAATTTCAACGGGTCTTGTAGGATAGCACACTAACTGAATATCAAAATAACGATCTACACCAAGATGCATGGAAGGCAATTTCAAATAAACTGAACATTCCAATAGGTGAATTAAAAAAAAAGATGACAACTTTATTAGCATAATTTATATCTTCCATTAGCCTATTTCCACACTGTAATCTTTCACGAAACAATTTTTTCATCCACCATCTACAGATAGCGCGCGAGTTGAATGCAGTCGGGGTCTGAGGTGAAGAGCTCCCCGCTACCCGCACGCCCCACCTCACGCGCCTGCAGTGTAGTACTTTGACATCGTTGTCAACAGCACTACCGCATTCCTAAGCTCTGCATTCAACTCGCGCGCTTAGTGTAGGTTTCCGTTTCTTTCTCTTTTTTTTATTTAAAATGTGTTGAATAATGACTAACGCCGCAGCAGTGGTGGTGCACACAACCGCTAAGTTTGTCGGAGTCATGGCGAATGACTGGGGCTCGCGGAGCGCTCTGGATCGATTGACCTCGCGTACAGGTTCGCGGCGGTCCGTACAGGAGCTGTACGCGTATCCAATGTACGCGTGGACAGTGTTTCCCAACTACGCGTAACACAGGAACGCGCTATCCGTACGCACCTTTACATTTGAGAGCCCGATAATCGGGACAGTGTTTTGTTTCGCCACAATTACCACCAAACGCTTCATTTGAGAGCAGTTTCGGATGTTAAAGCTTCGATCACACATAGTGACTGCCTGCGAATGCCTACTCGCCGCGAGTATTCGCTGTTTGTTGAATTTTACTAGCACCGAATGTACTCGCACCGAATGTACTCGCAGCGATTCCTCGCTTTGTGTGACCAAAGGTTTAATTTCATATTTAAGTAAGTATGTCATTTACTGTTTCAGATGAGCTATTTAATATAGCATTAATGAGATAATAAGCAAAAATTATAACGCAATGAATTTCACGAAATTGTGTTTAAATTTAATTAATATTTTGATAAAAAAGATAGTACGTAACCTTGTCAGGTGCACAATAAAATGCAGCAGGATTTAATTAGAGAAACTTCAAATGGATTTGTAATAAAAAAAAGGTTATTAAATAATACAAAATATTTAATGAAAATAAATACCACTCGAATTAAAAACACACCGTTATTTTCAAAATAAATACACTAAATAACCAAATTAATTAATTACACACTTTACGCAACAGCATCAACAACACAGATGACACTGACGAAGTAACTGTTTAACTACATATTTAATTTTGTCGCTTTATACTTAATTTACTTAATTTACAGCTGTTGTTAAATCTTCATAAAGATTCAAAATCAATTAGTAGTAAGTAGTGTAGATAAGTTAAATATTTGTAAGGAATTTCAATTTAAAAGAGCAAATAAAAATAGGACGTGTCTTTTTCACAAATCGTCAGAGTCGAACAGAGAAAAAAAAGATAGCCGGCCAGTGTTGTCAAACGCGCGGCGAGTTCCGATATAAGTCATCCTTCTTCAAGTTGATTCATCAACAGAAGGTTAATAAGGACATCAAATAACCTTTTCGTACCACTTGCTCAAAAAAGTGACATTCTATGCCACAAAAAGCGAACATAACAATAGTCATTTTTAATCTGTGAAAAACAGGGAAAGAATGTTGTACTGAATTTCATTCTCTCTCTAGGGAGAGAATGTGATTTAAATTTGGAATACTTAGATTACGGTAGACTCGATCGAAAGCTAACCAGAATAATAAAACTTTAAAAAATAAAGATTTCGAGTCGACAACATATATCCGCAAAATTCGGATTGTCGAGTATTTTGTAAATTTCTAATGATTTTCTGACCAGACAGATCGCAGCCGCCATTATTGACATCGGTTATCATGTTGAGTTTTTTTTTTTTCTTTCTTTATTTTCGGCCTATGACTTACCGTGACACCTACATTTAGTACCTTGATGTATAGTATTTGGGACACACGTTTCACCCGAGCGAAACCGGATTTTCATCTAGTTAAATAAAATTACGAAAACCGACAAGGCCGTATGAGCTTTATGCCTTTGCTTTTTTAATTTGCCGCGTTTTTGTATTCTTCAAATACATAAACGTTGAGTTTATTTTTACTTATTTTTATAAATAAGTTAATGTTAAATATTAATGTTTAAAATGCGTCTCTCATATTATTACTGTGTTATTTTTTTCGCAAATGGTACGAAAAGTAGAGTATTTTCCTCGGTGATAAAGCTGTCTTAGTCTTGGGTGAACTTAAATCCCTCGCTACACTCAGGACTCGTCTTAAATCCCTCGCTTCGCTCGTGATTTAAGTTTTTAACACCCTCGCTACGCTCGGGAGTAAACCTCGAGTCCTTCGTTACGCTCGCGATTTAATTCGCCACCCGCGACAGAAGACCCTGCTTTATCCCCTTGGTTAATAATCTACTATTATTTTAGTGTTTGAAGCAGTCCGGTTTTAACAAAATTCAGTTAAAACGAAACTAATATCTACAAGAAGGTCTTACTTATACTCAAGATAGGTTCAAGTACGTATTATAACATACTCGTGTTAATTACTCGTCTTCCTCCGCTATTCTTTTTTATTCATATTCATTGTGAAATTGAAGACAGTCGAATTCATTCTTCGGGAATTCTTCAAGCATATTTTCTGGTAGGGCAACTCGCTGTCCGACCATGGACGCACGTGTCGTGTTCCACGCGCGCCACAAAGAGCGTCAGCAAAATGACGGGTCCCCCTCACAGAGGGCCAAAGCCTGCCGGGGTCGCGGGACTTATTTCCATCACCGTCCCTCCGGAACATAAAGGGCTATTGAAGTAAAAGTCTGACAGTCCCTCCCGCCTTGCCCGGGGTGGGAGGACTCATTTGATGATTTTAGCACGATAAAAAAGGATATTTTCTAGTGGTTCCTACAGACTTGATTATTGCTTTCAGAAATTTCAGTCGTTCAGTGGTAGTGTGGAGAGATTTTCCCAAAATTATTTTTATATCATGCTTAGTTAGGTTAGGTTAGGTTAGTTAGTTTAGTTTCTATCTTAAGCTTCCACTACGCAGCCTCCTCCTCCTAAACCGGAACCAGGAATAAGTATCAAGTATCATCGACTTAATTACAACAAGTTAGCTCCTAAGTTCTAACTTAGCACTTACTAAGTTAGTACTCGATCAACTAGTACTTGTTTAGTCTTAGACAGAAATTACGTCAAGTTTGTTTGTTACTTTTAGGGAGTTGTTTATTGGGTAGGGTAGGATGTTATATTAGCAATAACTTAATGCTTATAATCCCTGAAAAGTTTAGTAGAAGTATACTTTGATTTCGCCTGTTATTTTTATGTCTCAAAGGAGCTCGTGGCTAAATAATAACAGCCGCACAGACCGATTTTCCAGGCTAAGCCACGCTTGCCGAATTGGTCTGTGGATGGGTGACCATCTGTGATACCGAGTTTCCTCCGTGCCTCGGAAAGCACGTAAAGCGGTTTGTCCCGGCTGTCATTTGTAGATCTTTGACAGTCCTTACTGTTAGTCAGAAGCTGTAAAGTCTTACAACTAGTCTTACCATGGGTTATCGTACTACCCAGTTAATGAGTTGTGGAGGTCTGACAGGCAGTCACTCTGTGTAAAATACTGATATACAGTTGCATCCGGTTTTACTGGAAGCCGACCCTAACATACATAGTTGGGGAAAAGCTAGACAGGTGACGATTTTTAAGTCTCAAGTAAAAGTTGCCAGTTGAAGTGGCAATGAGCAGACCACATCACAGTGACGACTCACGACGGACCGGAAGACGCAGCGTAGGCCTTCCACTAGGTGGACCGATGACAACGTGAGAGTCGCGGGCAACCGATGGATGCAAGATTGTCGTACGGCGTGGCGGTCTAAAGGGGAGGCCTATGCAGGGGGCCAACTTTCGTCGCGGGACAGTCTAAACAGGATACTGTGGCTCAGAAACAGCGAAGGAACAAGGAAGGTTGGACTTTCAGGCAGTAAGAGACTAAGAGTCCGTTACGCTGAAAACAAAAATAGAAACCAGGCTATAATATAACTATATTACCATCCATCGCCACTTTAATCTGCATGAGTCATGCTGCGGAGAATCAACAACACTTTGCTTCATTTGAAAATCTATCTTAGGACCTTATGATTAAGATTATGAGTACAACGCATCTGACCTAGTTGTGAAACATCACAAATAATAAAAAAACGGTTTGTACTTCCAAGTCGAGGCAATTTTTCTACAACTTTACAAGGATTCCTTTTCAAAGTTTCGATTAAGAAGTAACTTATTACCCACAGTCAAAGAAACATTTCTTAGGTTTCCGTTTTCCTTATAAAGTAGGTCGAATAAGAAATGTCTGCAATGGTCGGCCATTTTATTGTGATCAGCTCAAAGGGATGCCTGCAAGCTGCTACAGTTAGGGACGGTTCACATCTGCCGCTGGTTCTGATTCAAAACTAAAAAATCTTTTTTAGTTTTTCAAAGTCGGATATAATTTATCAGTTAAGACAGAGTCCTCGCCACGACTGTATTCCTTTAATGCTTGTGTCTTATTTCATTACATCAAATTGCATTTATATAGTAATACAATTGTTTTATTGCTTTTCATAAGGGGATTGTTATTTTATTTATTGAAACCTAATTGACGGACTAATTCGATTTTTTGATACACAAGCCAATTTCCCATGGCGTCGCGTAGCATGGCGATTCTATCTCTATTCTACCAAGAATAGACAAAGTTAAATAACTTTGTCCATCGTTATTTCTTTACAAATCGACTGTTTTTTTGCACAAACATGACACCATTCGTACAATATTGAAGAAAAGATCGTTTATTTTCTAAAATTTTTAGATCACCATGCTTATAACGCTAAAAATATGTCTACGTTCTGTCATTTTATCTTTTTTTCCGTCGACAAAACCCCTTTCTACGGCGCCATGCTACGCCTGCAGAAACGATAAAACCGTAGTATAAAATCCGTCGATGCCGTAGTACTGTGTACACGTACCTTACTCTCTCAGTACAAGTCGGACTTCGTCAATAAGTATGAAAGTAAAGCTGCTCGTGTTTGTTGAATGCAAATACAATAATCTTTGAAATAATCGCAACGGAACAGTCAACAGACCGATGCTATCATGAATATATTGCTTTTCTTATTGGATTCCGAATATATAATGCGCAATATCGGGATATTGAACCGTTTTTTGCGTCGTTTCCTATATAAAAGATATGAACACATTAAGGATTGAAATCGGAGGAATGATTTTTTACTGTTCTATGGATTACAAAATGATTAGAAATAAAGGTTTAAGAAATGTAAGTACTGTTTTTTAGAAAAGTTAGATTCTAGAGTTAAATTCTTAATCATAAAATACACTTATGGGAGCAATGATTCCAGGAAGCAGATCGGTTCCCATGTAATAATAACACTCCGTTAGAATAGTGCACAGTTTATTATTCACAAACACGGTTTCACAATAGCTAGGCGTCACAGTTCTTATAGCACAGAAATATTATAGTTAACAGGTTAACAGAGTTGTAGTTTGACAGTCTATCTCTTCTCCAAGAACATGGCGGCAGTGTTGCCATCTCTAGTCGGTCGTTCGGAAATCAAACGCCGCCACACCACCCCCCTAGGGAGTGGGAAAGATCATAGGTCAAAAGGTTTTGCGAAGCGAACACTTCTACCTGAACGCGTAGTATAGGGTAAAGTACGTTGAGTATTGTGAGCCTTATACTAGTTGTTAAGGCAGAATATCAGCAATCACTGGTTAATAAACCCTAAGTGCAAACGGCATGTTCGTGGATGGAGAAAACAATACACATGCAAATGAACAAGGACCTTAAGATTAAAAATGCAAATGTTAGGTTAAAACTTATGGCTAAATTCAAACAAATATGATTAATAAGTTGGCATTCCGTGCAACACAATGCAAAAGGAATATCAAGTATCAATTAGAAAATAAATAACCATTTATACCCGATAATTCAGTTAGCACAAACACACATAAACGAGCTATATCAGTAAAATGATAGAAAATAAGCAGTTTAGTATAAATATACCAAGAAAAAAAAATTAATACAGCAAAAATATTTCCTTAAAACTAAAAGATACCATAACCAATAATGTAGTAATGTCTCTTAATCTTTGTTAAAAAATCAGTCTATTTTTAAGCATGTGGAAACAAAAACACATTAAACGTTGTCTTGCAAAACATGCGATGAATTTTTAAGTAGTGGAGCAGCAATGAACATCAAACCGTGTCAGCAATGAATGTCGAAATGTACTAGCCAGCCATGGACTGGACTTCAACTTGCAGTGGCAATGTACTTCGAACTCGCAGCAGCAATGTACGGCGAAGTTGATGCGGGTCAAAATAGTCGACCAATCAGATCGACAGATTCAAATGTGCTAAAAATAGCTTCGACGCTTGCGAACTTTGACCTCGGAAGAATTTTTCTTGTAGGCATACGCTCGATGATTGTGAAACAATTGTGATAAAACTCTGTCACCGGCCCTCTCAGCCCGTGAAAACAGAGGTACCTTGCACGAGAATATCCTTTTTCAGCAGATTCTTCGGGAAACGTGCTCGACTCGGGGTCACCAATATGGGAGCAATGATTCCAGGAAGCAGATCGGTTCCCATGTAATAATAACACTCCGTTAGAATAGTGCACAGTTTATTATTCACAAACACGGTTTCACAATAGCTAGGCGTCACAGTTCTTATAGCACAGAAATATTATAGTTAACAGGTTAACAGAGTTGTAGTTTGACAGTCTATCTCTTCTCCAAGAACATGGCGGCAGTGTTGCCATCTCTAGTCGGTCGTTCGGAAATCAAACGCCGCCACACACTTTTAGCGTGTCAAAATCATCAATGCGTCCTCCTACCCAGACAGGCAGGGCAAGAGGGACTGTCAGACTTATACTAACTAAAATCCACAGTGTCAATAGCCCTTTACGTTCCGCGGTCATGGTAGCTCGTTAGTCCCGCGACCTCGGCAGGCTTTGGCCTTCTAAGGGGGGTCAATTATAAAATTAACTACATTACAATTTGCAACTTATTGAGTAGGTATACGAGTTAAATAGTCTCCTGAAAAAAAAAAAAACACAATATTTATCTGTTTCTACTAGGTGTTACCGATTGACTATACATTCCCAGTGTAGCCCAGTTTTAGGAAATATCAAATCTAATATAAAAGTCGTACCCAGAAGCCAAAAATCTGACTGACAGTTTCAAAAAGAGTCCGTTATCGTTATACCTAGTACTAGATTGTGAAAATTAGTTATGCAGTTCCTCCCTTCATGGAAAATATTGATATTCCTCTGAATTTTATGAAACTAGAAATAGATTCTACTAGAAAAGGTTGATGATATATGAGTCATGTCACTTTAGGAGTTTTGAGCCCTATCAGAATGTCAGCACTGTGACTTTTCTTTTTAAATTTAGATTTATGGCCTTTTGAGTTAGCATAGTAAATTGATTTTAAGCTATTGCATAGCTTTCATCGCGAGCTCTGAGCCCGGCGCGGCGCGGCGACCAAATCAAGAAATTCTCAAAACCTAACGAAAAACCCTAACGAAAATACCTGACGCCACGCATCGTCTAACGTCGTTTCAGTGCGGGAGACTTCGGCAATCATACAAATATCCGTCATTAAGACAATTTACTTTTTCTTACTGATTCTAAACGGCCAGCTACAAAAGGAGTTCTCACAATGAAACCTACTTTAAATTCTCCTACAACAAAGAAGTTCTTTATTACAGGTAGTGCACCACAAACATTTTAAATAAATTACATTCTCGTTAAATATGCGCGTTAGGCGATTATTTTCTTTTAAAATAAAAATAAAAATGTTATGCTATAGCTTCACCGCCGAAGTTTCGAGAGTGCCATATGTATTTGTTTTTACTTTTTATTCTGCATCCGTTTTTAAATGATTTTATTTTTAGTGTCCTGTGTCTATCAAAATAATACTTTTCTGTCTTTACAAAAGTAGGTAAATACTTGCATCGATAACGAAATGAACATTTAATATATATATATAAAAATGAAACCCGTTTTCCGTTGTCACGACATAACATGAAAACGGCTTGACCGATTGGGATAATTATTTTTTTGTTGTGTTTGTAACCATCGGGACCGGGTTTTAGGCCGGGTCCTCCACCCGTGCGAAGCCGGGACGGGCCGCTAGTTCAATATAAAAATATCACTTCCCTTCCATCTTTAATTCAATTCCTCAGTATATCGGGGATTGAATATATCTTCGTTTATCGAATCAAGACAGACATTTATTTAATTAGGCCGGGGAACAGAAATGAGATATATTAGACGCTTATCGCGGGATGAAAGAGTCGATCCGGGAAATTAAGTAATAGCGGTTAGCGTGTTAAAAGTATTGGCTGGTTTGGGTAAAAGGTTTTTGCTTTGGAACTACTTTCTTAAAACGTCAATAATATTATGATGGCGGAGTTTTGGGCCAATAAAATACAAATAACGTCGTGCCAGCGAAACGAAGAAGAAGAAGAATATTATTATATTAATTAAAAATGATTACCTCTAAACGATAAGATGTGTTTCAATTTGATCTGTGATGCCGTCTTATTTTAATCAATACAATTCATTCGTCACCATTCAGCTCCTACTGATACATTTTTCAATAAAGCAATTTTAAATTCTTGAAACATTTTTTAAAAATAATCGTTCCTCGAAAAAGGGGAAGCAATTATGCCTTTAGATTTTTTTTTATGTGGTAAAATCATCAAATGAGTCATCCCGCTCTGGGTGGGGCGGAAGGGACTGTCAGACTCTTACTGACTAAAATCCACCCGTGTTCGTTCGGATGCCCTTAATTTACGTTCCGGGCCGCGGTATCCTGGGTTAAGAAAAAACCCGCGACCCCAGCAGGCATTTGGCACGAAACACGACGCGCCACCGACCCGGGCTTGGTCCTCGGTCGGACGGCGAGCTACCCATTACTCACCGTCCGCAAGCCCGCTCCGCCGCTGTGCCCTCTGCTGATCAGAGGGAAACGCGTTGGAGCGTCCACAAGACAGGCTATTCGCATACGGGCAAAGAGACCCCATAGACACACAGTGCCTAAGGAAGAGTTTTTGCCCGCATCCCAGGGTGCACCGGCCCGAAAAACTGGTCTTCCTCCCGGACGTATCCGAGAGGGAACTCCAGTCCACGAGTGCACGTGGAGGTTTCCTGTCTTAGCACCCCATGCCTTTAGAATATATAAAAAAAATACTTTGCCCCACACTAAGAATTTAATCCTGTCATCGTGGGTGCGTTTAAAAATATGCAAACTCACATACATAGACACCTAGACCCGAAACAACAACTTGTAGATCATACAAATATTTGCTAACCGTGCCGTCAAATTATTTTACCTTCCCCTAATATTTGCTCGTCAGCGATACGATTATTTAGCGAAAGAAAAAAAAAATCAACCAGTATAATGTCACACAGAATTAAAAAACAAAGAGTACATGCTAGCACAAAATTAAACGTCTCGTACATACATGCACAAGAGTGTTATTATGAGTACATTCACACCCAAAACGTTATACCAATCTAATGGGAGCCTTTATATCGGAATTCTTTTATTAAAATTTATTCTTTGTTGGCACATTTCGGTTAGGGTTGAACAGAATGAGCTTTTTGTACGTATTTATTTAATTTCATTACGGCTGATGAGGGTTTTTATTCAGAACTGTCTGTTTTAAACCCTTTATAATCGGTTAACATGAAAATAATTTGAATTATGCTTTAACGGTTTTTAGCACATTTTCGGTTTCTTTGTTAAGATTTAATAAATACTGGCGGACTGATTATATTATGATTTTTTATGTTACTTCATAAATATTTGACAGCGATGTGTGGAACTTCTAATTACTCATCGCTTTTTTTATATTGTGTACTATTTTTCTATTTTCACATAAAATAAGAGATGACTTATACATTATTTTTTAGTTTTAATATGCACTATTGATCATATTCCACCAGCAGATAACGTTACCTACGTTTTAAACATCAAAAACAATTTACCTGGCTTTTAAAATCCTTTGGGGAATATAAATTATTATTCGAACATCAAAAATGACAGCTGTCACTCCAAGTAATAAAAGCTATAACTCGTAACTGACAACCCTAGTTTAAATGGAATACACGAATCCGCAATAAATTGAACGAAAATTAAGATCCAATAACAATTATTATTTTCTTTATACCCAATTTCTGACGGTAACGGGTTTAAAATGTGTCTGAATATTAATTTGAATGTTAACAACTTTTAATAAAATGTAAGTATGCGTATTTTTATTATAAGCGTTTATTTTTATGTCTTTGCGAGTTGTTTTTAATACATTTACGAGGGTTTGCTACTTAAACATTAAAATTGCCACCGATTTTATTTAATCTCAGCGCTTTTATGAATTCATTAAATGTTTTAGTTTTTAAACGTTTTGAGCACTTTTGGAACTTGTTTTAATTTGCTTTGTTGCCCTGGGGGGTTAAAAGAGTTTTATGAACTAGAAAGGTCGGACAATTGACTTCACTACATTATTTTGTGTTGATAAAGGTCACAGACGCAATCTAACTTATCTTTCTACAATTATGAATCTGAAAATTTATTGGGATGGATGGATTTTTTTACTCTTTCACACGAAAACCCCTGATTTTTGGATTACATTAAAGGCTGATTTTTCAATAGACAGACAACTTTTTAACTGACGAATAAAAATGACGGTTTGACAGCTTATCTATAAAAAATATGTCAAATTGCAGCTATTTTATTTCCTTGAAAAATCAGCTCTAAGGGCTGATTTTTCAATAGTCGCTAAGGGCTAGCTTTTATTTGAGGAATAAAAATAGCGATTTGACATAGTATCTATATGTAAGCTATCAAACCGCCATTTCATTAGTAGATAGATAGTTCATAACCTGTATTCACACAAAGGATACCTATATTTTCGAGTTACAGACGTGCAAAGCAGGCAGCATCTAGAACATTATTATGAAAATATGAAGTTGAGTAGTTATGTTTGTTTGTTACGTTGTCACCGAATACTAAACCGCTGGCCCGAATCTGATGAATGTTATGGTGTTGACATCAATGGGAATTCTACCATGTATTGTGGTTTATGCATATTCCCTTTTTTACGTGGTAAAATCATCAAATGAGTCCTCTCTCCCAGGGCAGGGCGGGATGGACTGTAAGGCTCGTACTGACTAAAATCCACAGTGTCCTTCAGTAGCCCTTTACGTTCAGGAAAAAAATATAACGTGTAATTTCTGAGGATTTTCAGTACATTACAAATTATGATTATGTTTATCGTTTTTTAATTTCTCGCTAGTTAATGATTATAATGCATTCGCGTCTACTCGTCTTTATTCTTATCTATATAATTTCTTTAACTCAAGTATTTTCGTTAAAGGTCAACAACCTTGTTATGACTGATGAACAAAAAAAAAAAAAGATCGACTAAACAAAAACACAATAAGTAATATGATATTTTGAAAACAGATTCGATTCAATAATTTTCAAGAGACCCTCCTGAAGGTAAATTTCTCTGAATTTGTGTTATAAATCTTGAAAAAACCTTTCCATTTTTTGTTGAAGCAGGTAAGACTAGGGTCCTAGTCATTTCTTCAGTCGATATATTTTTTTCTATAGCCGCTAATAGCAGTGTCTTGTCCCAGAGGGAACATCGTTCAATTATTTATCGCTCGCTCAGCTCATTGAGACCTTAATTGAATAAGTTTATTTAAAAAACTGGTGAGGAAATGGTTGACATTATTATTTGAAACAGTGACTTTGCAATTTTTTCTATGAAAAGAAAATGTTGTCACGGGATGAAACAACAGGTTTCCGAACGTAAAATTTAATAAAATGATATTCCACAACTATCACACAACGCCATCTAGTCCCAAGCTAAGCAGAGCTTGTGTTATGGGTGCTAGACAACTGATAAACATCCTTATATATTTCTAAATACATAAATATTATAGGTGCATTACACCCACACACAGAACAAATGATCGTGCTCAACACATTTGTCCTGGGTGGGAATCGAACCCACGACCATAGCATAGCAGTCAGGGTCACTAACCACTAAACCAAAAGACTGCAACCGTGTCGTCCAATTACGTTGCAGGGTCATGGCCACCTTTTTTTTCAGACGTCTCGCGATTCACATTGTCCATGGATCGTGAAAATCTGAAAGACAAGTTTCGGAGAGGCGTTTTCCCAACTGTACTTAATGTTGCTGGCAATTTGCTGATACTGTGAAACCATAATGGTTTTAGTGTTGTGAAAGTTTGACTGCATGGCCACGAAATATTGTGAAAAGGAAAATAAACGTAACTACCTAATTCAATAAATTAATAATGTAAAAGCATTTAAAATAAATCATTTTCAGATTGATTTTTTTGAGGAAAGAAAAATTTCCGATTGCAATTGGAACCCGCGTCTTCTGGATAGGTACTCCAGACGTCTTAACCAACTAGGCCATTGTAAGCCGAAATTCTCTATTCCTCGTTTGAAACGCTTTGCGGTAGCTTTGAGGTATTTTCAGATTGTAAGTGTTTAAGAAAGCCCGTTTTGTCATATAAAATTGAATCTCAGTGAAAAATATTCAAAAATCTAATTTTCATAATATTCCTGTATTTTATTTACAGCGTACTTGAAATATTCATTCTAAGTAGTTGTCCCGGGTTCTGTGTGTTTGTGTATGTGAGTTTATATGTTTGTAAACGCACCCACGATACAGGAGAAATTCTTAGATTGGGCTAATGTTAAAAAAAAAACATTGTATTGAAACTTGAAAAGACGCTTCTAGTGTCCGAATGTGAAAATTCATGCTAGGGCTTCTGAACTCAGAAATAATTGTTAATGTAGCTGTTCTGTTATTTAATACTAACTGTTGCTAGCGGCTTCACCCACTACAACTCCAAAATTATCCCACGGGAACATAAAATCGGGATAAAAACTATCCTATATGATTTTATTAAACTACACAATAATATCTTAATTTTATGTGAAAACTAGCCACTGCCAGCGGTTTTACCCGCTACAACTCGATAATTATCCCACGGGAACGTACATTGGGATAAAAACTATCCTTTGTGTTAATCCAGGTTATAACTGTGTACCAAATTTCAGCCAAATCCGTCCAGTAGTTTTTGCGTGAAAGAGTAACAAACATCCATCCACACATACAAACTTTCACGTTTATAATATTAGTATAGTATTAGTAGGATACAGATTTGGTAAACTTACTCAGTGGCTGCACAAAAATCAATAAACCAAAATCTTCCATTACAATCTTACCTCCACTCCAGTCTTCCTATCTTCTTATCGCTCCTCTTATGGCCGCACACACACGCCATGGAGCGGAAAGCATAAATCCACCGCGGAATAGGAAGCGGCCTACGTTGTGCTGTCGATACGAATATATTACTATTGTAGAGGCGACGACAGTGTAGCTAAACACTACCACTATAAGTTGAGCTCTCATTAAAACGGAATTAAGATGTTTGTATGGATTAAGTCAGTTTTCTTTCATTGGTTATCTTTCATCTTAATAGTTTTCTTTCCTTGTCCCAAATTATTTCAGGTTGACGCAGCGTTTTTTCGTCGAACTAGTATATTACGAATCACTTTCTTTTCAGCCTTACAACTTTCGAACGTCTGCCGGGATCGCGGGACTGTCTCATCAGGTAACCGTGACCCTGGAACGTAAAAGGCTATTGAAGTATGACTGTGGATTTTAGTCAGTACAAGTCTGGCAGTCCCTCCTGCCCTGCCCTGGGTAGACGGGCTGAGTTGAAGGTTCATACAATCCATCCATCTAATTTATAACAAACTGAATTTGGAAGTTTTTACTTGAACTGAAACATCTCAAAAGAAAATTAATATAGAAGTGAGAATCCGTAATTCCAAAAACGAAATTAATGAAAGGAACATGAAAGGAAGGAAAAGGATTTAATGTCTATGTACACTACTATTATAAAGAGGAAAGATTTGTTTGTTTCTTAGTATTGAATTGGCTCCGAAACTATTAGACCGATTTCAAAACCGGTTTTTTCACCAGTTGAAAAGTGCTTTGGTCCTGAGTTACATAAACACTAAGGGGAATTGAGCGGGCGAAGACACTGGCAAAAGCTAGTAATAAATAATTGTTTATGTTTCATATGCACGGCATGAAACAGGAGTGAATAGCCTCTCGAATTAACTTTAGTGGCATTTTGGGACCAGTGCGAGCTTCTTTAACTGAGTCCTGGTCTGCTATTTCTGCGCCCCTTCAGGGTTTGCACTACAGGGTGCAAACTTAAAAAAAAGGGGCGTAAATAAGTATGTGCTAACGGTCCCCAGGCACATACCTTCCCCAGGAATGTGCCTTATTTTTTTACGTGGTAAAATCATAAAATGACCCACCCGCAAGGCTCGCAACCCCAGCAAGCTTATGGCCCTCTATAGGGGGGCCTCGTCATTGTGCTGACGCTCTTTGAGGCTGGGTATGTGCCTGGGGACCGTTGGCACATCCACATCGAATTAAAATCTCCGCAAGTCGAGTTCAGTTTATATTACACACATCAAGCTTAATGTGGTCTGCCGCACACAGTAAAGTTTTTTCAGAGAATTGGGAAGAATGGCGAAGGAAACTAGCTGACGTATACACTCTATTTGTGTTAGTGATATTGTTAAGTTAAACTTATTGTGGTGATGTTGTTATTTATTATAGTTTACAAAGCAAAAGGTTGCTGTTTAGGGGATGCAGAGGAAGGGTTGACATATTTTTAACCGACTTCAAAAAAAGGAGGACGATATAATGTGAATTGAAGACATTACCGATAAACTGTCTTTCTTTTAAACCGTCTTCAAAAAATCACCAGTTCTTTAATGGGCGTAAAAACGTCACACACAGTGTTTTTAGTTATACAACTATTTAGTCTTGTAAAAAAAAAATCTATGCAATACTGCATAGATTTTTTTTTTACAAGACTGAATTGATCAGTGATCGTGCCTGTATTTGCTCATAGGTAGGTATACACTAGGATTTTTTCCTGAATTGTGGGTGCGTTCTCAAAAATAGAAATTCACACACACAAACGCCCATCCCCCAACAACTATTTGTAGGTCATACAAACATTTTTCATCCATGCGGGAATCGAACTCGCAACACGCCGCGCAATAGTCGATCGCTGAGCCACAGCGAGTATGTGTCCTTTACACGGTCATCGTCACCCCGACTTGTCGTGTTATCAAGCAGTTATCACTAAAGGATATGAACAGACGAGCATTATGGAACATTCCACTTTACTGTATGTACCATAAGTTTTCTCATAAAATGTTAGTATGTTTTGTCACGATATCATGAGATCTGTCGGGGTATTTTAGACTCTATAGACATAATCACTGGTATGACTTTGCGTTTAATAATTTTAAGATAAACAATTATGGATATTTTTTGCATTGGTAAAATTTATGATTTATTTTCTAGTATTTTTTAAGTACTGACTGAAACACTTGTGTAAAATCAAAGATTGTTATTAGAAATACAGTTCATTGTTAAAAATCTAAAAACATTTTATTGTACACTTTTGTGTTATTTATATTAATTAATCTTTTTTCTCTGAAACCGGTGAAGGAAAACATCGTGAGGAAATCGGCATTTCCTAGAACTAAAAATTCGAAGATATATGATATCTACCAATTCGCACTGGGCCCGCGTGGAAGATTATGGCCCACTCCCTCTCTCAAAGGGGAGGCCAGTGTCCCAACAGTGGGAACATTTATAGCCTGATGATTATGATGATGATGATATTAATTAATGTAAAGTCCCTTAATTAAAACTGTAAATGGAAACTGTGACCTAAAGTCGCATAAAATATGCAGAAACAAAACGAAACAAGCGAACTGAATAAAAAATCAAGTTCCACTTATATACCTAAACTAACAAGAAAAACTACTTACTAAGCAGGTAGCCATTTATCTATATCTATACATATAATAAAACTGTAGAAAAATCATTTTTGTACATCAAAATAAAATAAAAAAAAAATAGCTAGGGTGTTAAAGGACAACCAATAGGACCCATTTCTAGCATTTTTTGAATTTTTGTCTGTTTGTCGGTTTGTCTGTTTGTCTGTTTGTCTGTTTGTATGTTTATATGTCCGAGCATCACGTAAAATGCACGAAATAAATGTAAATAACTTATATACACAACTATTTAGCGTGACTTGAGGTAACATTTAGTTTTTGTTTCATTGCAATCGGTTCAGTCTATCAAAAGTTATTCGAATATGTCAGTTCACACCAAGACGCGTAGTTCATAGCGCAATCTAGCTTCGATTCTGCTACATATTCAAATAATTCATCTAATGATGATGATAGGATGGGATAGGACAGGATGGGATAGGATAGGATAGGATGGGATAGGATGGGACAGGACGCGACAGGACAGGACAGGACGGGACAGGACGGGATAGGACGGGATAGGACGGGACAGGACGGGACAGGATGGGAGAGGACGGGACAGGGCGGGACAGGACGGGACAGGACGGACAGGACGGGACAGCTCGGGACAGGACGGGACTGGACGGGACAGGACGGGACAGTACGGGACAAGACGGGACAGGACGGGATAAGATGGGATAAGATGGGATAAGATGGGATAAAATGGGATAAGATGGGATTAGATGGGATAAGATGGGATAAGATGGGATAAGATGGGATAAGATGGGATAAGATGGGATAAGATGGGATAAGATGGGATAAGATGGGATAAGATGGGATAAGATGGGATAAGATGGGATAAGATGGGATAAGATGGGATACGATGGGATACGATAGGATACGGTGGCATACGATGGGATACGGTGGGATTTTGGAGGGAGACCTTTTTACCCGACGCTTTGCACAAAAAAATACATTGGTAATTTCCGACATCCACGCGAACGAAGTCGCGGGCACAGCTAGTTCTTAATATATTCAGAAAAAAATAGAAACAAAAAAAAATAGCCGAAGACCCGACATCTTCACTTCTATACAAAATGACAAGTTGACACTATAAGAATACAAGAGAACCCTTTCGTCCGCCATTTTGCTTCGAAGTGTCATTCGGTAGGGAAATGAAGAAAGAAATATGTCACAGTCAGTTATCCTTTGCGTGGTAAGGTGTGGCTCGACCCTAATCTTGACGTTATTTAAGACTTGGTATTGGAACCAATGTTGGCTATTGGATAATGTACATTGGTATTAAAATATTTTTCTTTCCTTATTGGACACTTTTTTTTATTGTGGTAAAATCATCAAATGAGCCCTCCCGCCCCGGGCAGGCCGGAAGGGACTGTCAGACTTGTACTGACTAAAATCCACGGTGTCCTTCCATAGCCCTTTATGTTCCCTTTATGTATGTATTAGCCCGGGGTCACGGTGATGGAAATAAGTCCTGCGACCTCCATATCGGACTCTAAGATTTTGTGATCATTTATGATGAAAGACCTCACCTCGTTTGATTTTTCTGTGACAAATTCTACTTCAGTTATCGCTATATCGAAAGGGACATTCTGCGAAAGGTACTTTATGCGAAAGGTATATTTTGCTATCTGTGGGCATTTTGCGAAAGGGACATTTTGCACCTGAGCCAAAACAAAGTCACTTCCTGCTGTCTGTCCCTAATGACTAATGTATGCTTAGATCTTTAAAACTACGCAACGGATTTTGATGCGATTTTTTGTATAGATAGAGTGATTCAAGCGGTAGATTTATATGTATGTAACATGCATTATATAGTAGTGATTGCACCCGCGCGGAGCCAGATCGGGTCGCTAGTCTACAAATAACTGAAATATAATTTTGACAATTTGACATTTTGATAAATTAACTGGATTTTTTCCTGAATTTTCAAGTTTCTGTATGTTTTACACAGTTTTATTGTGTTGCACTTCTCCAGAAATGATATTATGGCTAGAAAGAGGTTCTTCCTTTGGTCTTCCAGTAGTCAAGTCTTCTATGACTGTTTAAACTATGGAATTGACGCAACCGTCTATATTTTTAAACTGACTAATTAGCGACACTGACAAACGCCAACACCTGGCAAAATAAATACACTGATGGATGAAAGAAACAGGCCAGTGATAAATCGACCTTCATAAACAAAGTATATTAAAAAAAGAACATTAAAAAAAAACAAATGCAGCATTGGACACAGAACAACTCCCAACGTGCCAACAGCCCCAGTCCCAATGAGTGATACATTTTATATGACCGCGTCCGCCCCGTTATGTGCCATTTACCCGATTGTGCTCGTAAAAGAGGGTACGTTTTTAACAATAAAGAATGTCGTGCGTACTGTGCGGGTATCTGTGGCCGCCTGAAAAATGTATGTTTGTCCCTGATATGAATAAAAGTTACAAGTGTAGAGTTTTTGTGCCTGTCATTTATGTGTCGGGTTTGTGGTTAGTGAATGTAAAGTGTGATATATAAAACAACATTATGTGAATAAGAAAAACCACGGAAACGCGGATTCATGCTGAGATCACGATTATTGAATGAAGCCTCCTTAAAAGTTTATTTTATTCGGCATCACACACTAAAACTGTGACAATTTTAACTATTGAATAGAATAGAAAGGAAAAAACATTCATTCGATATTGGACACACACACACACACAGAAATATTAAAAAAATAAATTAAAAATACAATAAGAATTTTGGTGAGCATGTCCACACCAAAAGGGTTGGCGGCCCTTTTGTTATGGCAAAATTCTAACTCAACATTTGCCGGGTGCAAGAAACCAGCGCTGGTTTTCAGTTGGCACCACGCAGTGACAGTGACAACTGTCTTAGTATCACAGTTCATAAGATACATCCTGGTGACAGACATCATCAGGATGTATCTTATGAACTGTGATAGAAAACTCCACTGTCTGTCTAGACAGTGGAGTTTTATTAATAGGATCCAGTTTTAGCCTTTAAGTACTGAACCCTAAGAAATAAAAACGATAACGGCAAGGTAAAAAAGGAAATCGACTGTTACAATACACCGTATCATTAATTTTTACATAAACAAGTTTTCCATACACAAAACGTTTTTGAACAACAACAAACCAAATTCATTAATCACAGTACTATCAATAGACCAAACAAACAATACGAAACCACGGCCCATCAACCAAATAGACGCAAGTCGTAAAATAAGTGGCCCGGTACTTAAAGTACCGTAAATACGAACTATAACGTGCCACTAAAGGTACCACACAATAACTAACCACCTCCATTTCGTTCCAGATTGATTGTGAACCTTTCAGTTAATGTTTGTAAAGACTTTATTGATGACTGGGGTAAATAATATGATGGGTTTTATTTGCTGTTTGTGGTTCTAGGGTACTACGTAGGGAAAGGAGGAGACGCCTGGGTGTCACCACTGCGAAGATCGCGCGGAGGACACAATAGAGAATACGGTGCAGACGGAGTGGGAAGCGGTCGCCACCTTCTGCGAAGCAGTAATGCTCGTGAAGGAGGTGGCGGGCCGCGAGAGAGCGAGGACAGCGTCCTCCCTCCACCCCAACCGCAGTGGTGTACGCCCACGGCGTCGGACGTCGCAAGATCGAGACGATCTCCGGCCACCGTAGGCGCGGGCATGCGGACAGCGAGTAAAGGGCAACTCGCTGTCCGACCATGGACCATGCCCGGGTCGACGGCACGTCGTGTTCCACGCGAGCCTCAAAGAGCTGTCAGCAAAATGACGGGGCCCCCTTTCAGAGGGCCAAAGCCTTCCGGGGTCGCGGATCTAACGAGCTTCTATGACCCCGGAAAGTAAAGGGCTATTGAAGGACACCGTGAATTTTAGCACAAGACTGACAGTCCCTCCTGCCCTGTTACGGGTGGGAGGACTCATTTGATGATTTTACCGCGTTAAAATAAAAAAGGATGTGGGTCTGACCACACTAGTATTTATAAAATCTTTCATAAAAATCCCTCCAGAAGTTTAGGAGCGAAAACTCGTTTTCATATTTAAAATATTTAATTAGGAATATTATTATGATAATGTTCACTACAGTGGAGTACACTAGTACTCCTCTTCTTGATACTTATCAACAAGGTCTTTTTAGGTTCGAACAACTGACACATAATATAGTTCGCTTGGTCTGAGCCTTACCTGATGACCACTACAGACACTGCAGTCTTCTACAATTATCATAGTCCTTCCATAAAATAAACATTGAAGAACAGTACCCTCAGCACGAGTTTTCAGTATTTAAGACGTAAAGTAAACTGGAACTTTGACAATTACAAAGTGACAATTTTCAAGGAATAAATTAGTTCATTCTTCGCACACCAGAGACGCAGTTCCACTTTTTCATACAAGAAACGCTGTAAATACTGGAATGATGATGTAAAGTAAAAGAGTGAAAACTCGTGGAATACAGGACTTAATAGCCTTACGAGTACCTTATACCCCTTTGAAGACACAGTGTTGAATGTGCACAGTTCTTTAAGCTAGGTAACTACTTACCAGTATCAGTAGCGGAACCATCTCAACATTATTTGAGAACTACTTAAACTAGTCGCAAGTGTCGGGAAACTACGTAATTTTTATACCAAGTAGTTAGTACTTTTCCGTACGGTTTTAAAGTATTTTAAAACAAGTTCTTTTAAAGTTATGACCAGTTTTAAATGATGAAGGAAACCCATTAGTTGGCGTACTGGTTATAAATCCTGATGGTTTATGTACTCATCTTGTGCGCTTGCTACTGTGGGATATTAAGGATGATGGCTAATGTTTTTTTTTATCGTGTCATCAAATGAGTCCTCCCACCCAGGATAGAGAGGGATCCTGTCAGACTCGTACCGACTCGCGTCGCGGGACTTATTTCATCACCGTGACCCCGGAACATAAAGGGCTATTGAAGGACATCGTGGATTTCAGTCAGTACAAGCGGTATGAAAATGTCAGTTTGACACAATTCTAATACGAGAACATTAACCGACCAATAATGGACCATTATGAATTTAGGAGATTATAACTTTTGCAAAAATCACTTCGTGGTTGTTGGAATGACAAAATAAAAATAGCAGACTTAGGCCCTCGGTGGACTGCCCCTTGGTTTCGTGGCACGTCTGCTGAACCTGGAATCTCGGATTCAACTACCAAGTCAAGCAAAAAACACTATTCGAATTTTAAACAAGAATTTCTCACTAGCAGCCCGGAGTTGGAAAGTTGGTGGTACCTCCATGTTTCGAAAAAACGTTAAGCTGTTGGTCCTGCGCCTGATCTCTCACCGGTCGTGCCAGAGTACCGTCCTGTCGGATTATCAGAGTAAACAAATACAGAGTGCATCTGTGTAATAGCTTACCTCTACTGAGAATGGCTACCGTGGCTGAAATTAGTCATTACGATACACATTGGTGATACATTACGTGAATTCGGGTAGACTGAGGCTGACTCCTAACATAGCTGAGAAAAGGCTAGACAGATGATAATATCGCTTGATTAGTATACGAATTGTTTCAATGTTCAATCGGCTTCAAACACTAAAGTGACGGCACGGTTGGCGCAGTGGCTGAGTGATTGGACTGCTGCTTCGATTCCCACACGGAGCAAGTATTTGTGTGATCTACAAGTAGTCGCTTCGGGTCTGGGCGTTTGTGTATGTGAGTTTCTATGTTTGTAAACGCACCCGGCACAGGAGAAATTCCTAGTGTGTGGCAACGTTTTTTCTAAACTAAGAAAGTAAGTAAGTTCAACTTTGTATATTTTTAGTTAAAAGGTGTAATTCCGAATGACATAAAAACCATTGTTAATGTTAAGATAAAAGCAAAATATTCCAGAATAATAAGCATATTCACCCAACAATCAGCAGATGAATCAGCGATGACTTCTGGCTGCGTAGCCAAAATTCTCAAGAGCCTTTATAGTCAGATAAGACGAACATATCTTAAACCAACTCCAAAATAAATCTTCTGACAGACATAAACTTGTTTACTACCAAAACTACAACTAAAGGAAGAATTTAGTCTTTCAAGACAGAAAACATTTTCAAAAACATCGATCTTTCGAAGAAAAATCAGTCTAAACTGGAAAAGAAAACCTGAAATAAAATAAATAGCCAGCCATTCTCATAATGGTGAAAGTTTTTAACCGACCAAAACGTATGGCAGTGCGGCAGAGTAATCGCCAAGTTCCTCCACTAACCTCTTTAATTTGTGCGAGCAATTCTACTGAGCGCCAAAGTTTATAGCACACCCTCTTGTATGTGGGCCGTTGAACTAGCGGGAGTTACAACTTTGATAGCGTTTTATATTTTTTAAACTAGCGATCGTCCTTGCTTCGTACGAGTGTAAGGGTCAGCTCAGACCAAAAAGTCACACAAACGGCACATTTCAATAGAGACAATCAAAATCGAACTCTATTTTCTGCGCGAAAAGATACACCTTTCGCAACAGCGAATAATAGCGAATCCAAATCAAACTTTATTTACTACACACGAAAAGAGACACATTTGAAGTATCGTTACGTCACCCCGCGTCACGACGCGTCTCAGTGTGAACTGACCGAAATGAATTTTTTGATGGGTGGACCAGACGGTATCCAAAAGACCGTTGATAGAACATGGTTTAGATTGGCGAAGTCAGGGAAACCAGGTATCCTGGCACAAAAAGGCGAAGGTCTATTCAGCAGAACTGCTAAAGGTGATGGAAATTGTTCATGATTCTGAGAAGAAAGTGTGCATATTTTGGGAATTAATAAAACCTCAGCAGCTACTGTGGGCAAGTTGAATGTTGTGCATTCAGTGACATTTTTGACACACTCAAGCATAGTTTAATATTAGGACTACGTTACACTATGGGAGTGAAGGGAGAGACCCGCGAGTAGTGCGGAGGCACTCACGTCCTTCACATAATTATGTGGCCACGAATTAATTTCTTAATAAATATGGAAAATCGAACAACGGGGAACAATATAGACAAACACGAAAAACAACTTTATTACAATGTGCATAAAAAGCGTATCTTTTATACATGATGTTTTGCTGGACACGGAGGTTTCACTTTATGTGGACGTAAATGGGGTGGCAAATAAAACAGTTGTAAAATCCGACCAAAGTACTGAATTATATTAGGGTGAAAGGTTTCTTTAAAGCATTAAACGAAGGGTGAAAATGTTGACTACGCACAAAATTTGAATGTTTAAATGGTAAGGTAAATGGTTTAATAATTCATAAAAGTCTTGCAATTAACATTAAAACAGTTTTTTTGTGGTTTCAAGTGTCATTTTTTGACTACCTATCTACTCGTAATTATTCTTCTTCATATCATGCAATTACTAGTATGTATATAAAAAGGGGCTATGATAATGAGGGAAGACCACAAAAAATAAAATGAAATCATACATTATAAGTAGGCCATTTCCAGGCACTTTTGAATAACCAAAATACTTATGGTGCTAAAATCCCAGTCACAAGACAACAATAAACTGAAACTAACAGTACTTTCACGGTTACCAATTCCAAAACATCGATCTCTAGAATCGGCAAGAAACTCCATGGCCACTTTTTACATCGTCCAAAAGCGCTTTGCCCGCTAATCTCATGGCCCCAACTGTACTAATGCATTCAAGTGCACCTCACGCTCGCAAAAAGCGTGGAACATAAACTTTGCACTATAGCGTACGAACGGTTCTGTACTCGTATTAATACTCGGCGCATGCTGTCGCAGAAATTACTCACAACTTGTTAACTTGTACGAGCCTTCAGGCCGTTCACTGTAACTGAAGGAAATTATTGTGGAAAGTTTTTTGGATTTGATGAAAAGTTATTTTAAATTAAAAGTATAGTTAAATGTTTGTGGTTATTGTAGAGGTAACTCTTTTTACAGATTTATTTTTTGCTTGAGAAATAATGTTCGGTTTAAAGACATTTATTTCTCAAAAAAAAAGAACATTAACAGTTCACTTACATATTGAGAAAAGTATAAATTACAAGTAAAATCAAATCTCTGTGTTAACTTTTTTTATATGCAGAAACCTTTTTTTACCTTCTAAAGCATATTCTTCTCTCATTGTAATGATAAACGTTTACGTTTTCATGAGCAAAGTGTTTTAAAATGTAGGTAGTGTTCTTCATACTGTTACTATACTGCCTTATATAATAAGAAAAATATAAAATTAATTAAAAGAAAATTTCCGTCAGATAGATCGCTTTTCTTTTCATTCCGTCTGAAAGTATGGTAAGCATATTTCTTTACACAGCAAACGCGTAACCCCAGCACAAAGAGCTCTCCAACACCACACACTCAAAGTAATGAAGAAATAATTAAAAATCTCAACACGTGTTAAAAAACATATTAATAAAAAGCAAGCACTCCAGTAATAAACTCCCTTCGCTAACATTCCTGTACGCTTTCATACGAGAAAAAACATCACAAAAAAGGGTCCATTCATACGGTTTCATGTCCCACTGAATCCTTGCAAGAAAGCAAGGACTGCAAGGCAAGAATTCCACTGCATTCTTAAGCACCTAATGTTGGTAAGTGGTGGAGGCGCCGAGCTTTTCTTAAAACTGCACTTTTGTAATTCTCGGACAAATCTCGGTGTTGTGGTGTTGCATTTTGTTTAGAGAGTTTTAAAAGACGTTGCAAGGTAATTTAATTTTCCTTGTTTGAGAAAATTCTTGTCTCTTACAAGGAAAAATGTGGTTGGAGTTTTATTTCTAGCTTTGAAAGATAACTAAATTATTCTTGGTTAGTTATGTATACTTTGGCTTTTACCTTGGTCAGAGGCTAAGCTTAGCCATTCAAAGAGGCAACGCCGCCAGTCTCTTGGGCACATTACCGGCTGACAGCGTTGAGGAGGAATTTTTCGATGCATTGTAATATTTTAATTTAGTTTTTGGTTTATGTACAGTGTATTTTTTTTTGTTTGTTAAATATTTAGGTGTAATTTATTTATTTTTGTAGTTTAGAATTCATTTGAATAAGACGTAGATATAATGAAATGTAATAAAAATATTACACATTATCATCAAATAAAGTTATGTATACTAATATGTTTTGTAAAGTTGATGAGTTTGTTTGTTTAAACTCGCAAGTATTTGGAAAAAACAGTGGAAAAAAATCCACTTGTTTTTCCAAATACTTGCGAGTTGGATGTTGTAACTTTTTTTTTCTTTGGTTAAATCATCCTATGAGTCCTCCCGCCCAGGGCGGAACGGGCGGGTCTGTGAGACTTGTACTGACTAAAATCCACGGTGATCTTTCAATAGCCCTTAATGTACTGGAGCCGCGGTTACCAGGTGAGTTAGTCCCGCGTCCGTAACTGAATATTTAGACATATTATGGACTATGACATCACACTATGAGTCTTAGTGACCGAGCAGTGGCAGCAGGCTAGTGTGGTACGTATGTAATAGTATATTATGTACATTTAACTACATCCCAAGTATGTACTTTGGCAGGGACCACACTAACGAGAAATGGCGTTTATTATCGCAATAATGAACGTTGATTATATTTTTTAAATATTTTCAAGAACACTTACAGTCTTGTAAAAAGTATAACTGCAAAACGGACATTATCTCAACATTAAATGCTTATTTGTAGATACACTTTTTTCTACAATGCTCTACAAATGTTTCACGTTTCCGACTACTGTGGCCCCCGCATTACTAAATCTTAGTTAACAATTACAAATAAAACGTGAAGCAACATAGCAAATAAGTCTTTATTAAGTGTAACATATAATACAATATAGCTCGTATACTAGTCTATGTACATATATACAGGGTGTCATCTCTTGCAGCGGCCGAGACGCTTCACGGCGCGCTTCAGGCCCGCGAAGTAATGCATCACTTGTTCCTGAAACAAACGGTATATTTTCTTTGAATTTTGAAGATATAGAAGACTGAAAAAAAGAAGATAGATAAGTGAAAGATGATATATGAAGAGAAAAGGGGAGGGATTTCTATTCTAATGTCAGATAGTTATGAAGATCCTGCTTTGATACCAACTAAATGAATTATATTTTATTTATTTCTACGGTTTGGCGCTAAGTGATGTCCTGGAACACAGGTTTCAATAATAGGTAAATTCAAACCTGTGTTGGGCGAGTTGCTACCTTATATATCTAATTTCGAATAATACTTTGCACGTGTTTTAGTCTGTTTTATGGTAATACAATGTTTTTTTTTTTGCGTGGTAAAATCATCAAATGAGTCCTCCCACCCCGTACTGTCAGACTTGTACCTTCAATAGCCCTTTATGTTTTGGGGTCACGGCGATGGAAATAAGTCCCGCGACCCCGGCAGGCTTCTGTGAGGGGGCCCCGTCATTGGTAATACAATGGTATTGGAAATATTATCTTTTGTTGAAAAAAAATATTTACTAAACTAGTTTACGAGTTTTGTAAATAATTTTACTATGTCGGTTTTTTTTTATAAAACAGCTTTATAATAACCACGACCAGTAACCAAAATAATTTGGAGGTTTTGGTAATCATTTTCTTTCTTCTTCAGTATAAAGTAAAGTATCTATCTACAATTATTCATGGTAGGTATATCATAATAATAATTCACAAAAAATAAAATATAACACCTGTTAAAAAATTCCGGCCTACCATTGTTCTACGTTCAAAACTAGAAGCCAATTCCACGGATAGACAGGTCACATAAAAATAAAAATAAAAAAAAACAAAACACGTTCGGAAACCAATTTCAATAAAAAAAAGTATTGAGTGATGTCGAGCCTGAATTTTCTACTCTTCATTTTAAAAGCTAAACATTTTTTTATAAATCCGACATGGATGCGACATGCCGCGTCTGAATTCATTTAATTCTAACATTTCGGAACAATGGTGACATTTGTCGCGACGTTTGTGAGAATAATTATTATCTCTTGAAATTAGAAGGGAATTTAATGTTCTTGCAGTATTCTGTGTAGTGTTTAGGACTGCTTATGGCAGTTGGAAGCTTCTTGTGTTTTGTGCACTGTCTAATTAATGTTTTAATGAGAATAGGCAGGCTGAATGCGAAAGGCGGCAAAGCGAAAGAACCTGTGTGTTGTGAATCAGAGTACGGAATATTTCTTCGAGGGGTTTCATCTAATTTCAGAATTATTACATAGGTAGGTAGGGAGGAGCTCGTGGCTAAATAATTACAGCCGCACGGGCCGATCTACCGGGTTAAGCCGCGCATGCCGAGGTTGGTCTGTGGATGGGTGACCATCTGTCATAGCGAGTTTCCTCCGTACTTCGGAAAGCACGTAAAGCCGTTGGTCCCGACTGTCATTTGTCTTTGACAGTCGATACTGTTAGTCAGAAGCTCTAAAGTCTGACAACCAGTCTTACCATGGGGTATGGTATTGCCCAGTTACTGGGTTGTGGAGGTCCGACAGGCAGTCGCTCCATGTAAAATACTGATATCCAGCTGAATCTGGTTTGATTGGAAGCCGACCCCAATATAGTTGGGAAAAGGCTAGGCAGATGATGTTTGTTATATAGGTAGGTAGGTACTTAATTGAGTGAATGTCAAAATGGTCGAAAGGGATCTAAGGAAACTGTCAGTAAATATATCTTCTGAAGGTCGGTTTAGATCAAACAAGCGAATGCACATTCTATTTCCATTCCAACAAGTTTTTTGAGTGAAAAGGGACAAAGTACCGACTCTTTCTTAAGTGTTCGGTACATAAATGTAAAAAATATCAAGCAATACAATATTGTCGGTTTATAAATACGTGTGGTCTAAAACTTTGAAATAAATATGATATTCTATAAATATGAGATTTTTGCTATTCCTCTGTTATTTTAATTCCTCCCTTCTCTTCACGACGTATTCGTCATTATTGAAGGTCGCGATCCTCCGATGATATTACGCCCTCTCTCTCTAAAATCTCCCATCGAGAGAAGAGTTTAATTAAAAAAATCGCCTAACTTTCTCAACATTAGCTTTTTTATTTTTTCTTTTTGTTAGTAATAATTCTGGGGTAGGCACCAAACTATTCTCGGGTGAACATGATCCACCCTCCTTTTCCTGCGCCTTTGATTTGCTAACAAAATAAGAAAAACCTAAACAAGTTTTCCTACTCCTCCTCTTTTCTTTTCTGATTAATTTCGTTGCAAGATCCAAGACAGGGAAATTCATTCTCCTAGACACATCAATCTATATTGTCTCGTCGCTTTCTGGTGGCTGCCACCGTTGATTCTGGCTTTAAAGCGTTGCAGTGGTTTGGAAATAGTGAGGTGGGTACAGACCTGCATGAGATTGAAGCACATGGCGACGAGCGCCATGCCCAGCATGAGGTACATGGAGCACACGATGAAGGAAGTCTCGATCCGCTCCGTGTACACTCGCTCGCCCGGAACGAAGTCTCCGAACCCGATACTGGAAATATACCGATATAATTAGTTGTGGATTTACATATTTGTCGCAACTCTTTTACGTGGTAAATACATCAAATGAGTTCTCCCAGGGCAGGACAGGAGGGACTGTCAGACGTGTACTGACTAAAATCAACGGTGTCCTTCCATAGCCTAAAGGGCGTCCCGGGGCCACAGTTTCCTGATAGTCTCGAAAGCCCGGCAGGCTTTGACACACCAAGGGGGCCCCATCATATTTCTAACAGATGGTGCGCGTGGAACACAACCCGGGCATGGTCCATGATCGGACAGCGAGTCGCCCATTACTCGCTGCCAGCTAATTACCCGCACCTACAGTGGCGTGAAATTGTCTCGCGACGTCCGTTGCCGTGAGCGTCTCACGAGTCAACTGCGTCGTGAGGTGGACGCTGTCCTCTTCCTCCGTCGCGCCTCTTCCTGTATTTGCCGGGTCTAAGCTACTTAATTAAGTTGATTTTGAATTAAAGTGATTGCGACCAAATAAAATCTGTCCAGTTGGAAATAATCCAGCGTTTGTCACCTGCTCAGTGATATAAAGCAGAAGTAAGCTCCATCCAGCTGGTCCCACTGCTCCCACATCCCGAAGATCATGGAACCGAACATTATGTACCTGGAACACAACTGTATACATTACAGAGTCTTCTAGCAGATCATGTGTTCCAGCAGTGGTGACATTATAAGCTGCTTATGCTAAGAAAGAGGGAACTTTTTTAGAATTTTGCTCAAAACAATGTAATTCTCCGAAAATAGATAATCAAAAAAAAATAACTCGTACCTATATTATTTCTTTGATTACGTAAACTAAAATTGACGAATATGCGACGTTTCGTAAAATCACAAAACGTCACTCAGTCGTTATAATTTTACAAGCGTTTTGACGTCACAACCCTTCTCTTCAGAGCTTCAAAACTTTTTATTCCAATTTATCTTTAATAACTTATTTTAAAGCGTGTAAATATTATAAAAGCGTGCAAAATAGGGCTTCAGCAATCTTTCATTCTTATTTATTATATTGGAGCTATGGTGTAAAGAAAAACGTACATCTATCAATTGACTTTTAGATTTCCATAATGTAGATAAGTGAAAAAGTGCTAGAGTGGAGACCACGGATTAGCAAGCGCAGCGAAGGACGTCCACCAACAAGGTGGACAGACGACCTTATGAAGGTCGCCGGAAGACGCTGGATGCAGGTCGCTTCCAACCGGTACTTGTGGCGATCAAAAGGGGAGGCCTATGTTCAGCAGTGGACGTCCTATGGCTGAGATGATGATGATGATGATCAGATAAGTGATATAAATTCACAAGCCTAATAAATATACAGTTTATGAGAAAGATTATACCAAAACGTTTAAAAGGCACTGGAAACTGCCAAATTAAAGCCAAAATAGCCAATTTAATTGTATTTATGAATTCCCAAACGTCGCTTAAGGAAAATTAACAAAATCTATTTAGAACGTAATCTTACGAAGAAGCCTGCTCATCAAAATATTTCCAAAGAATTTCTTTAAATAGATATACAATTGATATTTAATATCTGTCAGAAATCTAATATCGTTGTCAAAATATCTAGGTGCTCAATATAAAAGCAATAAAATTTATATAAAAATAACTTTCTTATTTATTTGCTGAACAATAAGAAATGAAATTGTTCTATAAAGTAATAATAATATAACTTCTTTCGAGGCTCTCCTTAGGGGTTAGATCAAGGGCATGATTCAGAAAACATTACTCCTTGATACGGCTCGTATTGTAAGAAGGTTCCTGTCTCGAGAGCCCACTGGTAGCTGTACCCTGCTCCCACACCCACAGACCACTATTTTTTTAATATATATGTATATTTATTAATTGCGGTGCTCGTGTATATATAATCAGGCCGATCTTTGAGGTTGGCCTGTGTGGCCCCCGGGCCCCGCTAAAAAGTGGGGAAATCCAAACAAATCAAAGTACATACGGCAAAAAAATGTGTATTATTAAAATTGAGCTATAGCTTATTTATAGCTTTACGTATAGAGAGGACACCACGTATCACCACTGTGTCCCATCCAGGATGAGACAACGCGCACAAGTTCATTCGGTTGTTTGCCAGCTCTGTGGCGTGCTCTAGGCGCGCGCTCTCATCCTGGATGGGACACAGAGGTGATGCGTGGTGTCGTCTCTATACGTAGTAATAATAGCTCAATGATTATTAATAAAAAAAAAGCATTTAAAAAGACATTTTGCTCTAACTCAAAAAACAGAATGCAAGCAACAAAATGATGAAGAAAAAAATTAGGTTAAAAAATGCTACATACCCAACCATAATAGCAACACAGACGCTGATCGGCACCGTGATAGTCTGGGCATCGAAGGTGACGTAACTGAAGTCGCTGGAAGCCAGGCTCTCTGCGCGATGTACCGGCTCCGAGCAGCCGCGACGCGGGTCCACGCGCGGGAGCCGTGGGTCATACGGCTGCGGCATGGATATGCTTCTCATGTATTCTGGGCGCCTGGTAGTTGTGGGAAAAGATTTTACATATTAGTTTAAAATCTTTTAAAAATAGAGCTACACGAACGGATACGGAAAATACCATTTTCACGTTAACGGATGTTTAGACGAACATTTAAATAGTATCGTGAAAATTCAGTTGGACAAAAATATACGATTACAGACAGGAATGGCAGCAATGACCTTCTGATTTAGTACACCCGATGCTTCACTAACTAGGCCATCAAAATATTGACTACAAGGACGAATTCTTTTAAAACAAATATGGCAATAAATGTAAGCGGAATGAAGGAGGTTAAATCTCACAATTCAGGAAATCCTAGTGTGCAGAGTTCGGAATCAACGCATTCGAATGTATTATAATTCTTATTCTTTCATCTAGGACTTTAGAAAAAAAAAAATCTACCCGCCTTATTCAGGTAGAGTATCTATATTACAAAGACTAATACTTAGGAAGCCAGAAGGGCAACACAGAAAGGCATGCAACTATACCTAAATACTCAATTCGTTTTATGTTTTAGCTTCCATGCCTTAGTTACTGACATAGACAATTTCAGGAAGTCCCTAAAAGAACCTTCATAGTATAAGGATGTTATCCTAAAACCTCAAATAAGGTTGAATACGTATTTAACATTATTTGAACATTAGCAAGTAAATCACAAAAACAAACAAAATCTGTTTGGTTTCCCTTTAATTAGGACGTTATTAAATAATATTAAATGAAAGGCGTCGTAAACCGTGTAAAATGAAGTGTCTTACACACAGCTGTACAACTTTATTAGGGACGGAATATAATTAATTAAAAGATGTCTAATTAAAACGTCTAAAAAAGATTCTTTAAGAAAACCCCGCGGGCTTTTTTGTAAATTATTTTTATTTGGTTGTTGCGTAAACGTGAATGTTGTAAGTTTTCACACCAAATTCGGTACTTAATAAAGTGTTTTGTTGTTGTTATTATTATTAATTTCGTTAAAGAAGATGAATAGTAACATTATACAATTTGTTTTGTACCTCTCTGGCGACGATTTGGGACATGTTTAGCTGTTTACCCCACTTAAAAGAATAAAACCTTGAGCTTAAATACTGCCAAACAACGGGCTTGGCGTGGTTCGACGCTAGCGTCGTGGTTCCCTGGCGTGCTCGCGTAACTTTTCTTATTACCGTGACCCCGGAACATAAAGGGCTACTGAAGAACACCGTGGATTCGAGTCAGTACGAGTCTGACAGTATTCGGTGGGAGGACTCATTCGATGGTTTCAACACGCTAAAAAAAAATTGTAGACCATCGTCTTCGTCACTCATGCATAACATCACACAATTTCCTTTCAATAGCCCAAAATGCCATGAAACCACTACATAATTTCATGTTGCAGCATCAATTTCCAACAAAGGAGTTAATTTCTGCTTAGTCAAACAAGGCAGTGCTCAATATAATCAGATGTTAGACTTGTAATTACCATCGATCTGGTTGATGTTGACGAACATAGGAATTAATTACCTAATGTAGGTAATTGCTATATGAAACACAGGAAATTGGTCTTCCGGGATGTTAGTCATGTGTTCCGCGGTGCAACGGAACTTGAAATTAGAAAACCCATTACATTGGAGTGCTTTCGAACGTTGATGAACGTTGATAATGCAATGGAATGAAAACGGCTTCATTTCATTGCATTATGCTTTTGAAATGGTGTTTTGGGCTTGTCACTACTAATACCATAGGGTCTACTCTCTTAACCCCGTTAACGAAAATACGGACCCGTACGAAAGTTACGCGAAACTTTTAAAGAACCCCACGCCCTATTAGTTCTGATAACACATTGGGAGTCAAGATAACTGTCCAATCATGTTGTCACCAATTTTTTCGAAGGAGTAGGAAACGCCCGAAAAATAAGGGTTCCGTATTTAGATAGTAGATTAGCTACGGTGTCAGTTTCTCATTTAATTGAGGGAGCTTTTCACCAATTCATTGAAATATTAATTAAACCTCTACATAGACATCAAATTGTTCCCATTGCTGAGCCACAGACCTCAAAGAAATGCGACTTTCTGGGTCCAGACCCACGATTCATAACTCGTCAGCATAGGCCGATACCACGGCCTATAATGCTCGCCATACTGCTCTGTGATCTATGTTCTGCAGAATTTATCTGATTAAATCGTAAGAAACACTGATTATAACAATCCAACATTAACTAAACTTAGCCTAATTTGATTCACACAAAGTCTAATTTCTGAATAAACAATATCTTAAGAGAACTTACTATCCTAATCCAAGTCTACATAGTCTTGAGTGCCGCCAAACGGCAAGAAATAATATAGTTAGCGAGTCAAGGAATTCCGGTTGTAATGAGCATGCAGATTGCGAATCTCGGTGCAATCCTGTTCCAGATTCCGAATCGAATCACGTCGTAGAATTAGGACTTGTAAAACAGTAGTATAGACTATAGAACAATGTTCTTGAACGTTTGGATTGGGGTTCATTGACTTTTGTTTTGTTACAACTATTGAGCTATACTACGTATAGAGACGACACCACGTATCACCACTGTGTCCCATCCAGGATGAAACAACGCGCACAAGTTCAGTCAGTTGTTTGACAGCTCGTGGCGTGCTATAGGCGCGCGCAGTCATCCTGGATCCTGGACACAGTGGTGATACGTGGTGTCGTCTCTATACGTAGTAATAATAGCTCAATGGTTACAACATGTACCTAAAATTATTTCTAATAGTCGGCACAATTGGTGCAGTGGCTGGACGACTGCTGTGAACTACGGGTTCGATTCCCGCGTTTGTGTATGTGAGTTTATATGTTTGTAATCGCATCTTTGGCACAGGAGAAATTCCTGGTGGGGCAGTGTTAAAAAAAATAGTACGGACGAGTTATATCTGAGAAACGTTGTATCATTGGCCAATCTATAAGTTTTACAAAAGTTGTAGACACGTCAAACATTCTCCAGACCACTGAGTGAGAGCAAACTAACTTTTAAGACCAGGATTTGGCAGAAAATATTTGATGTCCGTAGCCAAAGGAGGCCCTAGCATGACTTATCACATATTTGTGATGCAAAGTAAATTGTATGTTTTATGTTATTACATAATCTTGAAAACTGGAAGTCATGGGGAGAGGGTTTTGCCCAGCAGTGGGATGATGTAGGCTAGAAGTAGCAGTATCAGTATGTTATTAGAAGCGTTTTTTCATTTTCTGTAGAATAAACGACGTAAATATATCAGAAATATTGTAATAAAGCCTCTGGCCCCGGCTCTCCGGTTTTTAGAGTGTAACGCACCATAATCAATATATAGACATTTAAGGGTATCGCAGACAAGTAAACCTACACTGGAAGCCATAGAAGCAACAGTTCTCAAATTACCTTTCACAACAACCCATCTATTCTAGTCTATTCCCTCAGAAACCAAACAGCACCCACAGATATTGACAGACAGTTTGTACAACTAATCTTTCCAAAGAACATTGGCACATTTCGCAATCGTCTTGAACCGCGAATGGTCTTTGACGGCTGTAAATACACCGCTGTCGTAAACATGGCGGACGGTATTGATGTGTGTATGGACTCGTGATTGCAGATAAACGCATTTGCTAGAATCAGGCTTCATGCCAATTGGATATTGTGAAGCTATTGAGTTTGTTGTCATTAATGTACCGTTGTGAATTGATGGGTAACAGTTGCATCACACTTTGGTGTAGCCAATTACAGCAAAAATGCATATTGAACCATCATGGTCTTGAGATAGTTTTGGCCACGTTCAGACAAAATAATTATGAAACTAATAAAATAATTTGACGGCACGGTTAGCACATTGGGTAAGCGATTGGAGTGCTGCGCTGCGTGCGGCGGGTTCGATTCCCGCACGGTACAAATATTTGTATGACCTACTAATAGTTGTTCCGGGTCTGGGTGTTTGTGTATGTGAGTTTCTATGTTTGTAAACTCACCCACGACACAGGAGAAATTCCTAGTGTGATGGGGCAACGTTTAAAAAAAATATATATATATATGTTACCGGCCAAACCCGATTTTCAGGACAAACTAGTTTGGCCTAGGCTAAACTAGTTTTTTGCAAGCTAGGGACTTGCTGGCACCCCGACTCGGACAATTTAGGTTAGAAGAGGATGGCGGGGTCTGAAAGACCCCGCCATCCTCTTCGTGGTTCTTTTTTTTAAAACCACCCAGTAGTAGGAAATCCGCAAAGCGGGACTCTGTCGAAACTAGTTTAGCCTAGGCCAAACTAGTTTGTCCTGAAATCGGGTTTGGCCGGTAACATATATATATATATATTTAAGAGAATTTTCTTGCAAAATTAAAACAAATAGCCTTAGGCCGCTTTTATACGATGTCCGTTTTTTTCACCAGATTTCCGGTGCATGTACACACTATCATTATAAACCATACACAACCGCGACTCCGGCGAAAAAAAAACGGTCCATTGTCCGACAGACAAACGGTCGTATACAAACGGCTTTATGCAGTTAAACCACGAACCACGAACCACAAACAACTAACTCCAACTAGCTACTATCTGCTGAGTTGCCATAAAGTTTTTCTCGAAGAATACCTAATGTTAGAAACCTGATAGCTTAGACCAGTAATAAAAATAATCTCAGACTCACCTAGCATACCCTCGCGAAGGTGGATACCTCTCAACAGGAGGTACGACGAACTCTGGAGTGACGTCAGAGTCTGGGTACCGGCCCCGCCACGCCTGCGGCCGCTCTATACTCTCCGCTTCACTTAAATCATACTGAAAGTAAAAAAGCAAAATTAAATTAAAGTAACTACTCATTTTGTTAACTACGAGTACGTGCAGAACGACTTGGAGAAATTGCAAGTTACTAATTTACCAGTAATTCTGTTATTTGCTCTGGCTGTCTAGAAACCACTAAGCTGACCGCTTTTCAAGAACATAATTACGCAATTACACATGCATTATGTATGTAAAGTTGCACCGACACTTAATTTACCAACATGTGTGGCTCCTTTAGCAAATGTGTTTATAAATATTTACGTTCGGTTCACTCGTCGGTCAACACTTCCGTTCGCGCCATTTTGAGCGCGTGACGGGAATCTCTGTGCATCGGAGGGTAGTCAAATATTGAGTCTTATGTCCCTACCACATAAGTCATGAGCTACACCCTCCAGTGATACGTTCAGCGACAGAGACTGTCGAGAAAACAAATGAAAAAGGTTGTTGAAGTGACTCGACGAGGGAAATATTGCACATTGGTCACGTATCACCTGCAAAAAATTTTGAGAAGAGCCGTACGTGAAATAGATAAGGTGCCATTACCTCAGGTGCCATTACCTCAGGTGCCATTTCAGCCTAGTATGGAATATCTTCGACCATGCTCACGGAAAGTGCCCGTGTCGTTTGCAATGCATCTCGGGATTCTAGCAACCAGTCGCAAGTCGTGATCGTGGTGACACATTCAAACTGCTTTAGGTCATTTGTTTTGCTCGTGAAGGACGTGGCGGGCCGCGAAAGAGAGAGGACAGCGTCCTCCCTCCGCCCCAACCGCAGTGGTACACGCCCACGGCGTCGGACGTCGGCAGATGATCTCCGGCCAACGCAGGCGCGGGCATGCGGACAGCGAGTAAAGGGCAACTCGCTGTCCGACCATGGACCATCAATGCCCGGGTCGACGGCGCGTCGTGTGCCACGCGCGCCTCAAAGAGCGTCAGCAAAAAGACGAGACCCCCTCACAGAGGGCCGAAGCCTGCCGGGGACTTATTTCCTTCACCGTGACCCCGGAATATAAAGGGCTATTGAAGGACACCGTGGATTTTAGGCAGTACAAGTCTGACAGTCCCTCCTGCTTTCCCGGGAAGGACTCACTTGATGATTATACCACGCAAAAAAAAAAGGTCATTTGTTTTCTGAATAGTCGCTGTCGCAAGTCGCTTGTCGCTTGAGCGTGGCCAAAAGGGAACTCATAGTAAATATCCCCCCAACTCGGCACGGAGTGATTCTGTCCGTCAGTTTTGGGACTGGTAATTGATGGTGTGCCAATATTGTTTGTTTAGGAGTAACGTGCTATTGATTCGAGGGTCAGTTCATTGGCTGTTCTAAAATGGTTTGTAGGTGTAATTTGTATGTTCGACTTGTTTGCAGACACAGTGACTGAACGATCGACTTCTGCGCTGCGAATTTAACCTAATGACAATTAGCGTCCAAGAAATGAAAAGATACGAGTTGTGGGGGTGCGAGAGTCACTTTTTCCAGATAAAATCATCAAATGAGTCCAACCGCCCAGGGCAAGACGGGAGTGACTGTCAAACTCGTACTCACTAAAATTCACGTTGATCCTTCAATAGCCGTTTAAGTTCAAGGGTTACAGTTACCTGGTGTGACAGTCCCGCGACCCTGACAAGCGAGATAGGCACATGAGGTTGACACAGTATCGTGGCAATAAGATTATGGCTTTTAGCCAGTAGTGGTTGAAATTAGCGGGGTGATAAATAAGGTAAAACAAAGCGAACGAGAAATTTGTTTCAAGTGTAGTGGTTGCGGTGGCCTAATTGGTTAAGGCGTCTGGAGTACCTATCCAGAAGACGCAGGCTCGAACTCTGCTCGCAGCTCAATTATTTGTTCGTAAAATATCTTTGTGAAATATTTATTATGTTTACCTGTAGCCTTAACCTGGCGGCTCTTCTTCGAGTGAACCCTGGGCATCCTCTGCAGAGACAGATGAGAGCATAGATGCACTTGAACCAACGCGCCAACAGCTCTCCTGGAAATGGAGTACTTGGTTAATGTTCCCACTGCTGGGTCTCGTGGCCCCGTAAGGGTTTGTAGATTTAACATGCCTACTTTATAGATCTAGGACATGCTGGTTTACTGACGATCCATTACCCGTTTTGTGAGGGATTAATTTGAAATAAATGAGCTTTTCTTGGTGCCTCTGGACCGTCATTTCTTTATACCTTGGTGTAAGATTTTTTTAAATTTACTTATAGGTTCAAGTTTCACCACTATCTTGCCTTATGGTAAGATTTGGTCGACGGTGGGTGAAGCGCGCTTGTCTAGATGCAACCTATTCAGACGATTTGAAAATCCAAAATGTGCTGTGGGGAAATACAGACCCCGGCAGGGAATGCCGTAACTGTACGCACAATAACGAATTAAGACGTAAACTTTAACGAGATAGCCAGAGAGGTGACGCTAAAGAGGTTTTTTTCACGTAATAGAAGTAAATGATCATAAAGGGCTAGAATACTGCCTTTATAATTCATAAAAAGGGTGAGAGAAAAAGGACTAAATACTTTCCTTTTTATTGGAAGGTTTTTTCAATTATGGGCGTCAGCTCAATTAGAAACAGTTTAAAAGAAGATTGGGTTTAGGAAATCAGGGTACCCAAACTTGAACCTAAACGACTTTCCTTAGAAAAATAAAACCCTTTTTAAATGAAGGGTGACCTGAAAAGGTTTGTTTAATTAAGTATCCTTTATAGATCTCCACGGAATAAAAACTAAAAATTCAATTAAGGTCCACTGTTTTATAGATTTAAAATCCTGAAAGTAATTATGTTATTTCTCCATTTTAATTGTTTTTCGTCTTTTACGAACAAACGCTGAGTCAATTCTTAAGTGGTTCACCATAATAATAAAAACCAATTAATTGTTTTAACAAACTAAGCAAATTAAATTATACGATTCGCAGATTTATAATTAAAATGCTCATAAAAGCTATTAAATTTCGCAGAACAACAACAACCGAGATTATTTTAAGTTATGAATTATTATAGAGATCTTAATAATTAGAAAGACTTATGTTTATACACAGTTTGTCAAATATTTATATACTCAGAAATATTTCTCGATTTTAGACTATATCAGGAGAAACTAGGTATAGTAAGGTTTAGTTAGTTGCTGAACTAACGGTAATGGGCTCAAACTCAGGAAAGGAAATCTTTGGAAGTAAAAATCAACAATCGTATATATGTATTGTTTTAGTTAGTAAAAGACAAACGTTTATCTTTTTCCTTTCCCTAGACGGCGGGTAAACAAAGATTTTATCGTAAGAAACTATTTGAACTCCACTAAGTCTCATGATATAATATCTAGAAATTAAGTCTATTATATGATATTTGTTTTCATGTGTCGTAGAATTGTCACATGGAGGTCTTTTGCCCTTGCACAGGGCTAATTTAATTTTAATATAATTTTTTTGCAGACTTCGCTAATCATTCCTTATTTTAATGAACCATAATGATTACTTAGCGAAAATTTTATAATAAGGGTTCTTAGTGATCTTTAAATTAGTCCACTTCAATGGATCTGAATTGGACAATTCCGAAAATTCGATGAGGTAAGTATTGTAAGGATGCAAAAAGTCACCAGTTTTAACTATTCTCTTTTAGTTTTGATATTAACTTCTGTGTGAAAGGAATTATTTTTGTATTAAAACGGTTAGCGCAGTGGCTGAGCGATTGGACTGCTGCGCAGCGTGTTGCGGGTTCGATTCCCGCACGGATCAAATATTTGTATGACCTACAGGTGTTTGTTCCGGGTCTGGGTGTTTGTATTTATGAGATTCTATGTTTGTAAACACACCCACGATACAGGAAGAAATCCCTAGTGTGGGGCAAAGTTTAAAAAAATAATAATTAAGGAAGTGATGATCAAATCTTACCAACATTGGTAAGATAGAGCAGGAACAGCGGCATCCCCAGCAGCGCGTACAGGATGGTCACCACTTTACCCCAGTCAGTCTTCGGAGACAGGTGTCCGTAACCTGGAGGACAGATCATTTGGTGAGGACTAGAAAAAACGTATTTAGGGGAACAAAAAGACGGGGACGCGGGTATGATGAGAAATCACACCCTTTTTTTTTCTCGTGTTAAAATCGCCCTTCTTCTGACTGAAATCCAGGATGACACTTCAATAGCCCTTTATGTACCAGGGCCGCGGTTATCAGGAGAGATGTTCCTGCGACCCCAAATCGCACACATTAGGCAAACTTAACACACAATACTAACGTAGCGTAAGCGTCAACAGGTAGCCATTTTGCTAATGACTGCTCGCAAATGATGTCCTGATGGCGGTTGCGCTACGTTATATGTTGCCTAGCATCATTATAGACCGCCGTGCAAAAGGTCATAATTTTTGTATTTTCTTGTCTAAGTCATTAAATCACTTCTCCTACCCTGGGTAAAGCAAAAGGGACTGTCAGACTATACTGACTAAAATCCACGGTGTTTCTTCATAATTATCTTACGTTTCACGGTCACGGTTGCCATTTTAGACAGCCCTATTCCTGCAGGAGTTTGGCTCCCTGCCCCGTCAGATTGGTCATAGCCGTTTGAGATGCACGTGGAACACTACGCACCATCGAATCTCGGCCATGATCCAAAATCCGACGGCGAATCACCTATTACTCGTCGTCCGCGTACCCATATTTTATACCCTGATGATAGTACTGGTATTACTGGATCCTTACCTATTGTGGTGATGACGGTGAGGGAGTATAGGAAGGCAGATGAGAAGCTCCACTGCCGCGAGGACCTGCCGCCGTCCCACCCCTTGTGCACTGCCCTTACTATCTTACTCTGATAGTTTAGCAGTTCTGTGCCGATCCTATATGAAAACCAATACAAATTATATTCATAAATACAAGGTCTCTGCGTTCTCAAAAACGGATAAAAGATTGTTTAACAAGGGAGCAAACAACTATTTATAAGCGAGAGTGTTTTTTGAATCCAGAGTGCAGCGAAGTATTCAAAATACTTGAGCTTAAATTAAAGAGCAGTGATGACCCAGTGGTATCAGCCCCGACTTACGAGTCGTGGTTTCGAACCCCGCCAGGCGCATTACGTTGTGTAATTTATTTCATCACCACTGCTCTCAAAACGGTGAAGGAAAACATCGTTAGGAAACCGACATGTCCTAGAACCAAAAATTCGAGAATATGGGACATCTACCAATAGGCACTGGACCCACGTGGTGGATTATGGTCTACTCCCTCTCACAGAGAGGAGGCCTGGGTCCCAGCAGTGGGAACATTGTAGGCTGATGATGAGCTTAAAATTGATTATTGTTCCTGAGGTACACTCTTGATTTTAAAAACTAGTAATGTTTACTCACTTCTCCCTCAAAGCAGTCTCATTGAAGAGGTTCAGCTCCAGGGTGACGTTCTGCCACAGGAACTGCGTCAGGTTTTCACGTTCACGTGTCATTTGGTTGTCTATCTTTATCTCACTTCCTCCTTCTATCGCTTGGAACATGAATGCACCTGTGGAAAGAGAGAATGTGTTTACTATACAATATGTTATCGCCCTCTTACATTTAAGGAATGGTTGTGCCATTCTTCTTGGCCCAGCGGTGTCAGATGTGTGTAGGTCCATTTATCAGACAGTCAGTCAGTTTCTTCCTTAAATAATACAGATTTGTCATATCGGTCCTTCAAGCCGGATAGTTTCTTTTACTTTGTTTTTTTTTTGTCAACTATGTTGAAGTCAACTTCTAATAACAGGGTTCTGGAAAATGCCGTACTTTGTGTATTGCAGCTTATCTAGGTAATACGATAAGTCTTGGTAAGACTAGTTGTGGGAAGACAGTTTTTCTAATTCATAAGCTCCAAAATGTAATTGGTAGGTTTTAATGAAATAAATATCCTGTACTACGAATTTATCTTGTATCGTGGGTACGTTAGCAAACATTTAAACTCTCACAAGTACACAAACAGAAACCGTACAATTATTTGCTTCCGTGTGTTATACTAACTTTTACCTTGTTCATTTTGGACTTCACCGTGTAATGTAACGCGAATTGGAGGTTTGGACGGCACCGCGAGCATTACATGTAACGCTCGCGACTGATCCCTCGGCTAACGGTTTTTGCGCGAACACAAAGGCGCATGCAGTATTCACGTTCTCAATTCGCTTTGAGTTCGTGTGCCGTCCACACTGTTGAAGCATATTACATGTAATCGTTACATTCACGTTACACCAGTATGAACCCGGCTTTAAATTTAACTGACCTCATATTTCTATCGTAACAAAATCTCTTTCTCAAAGTAAATCAGTCGCACTTTGATGATCAATGATGATTCCATCACTAAGACATGAAAAGACAATGATGACGACATACAGAATATAATGATGTCATTTTAATAGACTAGGTACTTTAATTTAGCCACTTCACTACTTTTATCTGATGCCAAACATCGCCTTAATATTAATTTATCACCGGTACAAGCCTTTTAATCTAGCGAGGACAACGGACATAAATTACAAAGCGTCATAATGTCGTCAAGATAAACATGACGTTTATTTTGAAGAGATTTTCTTTGAACTCTTGGAGGTGTCCTGTACTCCGTTGAGGAAAATAGAAAGAAAGAAAGAAAAGAAAAAATAAAATTGCGTTTATTGGCACTTTTTTTATCGTGGTATTATCATCAAATGAGTCCTCCCACCCCGGGCAGGGCGGGAAGGACTGTCAGACTTGTACTGATTAAAATCCACGGTGTCTTTCAATAGCCCTTTGTGTTCCGGGGTCAAGGTAAAGAAATAAATCCCGCGACCCTTTGGCCCGGCTTTGGCCCTCTGTAGGCCCCGTCATCATGCTCACGCTCTTTGAGGCGCGCGTGGAACACAACGCGCCGTCGACCCGGGTTTATTGGCACTTGTGCTGAAACTTAAAACATATAGCACGAATATACGAATAGCTTGATAGAAGTTAAAATTCGCGTCTACACAACTGCCCAATTGCGCGAAACTGCTCAACTAACTGCCCAACTGAGTTTTGTCGTTTATATTCTCAACTATAAACTGCGCTTATGAAATCTTAGTTCAATGCTAAACATTCGAAAAAATTGCTCAATTTGCAGCACGGTAACAAAAATCGTGTTGAAACCGGCAAATCACAACAACAACATTTTTCGCTTATTCATGAAAATAAATCCACCAACTTCGGAATGTTAGGCTTCTTTAGGTATACAATAAATTAAATTATCCAATACTTCGCATAACAGGCAAAACTAAATAACATTTGTAAGGATTTCCAGCGAGCCCTTCAGTTTACAGATTCTAGAGATCTTTGTCTACATTTCAGGCATAATTAAGAACCCATTCAAAGAGCCCTACCCGTGGGCGCATCGAACCTCCTTTCAGACTGAAGCCTTTTCAACAGCAAGGTAAATACAAGTTATGATTAAATACCTAACCGGTATAAAATCTGATCAATAGTATCTTCTGCACAAAGGATCCATTTACCGCTGAGGTTGGAAACTAATTTCATATCTAGGATTAGAGTTATGGCATTATTTTTAGATTGATGTCTTGTTTACGTTGCCTTAATCACACTAGCTGTAAGTTTCGAAAAGTTTGGCACAGGTGTACTTATAGATTACCTACAAGTCATCAGTTCAGTTTTATTGAATAGGGGGTGAATTTCTTACTCGGAACTGACCTTAACAACTTGTCGTTGTTCATGCTTCCCTATAAAGTCATTGCTCTAGCTCACACGTCCAGCCCAGAAAATGCAGTTCAGCTGTCTTTGGCGTATGCATTACATGTAATGCACGGACGTCAAAACTAAACCAAAAATGCATTACATGCACGGAGAGTCAACGTGTCAAATCCAGCCAACAAATGGTAAAGAAAATAACCTGAGTAAAATACCTCAAGATTTTATAAATTTTGAATGAACTATGAAGAAACAATTAAAATATTCCAAGAATTGAACACACGTAGGCTGTATCTGAAAAAATTTGTAACAAAAGACTCTCGCCATCGTTGATTGCACAATGAGAAACCGAATTCCATTTGCATCACTCCCTTCAATACTCCTTGATCGTGTGCAAGGACCTAATGCGATAACCCAGCCTTCCCGACCCCCAATTATTCATCAAAACGACAAAGGGAACACCCAGCGAGATGTTGTAAAAGTTAAAAGTGCTCAGTGAAGTGTAAAGTTCAGGCTTTCACGCCGGCATCTAATGACGCGGAGCGACAAGCATAATTCTATTATTGTGGGACAATCAATACCCTTTGATTCGGAAGGAGGCTGAGATAAGCGTTGTGGAAAGACGGTAATTATTGATATTGTGGTGTGAGTGTTCGTACGTAATTAAAAACCTCCTCAGTAGTGACCTCAGGGGGTAGGTCCCAGTAGTGACCTCAGCAGGAGAGGTCCCAGGAGTGACCTCAGAGGGTAAGAGGAGATTCCTCAGTTAAGTGACTCAGAGGGTAAGAGTTTCCTCAGGTAAATAACTCAGATGGTAATAGTCTCTTCACCAAAACACTGAGATAGTATTTAGTAGGATGCATTTGACTAGAGTGCAAGCAACCTCAAGGAACCTGGATAAAGACTAAGTAGATGATGAAAATAATTAAAAGATTTAGGCAGCTAATTCAATAGCATATCTAATTGAGGGCGCGGTTGCTGCAAGGCAGATTGGCTGTTGCGGTCTGTATATCATTTTCGATTCCATCACGAAAGAAATACAGCTTACGGTTAGTTGCTCCAAGTGTGGCTGTTTGTGGAGACTGGGTAAAATATTTTTTTCAACCATGTAATTTTTAGCAGAAAGCCCAATTTCATCATCAATCCAATTAAAAATAACGGTGACATTACCCCATATAATCGGTCCACGTACAAAAAACACATCCCATATAAACGTACCAGCTTGCCATAACAACATCAGAAGTACGCCTACCATAACACAACTCCCCGATTCATCATGTTTTATTGCATTTGGCAACACTGCCGTACAATCATTTGTGGTGTACTTAAAGGTAACCGCTGAACACTGGGTTGCCAGATCGGGTTTTTAAATCCCCAGTCCCTTATAAAAATATTATATTTTCTTACTATTCTTCACACTATGTCAGTGTGAAGAATAGTAAGAAAATATAATATTTTTCACATCAAATTCCTCATTAGATCTTAAAATAATATTGATTTAATTCATATTTATAAAACTGGACGCATACTCGCATTGAAAACTTACCCGTAATTCACCTGCCTACGCTATGTATCGAATTGCTTGTTCGTGTATGTAATAAATATCTACTGCTTTTCCAGGGATTCGCTACTCCAATTGCTTTTCCAAATTATACTCCACTTATTTGAAATAAACTGTACTTTACTTTTTGTAATTTATTTCATCACCACTGCTCTCAAAACGGTGAAATAAAAACGTGAGATAGCCAGCATGTACTAGAACCAAAACTTCGAAGACATTTGACATCTACGAGTACCAAACCACACGTGACCCGCGTGGTGGATTATGGCCCACTCTCTCTCACAGAGAGGAGGCCTGTCTGTGTTCCAGCAGTGGGAACCTTAAAGGCTTATGATAGGCATGAAATTACTAAAATGAATCAAACCAAAATGTTAATCAAATCATTTCCACCTGATAGCGTTGAGTAGAAGTTTTCTGACGCTTTGTAGTAGTTGTTTAGTTTTATACAACTCAGTAATTTTTCAAAGGAATTTTCTTTAATCAGAATATTAAACCCGTTTGAATCAAATGACAGTGTAATCGATATTATTAAAATAAAAAATATATACGAATGACTTTTTCTTTTTTTTTTGTTCCTACACCTTTATGAACTTGGAAGGTTGTTTTAGTGATTTTGATTATTATAATTGTGTGATTACTTAAGTCTTACAGCCGCGCATAATATTTTAATCAACATACCACCTAGCACTGGCCTGCAAATTGCAAAAAACACAAGAAATTTTGAATTTCGCGGGCTATTTGGAGCATTCCCCTTTTTTTTTGCGTGGTAAAATCATCAAATGAGACCTCCCACCCCGGGCAGGGCGAGAGGGACTGTCAGACTTGTACTGACTAAAATCCACGGTGTCCTTCAATAGCCCTTTATGTTCCGGAGTCCCTTTGTGAGGGACCCGTCATTTTGCTGATGCTCTTTGAGGCGCGCGTGGAACACGACGCGCCGTCGACCCGGGCATGGTCCATGGTCGGATAGCGAGTTGCCCTTTACTTGCTGTCCGCATGCCCGGAACGTTCCCCTTAAAGTAAGCAAGTAAGTAATCAAGTAAAACAGACTGAAGATTTCAAACCCGTTACCTGTAAACGATTGTTTTCCCCATAAAAGGGGAAAAATCTCCCACATCTACAAACTCGGTCTCAACAATCAACAAACACTTTCTAACAACTGCTGTGGTTTGGTTCCATTCAATGGTCTTTGTTGCGGTCGCCATGTTATATTTATGGAGTTTGAATCGGAATTAGGTTGGTTATCGAGTAATATTGGAATTGTTAGTACTGATATATGTTTGTTTGTTTGTTTGCTGGTAAACTGTTAAGTTGATAGTTGCAATAGATAGGAAACAGGACTAGATAGAATAATAATCTGGCTTTAATTATACTAATCTACAATTTAAAATTAAATAGTTAAGAAAGTGAAAAATTAAATTACTTCTAATAGTTTAGCAGTAGTCGAAAGTAGTAGTAAAATAAGTGTTGTATTTACTACAACCAATCATATCGCAGTCGCATTAAATGATCAGTAAAGCTTCAAAATAGGCTGCTATAACGGACTGCTTCTAGTATAGGGCAACGTTTAAAAAAAACCACCTTCACAAATGTTTCTTTCCAATCACTGTAAAGTAACATAATCAAATAGTGATCGTTTAAAGGTTTTTCTTAACTAAGGATAAACGATATAATGAGCTTAGTAAATATATGGTAGAAAGTTAAATTGAATTAATTAAATTTACACTAATTCCGCTTGTTCCAATGTACTTAATTAATTCCATGGCTTTACAATTTTTTGTCATTTATATCCAAATAAAAAACGAATTCCTGCAATACCTTATTACTTTTCAACCATCGAAAGGTATCAAATACGCAGCCTTGAGACTGATTGCAGTACCCTGTTACCTCTGTATCCCTGGTCCGCTTGAAACTGATTACGGCCTTTGATGTCCCTCCCATAGAATACGGTTCCTTTGATGGCGACATTACGAGTTTGATTGCATGTCGACTAGGACCGGAAATGGTGATGTAAGCCATTCTTTAAGTACTTTGGCAGTTTTCTTTTTTTAATTTTATGGATGATTGAGAAGAAAAGAATTGGGATTTATAAGTTAGTCCTAGCGAGCCGTCTTGGATATGCACAGATACCTTTGGTCTACTGTATCGACTATCTAAGGTATATAAATGAGAGCCGAAACCAACGACGTTTTTATTTTTATTCTAAGTGAAATATCATCGCAGTATGCAGACAACGACTGTCGCAAGTTTGTGTACTTGATTGTATAAATAACAAAATATATAAAATGATAAAATACAGTATAATAGTAAACAGAATAACAATCTAATAAATACAAACGAATAAAATACAATAATTAATGGACGTCAACAAATTATCGAAAGACATAGTGATATTATAAGTTAAATAATTACATACTAAGTAGTAAAATAGTATGAAAATTACCGACTTTAAAATTGTAATAAGTTCCACTGACTAGTTCCTTGCATTATCAATGTAATTAATATTATATATATGTTGCCGTGCCCTATCCGGGTTTCATGTTGAAACGTCTACTTTTCTATAACACCTATGTACTTACTACACATGAATGCAATAAATAGTTTGAGTTTGAGTTTGCGGCACTGTCTCTCAAGGAAACCGTGGCCCTGAAACGTCAAGGGCTGTTAAAGAATCACCGTGGATTTAATCAGTTCAAATCTGACAGTACGGGTGGGAAGACTCATTTGATGATTTTACCACGATAAAAAAAGAAGTTCGTGTAGGTACTTTAATAAAGTACCACAGATGAACAAAGAATCAAAGACCAGCCAGGTCAACCAATTATATTACAGGCCTTAATTAGCCACATTTGCATTGATGAATCAAACGCGCCTCCATTCTCGAGCCTCCAGCAGTAATTATACTGACGTTGGTTCTTTGAAGCAGAGTAAAACGATAACAAGTAAACCAACTAAGCATAATCATACATGATAAGGAAGTCATCGGTGAAACATAGACCACATGCATCTATTTTATGAAATACTGGGCCAGAGTGGTGCAAACCTATGCACCAATCTGGCCCAGCATACTTTGGTAGATGTCTCAAGTAGTGGTGATGAATTAAAATAAACAAATCGAAATCACGATCTACAACTCGTAAGACGATATCACTGGGCTACCATTGCCCAACTTACCATACACAAAGGGCCAGTGCTGTCAATAGTGGCCGCCCCATAAATTCACTTACGACATAAGTAACCCGTGTACTTGTAAAATTCATAAAAGACTTTACACAAATTATGTTAGGCCATTCCAAACATTTGTTCCAAGTTGAAACACTGTACGTTAATACAACGGATACTGTGTCTTAGGATTCAGAAATAGCATTGTTAATTCACGGATTATTATTTTCTAATCATGAGCCAAGTAATATGCTAGCAGTAACTGGATATGGACGACCAACTTCTGCGCAATCGTTTGGCCAACTTATATTGGCACAAAATTGGAATTTGTTGTTGCAAGCCTTTTGTTTTCTTTGTGAAAATGGCTGGAATTTTTAATTTTTAGCTTTCAAAGGTTTGGAATAGATATTGAAGTTTGCTGAAGGCATTTTGCTGCGAATAAAAAATGAATGGTGTGCTCCTAGATACAAATCTATTATGTATGACTATACGTTTGCCTGTATTTTGAGATACGAGCTTTCTCGTTTATTATACAAAGTTTGTCGTACAAGCATGTCTTTTTGGGACCAACGGATAAAAACACAAGATGCACTTGCAAAAATATTTATCCTCATCTGCCTCTCGACTAATTTTTTAGGAGTTCCGGACCCAAAAAATAAAACGGGACGATAATACTAAGACTGCGTTGTCCTGCTATCTGTCTGTCCATCTGTCACCATGCTGTATATCAATAACCGTCTTTTTTTTTTAGCTTGGTAAAATCATCAAATGAGTCTTCCAACCCCGGGCAGGGCGGGAGGACTGTCAGACTTGTACTGACTAAAATCCACGGTGTCCTTCAATAGCCCTTTATGTTCCGAGGTCACGGTGATAGAAATAAGTCCCGCGCAAGACAAAAGTCTTAAAATTAAAATTTTCACAGATGATGTTTTCTATTGCTGATATAATAAAAAATACTATTAACCCCCTTTTCTTTAAGTCTGTTAAAAATAAAGTGATACAAATATTTTGTTATTTTCTGTCCCCTTCTTACCTGCTATAGTATAAGCGACGACCAGCACGATGACCCCTACATTGCTGAACAGGAACGCGAGCAGACCGCGCACGTAGTCGCAGATGCGGGACGCGAGCCTGCGCCGGCGCCGCGGCATGGCTCACCGCGCATCGCGAGGCCCCGCCCCCTCGCCTCTGTCGCAGCTCATTGGGCCGGCTTTATGGCATCTATGCGTCTGAAATACATAGAAAAAATGAAATACAAGTATTCTGTAAAATCTTAAGAGACTACATACACTCAGCTCTTATGTTGATTCGTATCTATATTTCCCATATTTATCCGATCCATATTTTAACAAAAGGTAGGTTAGGAAAAACTAGTTATTTTAAATAAATTTTTCATTCCTTTTTTTTGGTTGATACGGAGTACTCGTATTTTATGTTTTTTTTTTAATATAAGTATTTACTTAACCGCTGATATAGAGCGAAAGAAATAGATAATTATGAATAATAATAATTAAAGGAAAAAAATAATAAGTAAAAGAAAGAAAGAAAGAAAAAAAAACATTTATTTGGGGCAAGGGGACCACGATAGACACACACATTCAAAAAAAAGTAAATAAAAAAATAAGTACAGAAAAAACAAAAAAGTAATGTTAAAAAAACCTATGTTAAACACAATAAAAAACAAAAGACTTGTTATTGTGTGTCTCACGGCTGCGCCAAAAAGGCCCAGTTCAGCAAAATGTCGAGCAGCTAGTGCTCGACGCTGGTTTTCAACTGGACCTGAATGTTGATGTTACTGATGTAAAATAGCTTTGAACATGAATTATGGTGTTGATTGTTATTTGTATGTTATATATAAGTAGGTACTTAGGTGCCTATCACTCTATAATTCTTCATCCTAATTTATACTTTAAGGTACCTACTTATAACATGTAAACAAATACGAAATAAAGAATTTTAAGGCGTCTAAAAAGTAGGTGTTTATAATACATAAATTAATAATTTAATAAGTAAGAAGTACTATTTAAGATAAGTTAGATTTTTTTATTCACAACTATGCTCCACATATTCTGAAGTCGATCATTTCTCATTCAATTTATTTTATATATGTTCTCGTATAATAAAAGCAAACATAATAATCATAAAATCAAACAGTAGACAAAACGACTATCGCAACATTTGACAGTACATAAATCAAAATGGCGCCGATCACAAATCATATGGTTAAAAGGATATATAAATATGTCAGTTTCGCATTCATATATTTTCATGAAACTTGTTAACATTTGTTTCCGCGCAAATCTAGAATTATGGACTGAATCAGCTGGATTTCAAATAAATCAGTCAACTTTATTAAATATATTTTTGTTATATTTCAGTATATGACGCGGTTTTAATGAAATCTCTTTCATAAAATCACATATTTTTCGTATGTTAATAATTTTTATTAAGGATAAACTTTATTTTTAAGTAGTTCTTTTGCAACTAAATCCAGTCTTTTAGACCCTAATTCGTTTTAATTAAATGTGCTAAAGTGGTCAAAGTTATAATTAGTATCTAATTTTAATTTTTTAGTTTTTCTAATCACATGGATATATATTATACCTATTTCAACAACGTAGGTCACTACGTACCTATGTGACACAATCAATTCTTCTTTTTAACCAACTTCAAAAAAGGAGGTTATCAATTCGAAGGTATATTTTTTTTCTTTAAAAAATTTCAAACACTTTTTTTAATTAAAAACACACAATTCTCTATCTTTCTTTTTTTGACATCTAGTCCGTACCAGTCATCTTTGTGACGTCGACACTCTAATAAATTAGTTCAAAAACTCAAAGTTTTATTTCAATTTCACCATTACGGGCACTTTTTAAATTTCAAGAAAGAAATAAGTTACAGTTCCTATCACCCTGCGTTCCGAAGACTAGGAGACATTGATGATTTTATCACGATAAAAAAGGCATGAGTCGATTTTATTCTTTTCTTATAAAGAAAACTTGCCCCACACTAGGAATTTCTCCTGTATCGTGAGTGCAGAAACATTTAAACACACATACACTCAGACATGGAACAACTACTTGCATCGTACAAATAAATTGATCCGTGCGGGAATCAAACGTACGACACAGAGCGGTGCAGTCCGTTAATTTACTTGTAATATGTATGTGTGAAGTAATAAAAGAATTTTGATATCAAAAAGCATTGTGCACTTATCATTATTTGAATTAAATACATAAACGAATATTGCAAATGCTGTCAAACGGAATATTAAATTTCTTAGTCTACTAATACTAATGGAACCAACACATAAACTTAAGTAAACATCTCTCCATCAGTACAGTCAACCGAACTTCAGCCAGTCATAAACAAACTTCCAAAACTTTCCTTTTTCTACGTGATAAATTAAATCAAATCAAAGCCTTTATTTCAAGAAGGCCAGTTATAGCACTTTTGAAATGTCAAAGGTCAAAAAAAGTTACGTTAAATAAATGAAAACAGTTCAATAAAACCTGGCACGGTGGTTGAACCAGGAGGACCTGTCAGACTCGTATTGACTAAAATCTACGGCGATATTATAATTGTTGCTCGCCATCCCAATGCCCTCCAAAATCACCCTTAGCATCTAAGACATAAAGGCGCTTTCAATGAAACAGAAGTGCCACTGATGTTCTGTAGTCTGTACTACACACTACCTATTTAGGATTAACGATTCAGTCGGCACCTGAACACCGAGTCAATACATTATGCGAGTTTACACTACTAGCAAATGAGGAACCTCGATCAGTACTAGAGGTTGACAGATTCTATCGATATCGATGATTATCGATATAAGCAATACACAGGTGATCGAGAAAAAAATGATAAAGTATGGAATAAATGTTATTAGTGGAAGTTTAAAAGTACAGCAAAAAAAATAAAAGGTGTTGTCTGTCTTAGAATGAAAGATATAATTTGTTGGTTTTGGTTTGCTCTTGGCCTCAATCAAACCCAGAAGCAAAGATGAGACCAACCATTGAGCGTGCTGACCCATGAACTGAAACTGCGGACCAAAAAAAATACGTGTGGCACTCGGGGATTGCCGCGGCAAAGCTATTTCGTAGTATTTTTATCAACCTACGCATTTTTTTAGGCTATGTTCGTTACGGAATTTCTTGATTCGGTGCTTAAAACTACTTGGCATCAGATTCCGATAGAATGCTGGTCACTAGAGCCAGCACAGCAGATGTCAGGTAGCCCGTGATGGTGTAGCCAGAACGATTGGGTTCCAGGTTCAAATTGAGAGGAGGTGAGTTTATTAGGACTAAAACAAATAAGCATCTCCGTAATAAGTAAGGTACTCCTGCTACAAGTACGCAAAGTCCATTTTATAACAATATTTTTACTGTAAAATAAATAACTCATGCAAAGATGAATAACCGTATGAGCACCACAACCGCTTCCCACAATGACTGCGACACAACCCAGTACAGTTTAACCACACATTTACAATTTTATTTGAACGAGCATTTAAAAAAAATGGCGGCACTATTTTATTCCGGCCAGTTAGCTTGTGTAACTCTCCCGTGATAAATTGCTAGTAAACCACGAAATAGTCTCTTTTACATATTGTCAATTACAAAAACTATTTTGTATTATTCTATTAGCTACATGGTAGATGACGGGGCCCCCCTCTAGAGGGCCAAAGCCTACTGGGGTTTCGGGACTTATCCCATTTCGTGACCCCGGAACGTAAAGGGCTATTGAAGGACACCGTGGATTTGGGGTGTGACCTGGGCGCTAGAATTTATCATATGTCGTGGGTGCGTTTAAAAATATTTAAAACTCTTAAACATAAACACTTCGAACAATTCATCATCTTTCTAGTCTTATCTCTTTTTACTTTGGATCGGCACACCACGTTTTCTTCTTCCATTCTCCCCTATCAGACGTCACAGTATCATTTACTCCTTTTTCTTTCATATCAGTCCATAGACAATCCATCCATCTTTTGTTTAACCTTTCTCTTCCTCTCCATCCATCAACATTCATTAATCATCACTCTCTTAGTCACATGAGTGTCATTCCTACTCATGACATGTCCTTAGCAAGACAGACATTCCGAACGAGTGCTAGTAGATAAATTGTTTGTTCCGTATGGGAAACGAACAGGCACCACGCACGTAGCATAGCAGTCTATCGGCCCACTGCGCCTACCGTTCCGCTTTAGACAAATATATTGTGTTCGGTCTAACCAGATGCAACTGAAGACCAGTATTTTATGAGCGACTTACGAACAGAACCCAGTAACTGGGTAAGACTAGTTTTGTGACTGCTGGGCTTCTTACTACCCAGTTGTCACTGTCAAAGATCTACAAAATGACAACCAGAAGTTTAAAGTGCTGTCCGAAGCACGAAGGGACTTCGTTATTAAATAAAGAGTGACCTATCTACAGACAGACCTCGGCAAGCGTTGCTTAACCTCGTGTGGGTGTAAATAATTTACCCACGAGACACAAAACCCTAGCAACGTGGGTGTTATTATGTAAAAGACACAAATATAAAGTGATAATAATTTACGAAGCTGCGGCCAGACGTTTTCATATTAAATTACGAGAAGGTAGTACACAAAAAACAGGGACAAAACAGGGACAGACGAGATACACGTGTTTCTTATTATCTTGATCTAATGAGAAAGGACAAAGGAGCTCAAAATTATTTATGTTACATTTAAGTTATATTTAATGTTATAAGTAGAGCAACAGACCACAGAATGGGAGCTGATGTAGCATAGAAAACATTGTCGAACGACAATTTTGAAGTTAACAAACTTAAACACAGTATAATAGTTCGCGCAGTGGTTAAAATTGTAAGCAATTAAATGATCTGCAAGTACATATTGTTCCAGGTCTGGCTGTTTGTTTTGTTTGTAAACGCACCCACAAAACAGGAGTGATTCTTAATGTAGGGCAAAATTTGAAATTGCTGTTACTTTTTTTTTTTTATCATGCTAAAATCATCAAATGAGACCTCCAACCCCGGGCAGGGCGGGAGGTACTGTCAGACTTGTACTGACTAAAATCCACGGTGTCCTTCAGTAGCCCTTTATGTTCCGGGGTCACGGTAATAGAAATAAGTCCCGCGACCCCGGCAGGCTTTGGCCCTCTGAGAGGGGGCCCCGTCATTTTGCTGACAGCTCTTTGAGGCGCGCGTGGAACACGACGCGCCGTCGACCCGGGCATGGTCCATGGTCGGACAGCGAGTTGCCCTTTACTCGCTGTCCGCATGCCCGCGCCTACGGTGGCCGGAGATCGTCTTGCGAAATTGCTGTTACTTGGCTACTTGTGTACGTTGTTCCTTGGTATTTCATCAAGTCTGAATTCGCAGAATTTCGGTCGCTTTCAAACAAGAAGTCTTTCGCGATGCAAAATGCACCTTATCAGAACACGAAATTCTGCGACTCACGGCTCACAAAATTACGCTTGTTTGGCACAAAATTACCCTATAAGGTACAGACTGAGTACTGAGTTTGTTCCATTACTCTTTCTCGGAAGAGTGCTTCACGTCTAGTTTCAAAATGATTTTTTCTCTTGATGTGCAAAGTTTTAAGGAAAATAAAATGAGTGCTCAATTCAGATGCACAGATAGTTTTAACTCCGTGTTATCAATCTATTTTCCCTGTCTAATGCCTATGTTCCGACTGGTGTCATATGGAAAACGTCGACTCGTAGATCATATTAAATATGCTATTCACAAATTTAAACAAAAAATGAAGGAGTGACAGCTCTTAAAACAATTTAAGTACAGTAAAAATATCTAAATTATGAACTACAATCTGCCTTTTGCAGAAAGGTAAAATTAATCTCAGTGTTGACCGCAAACCACATAGTATGTTCACAAAACGTCATGAAGTGTCGCGTGTTCGGTGGCCGGTTCATGAATATAAATTAACTCGGCTTTGTTACGAACAATTAAAGGTTTTTAGAAAGAGACTTGTTAACTAGTCTTGTAATAAATGAATTTAACATCACGCTTTTAAAACCAAAAAGGTTAGGTAGATGTGCAAACACCCAAAATTCTCTTGTCTTATTAATAATTACTATAAATGCTGTGAGAACTGATGGATATTTATTCCTTTTTGATACAAACACATTTAGAATGATACGCAGACATTCCAATCTCTTCTGGGTCAGCTCGTTCTGTCTTAGATCTTATCTTTACTTCTTCCTCTTTATTGAGGCTTAGAGAAAACCCATTTTAAATACAAAATAATTATGTAAATGTAGACACCAGTACCCTTAGCATGACTTTTCACTCTTTTACACTTTCCAGTATTTACAGCGTTTTTTGTATGAAAACATGGAACAGCGCTGCTGGTGTGCGAAGAAAAATCTATTTCTTTATCCTTGAAAATTATCAAAGTTCCAGTTTACTTTACGCCTCAAATATTGAAAACTCATGCTAAGGGTACTGGCTGCTACTAAGACTTTCTCAATGTACAAAAAAATAACAGTTTGAACATTTGAACAAGAAAGCACACTGCATGCTAAACATAGCAGTTGCGACCACTTCTCTAATAGAGGTCATACACGTTAGGGTTGATGATGGTTATAACCTTGCATGTATAACTGACAGACAAGCCCGATCATGTATGTGTTAAAACTGTACAGTTGTAGGAGCATGTATCGGTTATGCGTCCATTACAAAAAACGAGTACACACACAACAGAAAAAAATATCGATACTAGAAGTCCCATCTCTATGACACATTTCCACATCTCAGTTTACAATATTACTACAGTGATTAATATACTATTTCCTTAACATATACATTAAACAAACATCACGATACTTCAGTACAAGTATCTCTGTTCTACAAATATTTGTATTTTCATAACACGGCGATGTTACGACGGGGCGGGTTAACGATGACATATAACTAAATAGCTGAAGTTTGGGACGGAATCAAAAACAACATATAAAACAGAGCATACAAAATATAGAATGTCTATTTTATTGACACTTGGTTCCTACCGACACAGTGACCAATGACAAATGACAGCAGTTTTGATTTTGTAGTGAGATTTTAACCTCCAAGAGCGCGCGGTCTTTTGTAACGGGAGCGGGCGCGCGTATCCAAAAAGACCTATATGATGAACGAGAGAAATAAACCACTTATTGTCCAATAATTATTGATTATTATGTACGCAAATGTATTGTGATTATTTAAAAAAAGCTAATTCGTCAAAATAAGTCTTAAAAAAAAATGAGAATTTAATATTAAATGAAATCGATGAACATAACTCAAGATTTTATGGGACTTAAGCCTAGGTGCATTCATACACATCAGTAGCGTCACGTCACCGTCACGTCACTCAATGGAAATTAAAAGGAAATATGTCTGACCGGTGACGTGACTAATAGATCACGTTCCGGTGACTGACGTGAAGGAACAAATATCATATAGGAGTGTAGAAACATTTTGTTTTAGAACCGGGCCGGTGATGTGACGTGACGGTGACTGTTGAGTGTGAATGCACCTTAATCACGAGTTTCACGGTTTTGTGACGTATTGAGTATACAATAACAATTTAATTATTATAGACATTTTGGGGTTTTCTAACGTCACGGGACGCGGTGAACGGGATACTCGGGGAATAACCCAAGGTGAATAGTTATTTGTTATACAAGAGTGCAAAGTTGATTTTTAACCGCGTGCTCAATTTTGATGACCGAGCAAGCGAATGATTCTAAAATTGAATCACGAGTGCAACGAGTGATTCAAAATTAGAATCATGAGCGATAGCGAGGGAATCAAAAGAGCACAAGGTGAAAAATCTTTGCACTCGAATGCAACACGTAACTTTTCATCCCACCTTAGCGAGGAAATTACCAAATGGAAAAAAAAATCAGGTGTACATTGTACTATCACAAGATAGGTATTTCAGTTTCGGTATTAACTAGGAGTACTACATTATGTATATAAAATACAGAATAATTTTTAAAATCTAAGAATCCTTCGTGTAGGTAGCGAGGGATTCAAGATAGCCCAAGGCAACGCAGCTTTACTCCCGAAAAGTGTACTCTGCTTTTCACACCTACTTCGAGGAAATGAATTCGATTTTTGAAATTTGATGTGGTACGTTAACCTTCGAACGTGAAGTAGGCACCACAGCTAAGATCAGCTGTTGCGGTCACCGGCCGCCATTTTTACTGCTACAACTCTTTAATGCACACGATGTTCTTAATTCAAATTTACTTTATTCACTAGAGGATAAAAACGGCTTTTACTCACTTGAGGATAAAAACGGCTTTTACGGTCAGATATCGAAGAGCAAAAGTACCCTTTCCGAGGTGGGGGGATGAAAAAGTAATTTAAACGCCGTATGCATAAAGGTGTTAGATTTTAATAAAACGGACACAAAGTAATTTGCTGTGCTTTCTCTAAGAATTTTTTTACCCATTTTTTTTATATTAAGCCGTTTTCTCGCGTAGATGTCTATCTCATTTGATAGTAAAGCTGTCTACAAACCGAAGCCGCGGCCGCCGGTATAACCCGGCGCGGCATGATTGGACAAAGCAAAATCGAAAAAATCAGGCCGCTCTGGCCATCAAATTCAGGCCGCCGGCTTGTGCTGGCGATGGCGAGCCTGCGGCTTCTGTGTGTAGCCAGCTTAAGTGATGATTATGGTCGAAGGTGAAGCACACTTGCCTAGAAGTAACCTTTATACTCTTTACTTAATGCTTTAGCTACACCCTTGGGGATTCCTAAGGATGTAGCTGTAAGAAAACAAAGACCCTGGCAAAATATTCCACTCCTTAGCTGCGAACAATATTGGCAAAGCGCTCTGTATGCTTATGTATCTTAGAAATAATCCCAGCATGAGATGTTAATCTAACAAGTAGGTAATTAATTTCCACTCTCATTAAATCATTTCCTAAGTAAGATTGAATAAATATTAAACAAGCAGTTAACATTAATTCGACGTTAAACCCTGAATCTATAGCTGTTTAAGTAATTACACATTTTGAGTTGAACGACGTTAAAATATTTTAGTACTTAATTTATTCTAATGTTTTGTTTGTTTTAAACCCGTCTGGTCTACATCTAAGTCTTAAGTGCACTTTCTAAAAACATTAACGTCATCGTAAATTGTATTAACAGTAAAATAATCAATTTTTTAAGTTTCAATAATGTATTGGTCGAGTTTTGCGAAAAGTATCCAAAATAGTGATGATGCAAAACAAGGCATGCAAAACAATCTGTATTTATAACATTTACCACTGTAGTGATTATCATATAAAGTGATTTGGTACGTCGTGAGGGTATTATGTAGGATGTTGACGAGGAGGGAGGTACCTGTGAGGGCTGGGAGGCGAAAATACAAACACTGATGCAACATAAACACCCATATTCTATGCTGAGTTATCTCAGTCCTGTTGCCGAAGGCGCCACATTAGTGCGACGTCGCCATTTTAATCGCACATACTACAAACACTAGCAAGTAAGTAATGAGCTGAAGTACTTTTCACTATAAACGCAGCCTTTGACTAAAGTTTGCCATTCACTAAGGTACTGACAGCGACACGATTGGTCGATCTCAAAGTCGTCTCCTCGAAGAGCATAGCGTAGAGTGTAGCTATGAGACTCTTATAGATAGAGAATAAAATAGCTGTGCTGTATTGCAGTCGATTTTGTTAAAACAATATCTAACAAAACCGATCTCAGTGCAGACACTTCCCAAATGTCTGTGCTACAGTCGACTATTTATGCATACAAACCCAGCTGCGTTACAGAACACTGAACATCACTTGTCTGTGTCGCATTCGGTTTTGTGTTTACGCGACTGGGAGAGGTTGGGAGGGCTAAGAATGTGGAGGGAAGGTACGCATGTAAAAAAGGGTCGAGTTACTGTACAGAATTATTACAAATGTTCTTAATATTATCCAAAAGGGTTGACATAGGCAAATAGTTACTACATAAAATCATTTGTTTAGCAAATGAAGATTTTAACATGATTACGTAATGGGCCAACCGTTCTACGTTACCTGTAAATACAATAATTTTCTTCTTTTAAATAAAAATCTATTGCTGTCCGTTAGTCTCGCTAAAAATCCAGAACGGCTGGACCGATTTTGCTAAATTTGGTTTTGAATTACATTGTGAAGTCCAGGGAAGGTTTTAAAGTTTTTTTTAATTGTTTCTGAGACGGCACGAAGTTTGCCCGTTCAGCTAGTAAGATAATAAACGTAAATAATCTATATATTTATATATATATATATATATTGAAACCCGTTTTCCGTTGTCACGACATAACATGAAAACGGTTTGACCGATTCGGATAATTATTTTTTTGTTGTGTTTGTAACCATCGGGACCGGGTTTTAGACCGGGTCCTCCACCCGTGCAAAGCCGGGACGGGCCGCTAGTGTTTCATAAATTGAAACGAGCCATTTGAATCTATCTTAAGTAAATACATCATTGAATGCTCATTTCGTTCCGGGGTCACGGTAGGCGTAGCTCGTTCATCCCGCGATCTCCGCAGGCTTTGGCCCGCTAGGGAGTAGGCTCTGTCATTATACTAAAAAAACTCCTTGAGGCGCGCGTGGAACATAGCGCGCCGTCGACCCTGGTCGATGGTCGGACTGCGAGTCGCCCATACTTGCCGTCCGCATGCCCGCGCCTACGGTGTCTCCGGCACCGTAGCGAACGCACACACTTTTACATTTAAGTATAACATTAATTAGAGTACCCGTATTAATATGAGTAAATAAGTTACTAGAAATATTTACAGGAAAAATAATAATAAATAAATAAAAAAGAAAAAACATTCATAGGGCGTCAAAGAATACGTCCATCGCTAGCGTTCTCGCTGGCAGCATTGACACGGTGTATGGCAATGCTAATTTGTTGGCAGAGGAATAAGGGCTTAAATTTATTTATTTTCTACGTTGCTTTTAGTTTTCATTATATAACAAATCCATCAATGTTTTCACATTGAGACATTCCCAAAGTTTAAATTTCAAACGAAAATCTTCAATAACGATATTTAAATGATAAATCCCACATTACTAAGACAAATGAGCAGCAAATACTTTCATTGATCTCTTTCATCTAATCCCGGATTAAAAGAAGAAATATGTCTAGAATTTATCAAACGTTGCTGAGAAAAAATGTACCTAAAACTTATAGAGGGACAGGTGGAATTTATATTTCTAATTTTACTTTACTGTATTCTATTTGTACTCAAGTGCCTTCTGAGTGTGATCACTCCATCTTCTTCATCATCTATATATAAAAGTTCTGCTGGGACACATGCCTCCTCTCAGTGAGAGGGAGTGGGCCATAATCCACCACGCGGGCCCAGTGCGGCGTATTAGATGTCACATGTCTTCGAATTTTTGCAGTTTCCTCACGATGAATTCCTTCACTGTTTTGAGAGCAATGCGATGAATTACACAAGTAATGCTCGAAAATCGGAGCCAATACAACTGTTCCACCTACTGCTCTTTCGGTCTATCTTAGGGCGCTCTTTGACCGCGAGCATTCACCTGTAATGTAACGTTACAGATTCAAACATTTCATCAGTGACGGAAGACAACATAGCATCAAATCGCACACTTTTATGTCTTCTATGTAACATTACAGGTGAATGCTTGCGGTGAGGGAGCGCCTTAAGGTTTCATCTTTACTTCTGACCAATATTTACGAATGTTGATGTCAACATATGGTCAAGGCCGTTACAATCTGCCTTCCACAACCCAGTGTCTGGGTAATACGAAACCCCTTGATAAGACTGGTTAGAATACTGAAAAGCTATTTCAGGTACTAATCTCTTCGTTAAAACGTTAACCGTTTTAAAAACAATGTCTAGAAGATTTTCGCAGCTAATAAAACAAGCTCTCAGCAACAATGCATCAATTATTATACGTATATATAATCTAGTGTTAGACCATCTGCTCGTCTGAACATCCCGCCATTGTTTACATTACCAACACGAGCTAACATGTGACGGATGTGGCCGGACATTATGCGGGTAATTATATACAGAGCCAGAATTATTGGCTTGCAAACAATACAGGTGAACTAATGACGAAAAGCTGGTTATATGGTTACAATCATAAGCAATTATAGAGTTCTTTTTATTAAATTCATACTGAGTGGGTTTTCTGTATCTATCGTATGCTCAATGAACGCCGTGGTCGCGGGACTGTCTCATCTTGCAACCGTAAAACTGCACACTGGACTATTGAAGGATAACCGTGAATTTTAGTCAGTACAAGTCCGACAGTCCCACTCGTTCCGCTCTAGGTGGAGGATTTGATGATATTACCACCATTAAAAACATACTCAATGAACTGTGGACAACAGAGCAGTCATCGGTCAACACCGAAGAAATTGGTATTTATGGAGGAGAAGCATTCAAGTACATAAGTACAAGTACAGGCCTGGCATCATTGCCACATAACCTGGCAAGATTGTGTCATTGCCTGGCAACACTAAAACGAGAATATTCTAAAAACATCTGTTGAGGTAAACGAGTTATGGATTGTAAAATGGTTAGAGTAACTTTATATTTATTGGTCATGCCACGTTAGTCTTAAAACATTATTACGAGCGTACGCCGACCTCGGAAGCCTGGAATTAAGTCGTTTGCAAACTGGAAATTAATCGCGTTTTGTTAAGAAGAGAGTTGAGTAATGCACGGATATTTATGCGAAAGAGTTCGCTTTAGCTGCTGAATCTTTTTCCGGGACATGATTGATGGTTCTATCCGTAGAGAAACATCATAATCAAGGTTATCGTGGCGCTTTGTTTGAAATTCCGGAGTCTGAGAAATATTAGCTTTTTAAACCGGAATTTAGGTGGTTTGTATCTGAATTTACACTTAACTTTACACTATCAAAGCATTTACAGTAAAGAAAGATAATGAAAAATTTTATGAATTGCAATAATTATCAAGATCAATTATTCCTTAAAATTTAAGATAATAGCAATACAATAATAAATTAAAATACACTAGCATTGATTGATAAAACTAAATTCATAGTTAGATCAATAAATCAGAATAAAGAAATCCAATTAAATATAACTAATAATATCTATTTAATACAATATTTGACAACCCCTGAAAGCTATCACTAAATCTCAGAAAATCTGAGGTTTTCATACCTGCTGTAGACATTTTATATTTTCTCACAACCTGTTTCCTAATTGGTTCAAACGGGGTAAAAGACCAGGGTAACTTTTTCGCGGAATTTCTTAATAAAAGAAAAATAACATTTTCAGGACCCTTCATAGCTTAGCTTACTAAGCTAAAAATAAGTACTAACCTGTTTTATCACGACCAACCTTTAAATACAATTTTCGCAGAAACGTTCACCCACTATAACGATCAATTATTTTTAAAAGAAAGTCGTTTTAAGATTTTTATTAAATTGTAGAAAGTTCTACACAGTTTTTAAGACCTTTCAAAAAGAATCCCTAAAGACTGGACCGCCTACGGAACATAATAAGGTTTACGCTAAACTTAGGGACTATGAAATCAAGCAGAACTTGTTCTTAACGATGAAAATATTTACCTAGTTTAGTACCAATTAGGTATTCTTTTTCTGTTTATTTAGTAGTAGGTAAGTACCTGAAACTCGAAGTACCTATTATTTCTTTAAGAGTAGTTCAGAAAATCTACCCTGTGAATCGATTTCAGGGCAAAACAAATTTCATTCTACAGGTTCATTGTGAGTAATTAAAAATATACATGTATATTATTAAGAAATTCATGATTTTACTAGCAACCGACCCCAACTTTGCACGGATCCAATTTCTACCATACTATGCATGTTATATACGATAAAACTTCCCCTCGAATCCGTCTCTATCTGTTAAAAAGTCGTCATCAAAATCCGTTGTGCAGTTTTAAAAGATTATAATCATACATACGGACAGACAGACAGCGGAAAGCGATTTTATTTTATTCTATGTAGGTAAGTTTTAATATAAAAATCGGAAAATAAAGGGTTGGAAACGTTTATGTTACTATTTCATCGTTTATCGCTTTTTTATCGTGGTAAAATCATCAAATGAGTCCTCCCACCCCGAGCAGGGCGAGAGGGACTGTCAGACTTGTACTGACTGAAGTCCACGGTGTTCTTCAATAGCCCTTTATGTTCTGGGGTCACGGTAATGAAGTAAGTTCCGCGACCCCGGCAGGCTTTGGCCCTCTATAGGCCCCGTCATCAATCGTTTATGGCAAAACTATATTTAACTTGTGTTTCTAGCTGGCATAAGATTTAACCGAATTCCAAAAGAATACGAGGTTATTTTTATGTAGCAACCATGGCAAAATTATCAGCCTCTTTGAAGGTAAATTGGTGCGGATATTGCTAGTTAATCCTTATTTACAAAGGTCTACAACGAGCTTGCTCGCCAAAGAGGCTGTAATATAAGAATGTTTATTAAAAACTTTATTATCTTGTTCGTTATAAAAAGCTTGTTATAATTTTGTTCATCCGTGTAATTTTTCTGTTTTCTACAGTTTATGGAATATCTTTGTTCTGCGAGAAGACAAGAATAGACTGATAATTTAGATAAACATTTTTTTCTCATTTTCATTTAAAATTACCATAACACCTAAAAAAGTTCTTTATAAGTTTTGACTTTGAACAAGCATAAAAGATGGATTACCTAATTGTGGTAATTTACAATCAGCTAATCAAACTTTCGCCAATGTACTTTCTGTGGGCATGCGGGCGGCGAGTAATGAGCGACTCGCCGCCCGAACCGTGGACCATGCCCGGGTCGACGCGACGGCGCGTTTTATTCAATGCGCGCCTGAAAGAGCGTTAACAAGATGACGGGGCCCCCTCTTTAAGGGCCAAAACCTGCTGGGGAAGCGGGACTTATATCATCACCGTGACCCTGGAACGTAAAGAGCTATCGAAGGACACCGTGGATTTTAGTCAGTAGAAGTCTGACGGTCCCTCCCGCCCTGCCCTGGAGGGAGGACTCATAAAATTATAAAAAAAGTACTTATACTTTCTGTGTGAATTGTAAAAATCCAACGAAAAGCGCTCCTTGTAAAAAGTATTTCAGTCTAAAAGGGAAATAAAATAGCAGGTATCCGAAAAACCATTAGCCACCAATTTTGCTAGCGTATTCGCGGCGCTGTGTAAAAAACCCGGTTCGCGCAACCACGCAGAGTATTTGAACGCTCCTCGTTACTATACTGTGGTTCTATTTCTATGTTTTGGTTATTTCGCAATATTTCAGAATTCCTACACAGCTTTAGTCAGCAACGAATTTGAAAATTTGCATTGAGAAATGCGGATTAATTTGAAGGCACGTTCTTTCTGTTTGTTCTATTTTCTCGCGTTATTCTGGTTTTAAAACGATTTTTTCATTTTTTTATGGAGGAAAGACATGACGACAAGTTCATCAACCACCGTTGAAATAAGATAATGAAAAAGAAATCGCAGCACAACGGCCGTAAGTAATGACGTCATTAATTTTAAACACGTCTCTGTGAAGTCAATTCATTTATCTCGCTCCCACGTATTTTATGAACACTCATAAAAATTTAATGTAGGAAGGTATATCTTAACAATTTGCTTCTGAAGAGATACAATCTTTTTCGCGTTTCGCCCTAAGGACCCAAAAAAGCGCCTCGAAGGACCATTTTGTGGAATACGGAACGTAATGTTTAACGTAGATATCTATCATTAGAACCACGCAACTGGTGTCACATAAACGTTATTATTTAACTTTATATTGCTCATAAATTTGTATAATTACGAGTTTTGCCTCAAAACGTTTCTTGGTGATGGAATACTTAGGAAAATTTCTTAGAATTCGGAATGAGATGCCACTTTGTGTTGTAAATGGTACAGTCGTTTGTAACTTTTGTACTTCGCATTATGTTACAAAATTCGTGTTCTTGTATCATTAAGGTCCTAATTAACGATAAAGGGAAAATTAAATTAATTATTTTGGTTGACTCTACGGATTCATTTAAGGCAATTTTGAGATTTCACTTCAGTTTTATAATTAGCTGGTTAAAATATACTAGGAAGCTGTTTCACAAATTCAAATTTAATTAATTACACTATATTTCAAATATTTTAAATGCCAATGGGGATCGATGAACCGGGCATAAATAAATCGTCGTATCGGCAAAAATTCCAAAGGTGAAAGAGTCTATCGGTGAAACGGCCAAAAGTGAATCGTCCTGTCGACGAAACGTCCAATGATGAACCTGTCGTCGGTGAATCGTTGCAGAATCGGAATTGAAATTGTCCAAAGTCATAATATTACAAGAATATTTCCATTAGTTGAATTATTTCAGTCTGTTAGACTTGGCGATCGAGGAAAGAGCAGTAAGAAAGTCATAAAGCGAGCTGAAACTGTGATGAAACTCAAATTTTCAGACTAATTATATTTTGAAGCGAATAACCGGGTGAAGGCTATAAAAATCCGTTAGATACAAGAAGCACCGACTCAGATGATTTGGCGATAGTCAGGGGAGGCCTGAAGAAGAACTCTCGTGAAATTATTTTGTAACTAATTTTGGAAAAAAACATCATTATGGCTTTGCTAGGCAAGTCTTATTAATTTAGTGGGGTTGGTGCTACTCATTTCCGCTCAAATTCTTTTACGTCAACCGTGGCGTTATCATTTACTGCTTTTTCTTTCTTAACACCCCTAACACAATCATAATTATCCATCTTTTCTTTTTAGGTACCTTTGTTAGTTGTGGATGGCAGTTATTTTTTTAATAGCCTTTTACTTCCCACTGCTGGGCAATTGCCTCCCCTATCTCTTACCAAATATTTCGGCTTTGGGCAACATGCTTGCCCTAACGACGACGACGTTTTCGAGTGATGGGCAAACACATTCATACACTGGACGCCAGACAAAATTACTTACTTAAATATTCAAAAAGAAATAATTATGCTAAAAGCATTATACAATTATGTAGATACAAAGTCAGATTGCAGAACATTACGACTTGGCGTAGCAATATAAAACGAACGATAAAGCAATGATTAACAAAGTATAGAAATATTCGACACGCGTAATTTAGGGAGAAACGGATTGTTCGGGGAATACATTATATTACATGAACTACGTTATTGTAAATGCCTAACATTATTGCTGGTAATTGGCTTTATGTTCTTTGTCTAGACTTTAGACTGGTCCATTAATTTACAAGCAGCAAGCGCTACTGCTCAACAGAAGGATTTGGGATCGAAACACGTGTATCAGGGGATTTTTCTAGAATTAACCGAAATCAAATCAAAAGCATCTATGTCAAATAGGACAGTTTCAAGTACTTTTGAATTATCAAAGACATAAAACATATAATTAAATACTACAAAATTATGGTGCTACAGTCCCAGTCACAAGACATAAAAAACTGTTAAAGTTATTTCTCAGTACCAGGTAAGGAGGCCGGATTTTGGACTTTATAACTGCTCTAATATCGTTGTAATTTGTAGGTATACTATGCACTGTCCAGGTAAAAAACACTCTAAAAATAATCACGTTTCTCGAATTATTTTGACGAGTAAAAAATAAGAAAAGTTATATTACATTTCCATTTCTAAAACAAAAACAAAATCTTCTTCTTTGTGGAAAAATTAAAACAATTTACATTTTAAATAGTACGTACTGAAAACAATTTTAGAAATACAGAAATATTTTCGGCCAGCAGCTGGCTTTAATTACTAAAGTAGCCCCGAAAGAATAATTAATGAAACTTTTTAACGAGACCTCCTTCGTAACAACTTCGCCTTGTCAATCAAAATGACAACTACGGCCCTATTCCTAGTCCACAGACAATAAATCAAAAGTTTGGGCTGTCAATGTCAAAAATTTTACGATGAACTTTGACGTTTGAGAGGCAAAGGTATATATAATCAGTGAGCCTGTACAACTTCGTGCACATATTAGATTGGTTGGATTAGTGTTGAAACTGTATTACAAACTAGCTGGTAAGGTGGAACTGTTTAATTGCGTACACATGAGTTCTGTGGCTTCGGAATTATTGAAGTTGTACCAACACAGACGTGATGTATCTCACCAAGTTCCCTGAGGGGATGTTAGTTTATGGCCACGTATTAATACGCCTTGGTCCGTGAAGTTAAAGTTAGTAGTCAGATTAATGTGTAAACCGACGTTGTTTTAATTGGGTGTCCCCTTTTCAAAGATGATTTGTGTGCTTGAAAGCCTGTACAAATGACTTTTTCAAGTTATAAATAGACCATTCAGCTTAAAATATACCTATTAACAAAAAAAAACACTTTATTTTGACGGTACCATTACATACCGCAGATTCGCACTCTGGTTCGTGTAATAGAATGCACGTGATACTCGCGTGACGTAGCATCCCGAACCCTATGGTCTACAATCAATCACCCACATTGACCAACAAGGTCGTCCCGAAGCATTCGTCTCGGACAATGTTTGAGACTCATATAGATACGTCGAAGCCACAGCTATTACGTACGTATTGTAAAATTAAATCATCGAGCTTTGATGTCACGTCACCTGCGCCTACGCACGACGCGAACGATTCATACGATTTTGACGTCAGCCCACGAAATGCGCGATCAATAATGATCAAGATTTTTTGTTGTACATTTCAAAAATGTCTGCCTGTCATTTTTCAATCTATAAAGATGAAAAGGAAGGATAATGCTCGCTTTTTTTGGATGAATGGTAATGTTTTTGAAAAATGATGTTACTAATTGTGTTTGGTTTCGTCTGCCAGATAAAAAAGAAAGAGATGGGAACGGTTTTTAATTCATATTTTCGTTATGCTAACCCCTAAAAAAGTGACTAGAAGATTACCTGGAGCACCTGGAGATCAAAGATCTAAAGGATTGACTGTGTGAGAGATGATGAGACACGGTGGCCTATCATGACGTCTTCAAGCGAGAGTAATTTCAGTGTGTGAAAGAGACAGAGCTAAACAAATCGTCTAGTGCTATCTCGTTCCCACATTGGAATCACACTATGTCAGGTTAAGCCACCAGTTAGGACTGGAGCTGACTTCTTAGGTGATAAGTATCAGAAAAATAGAACAAGTAATGTAACTACAATCTTTTTAGCGAAAGGTTTAGCACAGTGGTCAAGCGATTAACTACTTCGCTGCGTGTCGAGGGTTCGATTCACGGATACATAAAATATTTGTATGACCAACAAGATAGTTGTTCCGGGTGGCGGTTTAGGTCTGTTAGTTTAAATGTTTGTAAACCAATCGACGATACAAAAAAAAGGTATCTATAGTGTGTGCAGTATGTGTTATTTTTCAAAAAAAGACTGAATTACGAACTACATGAGGAAAACGATTTACAAAATATTTTATGAGACGTGAATAAGTTATTCACGAAATAACACTAGAATATTTGACTACAATATTTTACCAAACTCAAATGAGCGCTTAAAACATTCTTACAATGTTGGATTTTCTTTCGGCTCTAAGCCCGCCATTGAAAATTTATTAGCAGGCTTTTATTTAGTTATTCATTTGGTCTCGCTAAGAGGATTTTAAGCGTGTTTTTACAGTGGTTTATTTTTTATTTAGGTGCTGAATTCGTTCTAAATTCCTACTTCTCACCTGAAAGGAATCTTCAAGATGCCAATTTAGTTTGCAAATTGAACCTTTTTGCCTACATCACCGTTTCCACGAACAATCTTTTCTCGTCTTTTCGGTGACAATTGAGCTCTTCGATTTCCAACAACTTCGAAACTGCTTTGAGGAAATTCTTCAGGTCACGGCATTTTGGTCCTTATAAGCGGATTGTGGAGAGAAGTAATTACTTTGCAATCGCATATTTAAGTAGGATATTGTAGTACTTATGAATCAATTGGAATTGTAAATATCGAAATTGTTAAAGTTGAAAATGGAATTTAGACGAATTTATAGTTTTGTTTTTGTATTGGTAATTGTTAGAAGAAAGATGATTTATTTGGCACATAATCGCGACAAACACCAGCTACAGAAAGAGAGATAATTTTAAAAAATTTGTGCGCCCCACGTCTGCGCCAAATAGGCAAAATTCAGCAAAATTTCGAGACATTTTGCTAAGATCCATCGAATCGTCGAAAATAATTTAAAAAAATAATGAGTAATTAATTAATTATAAGTCTTAGTTCACTCAAATGAAACAAATATAACGATATCGGTTTAACTGGAAGCTTACACGAATATAATTAAGTAAACTAGGCAAGTTTTGATTTAATAAACCTATTATATTCGCCAAAAACACGAAGATTGGTATTTTAGGAAATTCGCTACACGCTTCTTCCATAGCCCTACCCGAATGTATCCATAGTAACAATGACGTATGCCTACGTTACACGGTGTAATAAAACATGTATATGTGTTGAAACCAAGGATTTATTCCCGAGGAATTATTTACGGGACTTTTGGCAATAAATGGCCGCCCCACTTACGACCTAGTAAAATGTGAATAGAAAGAGGAAATTGTTAGTAATTTTACGAGATTTTCTTATATTGGTATTCTGTAATGGAATGGTGTTGTGTGTGTGATGATGTGGTTCCAGGTGTTGAGCTAAGTGCTGGAGTTGATTGATTGAGGAAAGTGAGTTGCGGATTTGTGCAGGTTTAGCCGTTAGACGATTGCCGTCAGAGTGAGGTTAGAACTACGAAGTGGTTCCCTATCCATTTGCATAAAATTTTAAGACCTAATATAACTTAGCATAATTTTGTTTGGCATAATTATATTTTCGCATAATATAATTACGCATAACAGCTTACGCATAATTTTTTAAGCATAATTTCTCTAACCATAATAATGATTAAGCATAATATTCCAAAGCATAAATTTATTAAGCATAAAGTTCTAAAGCATAACTTTTTTAAGCATAAAGTTCTAAAGCATAACTTTTTTAAGCATAATATCCTAAAGCATAAATTTATTTACGCATAATGATATTAAAACATATTTTTATAGAAAATGTATTGAACAATTTTGTGGGTTCTTTTTTCGCTGTAGGAAGCCTAAAGCAAGCAAGCATTCAGCATGCAAGCAAGCATGCAAGCAAGCAAGTAAACATGCAAGCAAGCATGCAGCAAACAAGCAAGCATGCAGCATGCAGCATGCAAGCAAGCATGCAGCATTCAAGCGAGCGTGCAACATGCAGCAGGCAGGGTTTCTGTCACGGCTCCGGCGCTGCGGGTCTCCGGCGGCCCCTCGCGTGCTAATCATCGCAGACGGCTTTCGCTCACCACCGCAGCTTCGGCTTGTTGGCCGGCTTCGCCGGCCAGCCTCAGCCACGGCGGTTCGCTCACAGCCGCCTGCTCCTCAGCCCGCGGGCCGCCTCGCCCCTACGCGCCTACGCGATTTTAAATTACACTCTAGGGGTAGGACAAACAAGACTACGTGGAGTCGGTTTTGCAGCAATTCGGTTTGTCACTTTTGCTGCACAGCATATTAAATTTTTAACCAACAATAATTATTACTTAATTGTAATAGAAACTAAAGCAAATTGGTGTTATACTAATAGTCATTAGGCCTACTAACGTTATGCTAAAAGTCATTAGGCCTACGAACGTTATGCTAATAGTCATTAGGTCTACTAACGTTATGCTAATAGTCATTAGGCGTACTAAAGTTATGCGAATAAAATTTATGCCAAAACAAATTAGTCTTTGAGATGATTATGCCAACATAAAATGTATGCCTAAAAAAATTATGCCGTAGTATTATTATGCCAAAACAAATTGTGCGAAAATCGTTATGCCGAAGTATATTAGGACAAAGAACATTATGCGAATAGAAGGGATCCCCTACGAAGTATGGATTACTCAATAACTGTCGACTTTAGACAGGCTGGCCTAGACAATGTGACGTGATATAAGCAATCTTTGATTTGATGGAAATGACAAAAATGTATTAGATTGACGAGGCAAACAAAATGTAGTCTACGGGTCTTTCCAGTTTCTCTGTTTACCTGCAATACAGTATTAATTTTGTTATTTGAAATGCTAATTATTTTTTTAACTTTGCTTGAGCACAGACTGTATTGAAAGTCGAATAGTTTCTAATGGCAAAAAATCGAGCAAACTTTACAGTTTTTCTTATACCTACACACTTGTAAATTTATCGTTGCAGTTTGAACTGTACCGTCTTTTAATCGTAACGATTTTTCGTAAGGTGTTTCGTGTGGTGTACTTTGAAAGGATTGATCTGAACTAATCTGAAGTCAATGATTTTTCATTGTATAAATTATACAAAACATCTCTGCTTTTTCTTATTCCCGCAGTCACCTACACCTACACCCGCAGTCACCCAGCCTATGGACGCCGACGAATCAAAGTATTAGAAAAAGAAAACAAATCTTCTTCGAGGCCAAAGGGGGCTATAAGAGACATTTTAAAAAGTCACTGTTGAGGTTTGCTGATTTGGCTTTTTTATTAGAAAGTAAGCGATGTTGGTAGAGAAATAAAGACCCACCATACGAGCCCAGTGTAAATTCGAGAGATACTAAGACACAACTAATTCCCCACGTGGTTTTTTTCGAAAGTTTAAACCACGATGGCTGGTGACGAAATGCAGCGGAACACAAATAACCTGCCTACCTGTGTTTTAACACTTCAAATCCACTCCCTACAACTTGCAGTAACCACAAACAAACAGTCTCATGTTGAGTCCATTAAAATTATTTTAGTGCTTGCCAGAATACGTCGAACTAACAAGATTACGGGCTTATAGTAGCCGTCAAAGAATGTCCATTGCTCTCTTATCACGAGTATTAATTACTATTTCCATGTAGGTAAACACCTCTTCTTAAAGTTCCGTACCTTACCTTACCAGAGTGTGGTAAGGTAAGACGGGAACCTTTTTTTTTGCGTGGTAATGTCATCAAATGACTCCTCCCACCCTGGGCAGGGCGGAAGGGACTGTCAGACTTGTACTGACTAAAATCCACAGTGTCCTTCAATAGCCCTTTATGTTCCGGGGTCACAGTGATGGAAATAAGTCCCGCGACCCCGGCAGGCTTTGGCCCTCTGTGCCCCGTCATTTTGCTGACGCTCTTAGAGGCGCGCGTGATCCATGGTCGGACAGCGAGTTACCCTTTACTCGCTGTCCGCATGCCCGCGACTACGGTGGCCGGAGATCATCTGCCGACGTCCGACGCCGTGGGCGTGTACCCCTGCGGTTAGAAGACGGGAACCTAGTGCTAAGACTCCGGTGTTTTTTTCTTGGTGACTTATTTTGCGTATAAAATATATAAGGTACGTAAAGTATGTACCGTTGAGCTGCAATTACAAAAGCTTCTTCCTTGTTTTGATGTAAATTATAAGTTAGGTTGGTACTGTAAGGGTAAGTATACGGATCTACGATGAGTGCGTGATGTAGGTAAATGTAAATTAAACATGCCGATTTTATGAATTGAATATTTTTTGGTAGAAACACAATCAGTTTTCCTCATAAATATAATTAAATCCGCAACACTAAGTAAATATTACGTAGGAAACTAGTTTTTCAATTTTATAATTGAAATGCCACTCACTCATGCACTGTGATGTGAGAGATGAGAAAAATATTCTTGCTAGATTTAATGCATTGAAAACAATTTATTTCTAATGTAATTTTATAAACAAGCCAATAGTTATGTTATTCGATCTTTATTATATCACTGACTCGCCCGTCTCAACGACTGGACCAAATCAAAGCAGATAACCTTGTCGTCCTATCCAATTATTAGCTGTCATAAATTCTTAAAAATCATATTAACACATAATATAAAAAATATACATCCTCAACACCTCACTTATCATATAAATTTATGCTCGAATAAATAATAAAAAATAAAATCCAGTAACAAGCACATTTATTTGCTTTTGAAAAGCGAACGCGGACTGCTGGACTTCCGCCGATTCGTCCATTTTGACATAATCAGTTATGATTTGTGTGACACATTGATACTTTAGCGCAACGTGGACATCGTAGGGGCGTAATATAAATTATTAAATATCTTTTTCATATTATTTTTATAATAAAAAGTTGATACATTGGATCAACGAGGGTTTTCTGATTTATTATAATTTATGTATAGAAAAATACGAATGAAAATGTATTGTTGAAATCAAAACTCATGTGGTACAAGTTGAAATATAACGAGCGAGCTACCTGTTACTCGCCGTCCGCATGTCCTAACTAACCTAGGTACAATAATAATAATACTTGATTTTTACTGTAGGTAACTAATGAGGATGTATCTAGGCGTTTTTTTTAATAGGATTTAGGTCCGCTGGACACACCCATGTAATTTAAAACTTTTGGCCATCAAGGTGTGAGAGACTACACTAAAATCTTTAATAAAATAAACTTTTTCTAGCAGGGAGTTGCAAAGAGACTATGATAAACAGCTTTTGTTATAAGATGGATAAACTATGATGTAGTTTTTTGGTCAGACGATAGAAAGAAAAATTGATCAAGGTCGTCTGCAACGGTTCTCGTATTACCCAATTACCCCGAAATTACTCTAAAACCCATTCTTTTAAAACAAATCTTTATATTATTTTTATTATTAATAGAGAAAAAAGCAGTGGACCCAATATAGACCCCTGTGGAACACCAAATGTCAAATGGGTCAAATCTATATAGATTTCGTAATGATGATTTTTGAGGAAAGAAAAATTTTAGATTGCAAGTGGGATTCGAACCCGCGTCTTCTGGATAGGTACTCCAGACGCCTTAACCAACTAGGCCATTGCAATCCACACTTGCAAGCCGAAATTCTCTATTCCTTTTTACGCTTCATGGTAGCGTGGCGCCATCTCTTGGATTAGTGTTTAACTAACTTCCATCACAACACGTTGACATTACAGCCAAATCAATGTTGTATAATGAGATAGCGTCTACCAAACTAATTAATTATTTTTATACGCATTAACGCATGCGATGCGCATCGTAATGATGATTTTTGAGGAAAGAAAAATTTTAGATTGCAAGTGGGATTCGAACCCGCGTCTTCTGGATAGGTACTCCAGACGCCTTAACCAACTAGGCCATTGCAATCCACACTTGCAAGCCGAAATTCTCTATTCCTTTTTACGCTTCATGGTAGCATGAAAAATTTTTCTTTCCTCAAAAATCATCATTACGATGCGCATCGCATGCGTTAATGCGTATAAAAATAATTAATTAGTTTGGTAGACGCTATCTCATTATACAACATTGATTTGGCTGTAATGTCAACGTGTTGTGATGGAAGTTAGTTAAACACTAATCCAAAAGATGGCGCCACGCTACCATGAAGCGTAAAAAGGAATAGAGAATTTCGGCTTGCAAGTGTGGATTGCAATGGCCTAGTTGGTTAAGGCGTCTGGAGTACCTATCCAGAAGACGCGGGTTCGAATCCCACTTGCAATCTAAAATTTTTCTTTCCTCAAAAATCATCATTACGATGCGCATCGCATGCGTTAATGCGTATAAAAATAATTAATTATATAGATTTCATTGAGCATAACCGTCTGAGTTCTAATTTTTAGATACGACTTAAACCAACGAAGAAAATTCCCGTGGATAGAACTGTTTTCCATGTTTTGTAAAATCATGGCAAGGTTCATCTTGTTAAAAGTCTTACAGAAATCCGTATGATTGCATTTTTCATTAACATGCTAAATTTATTAATTGTCCATATTTTCAAATAAGCAGGTAGTTTGTTACAGTAGAGCGATTTTGAACAAAACCTTGCTGCTCAGGTATACTACATTATTTATTTATGATTCAGCATATTAAAAGACTGCATAATAAAAAGCGGCCTCAGACATTTAAAAAGTACCCGGAATATTGTGGAATTTAAAATTAATTTGTCTTGGTAATAATACCTTAGGTAAATTATAAGAAGAAAGCAAATAGCTTTTTTAGGTGCGATAAACTTAGAACTGATCAATAACAATTAATACACGAACGTTATTTCTGTTTTCTTATACAGTTAGTTTATCTTCTATCGTCAGAAAGCAAAATCTAAAGTTTGATTACCTTCTTGCACTACCTGCCGCTAAGAAGTGAATGACCACAATCCATCTATTTGTATTTTATAGCAATAACTTCACCATTCAAATAAAATAAACTCACCTATTTTCGTAGTTTTATTGTTAGTTTATTCACTTTTATTTTTTGATTCACCATGCCAGGTTCCATCACAAAATAAATATTATTTTTTAAAACCAATTTTATCAAACTTTGTTTATATTTTGCACAGCACTAAAATTTAGTCGATTTCACAACACACTTTATCTTTAAAAACATTATTTTAATCGATTATAGTTCTGTTCTCTCGAATAAATGCCATTTTATTCGCGCTGTTATTAAATTTATAGTCGCTGTTAATATATGGGAATTTTAATTTTTCAAATAATATTTACGGTTTGTGGGTACGAATCGTGCCAGTAACAGGTAAACGGTAGGAATGTTCTATTGATATGTAGCTCACGCGCCAACTAACCAATAAACCGCCTGTATCGGGGTTGGTTTATGCTCCGGCAAAGATGATGAAGGAGACTGGACTCAACAGTATTGTATAACAGTACACAAAATTGTAGTTATGCGGAAATAGTTTGGTCATCTTTAACCACTATCTTTTCTTCTATTCCACAAATATTGACCTGCATCACATTGCAGTTACAAAAGATCCATTGATTGCAAGAAATGTACAGAAACGCCAGTACATAAACCTTTTTTAACAGATTTTCAACCTTATCACAATAGTAGAAGGTTAATGTTATATTGCTAAAATTCAACACATTCTAGCTTAACTTGATTTGAAAGCTTTTAAGATCAAGTTTGGTTTTTACTAAATAATTTTCTTTACATCCAAGTCATTCTAAGCTTATAATATGTTCCATCTTTGCTTTTAAACATCAGGTGAGCTGCTCTGGTTTCGCCTGTACTGTTGTTCACGTAATGGTCTGCCTAATGAAATGATTAATGAATGGGTTACTACATTACTCCGGCTCCGTGCTATTAGCAACGACGGCTAACATTAGATTTAGTTAGAGGGATTGCATAAGCAACGAGACAGATAATGCTTCCTAGTATGTGTGAAATAATGGGTTACGTATATCAGTGTGTAGGTAAATTTATTTGGCACATAATCACAGTCTCCCGATTTCCTCATGATGTTCAAATTAGAGGTTTAATTAAATTAAAAGACATGCATTATTTTCTTCACCTACTCTAACAGTAGTACTTTGAAATCGTTCCTAGGCAAAAAACTCAACCGCTATCCAGCATCCATAATCTTTGGCCTGTCTGGTCTAATATTAGGTGCGCGTGCGACGGCGGTCGTTGCGTATCAGTTTTAGTTTTTATTGTACGCCGCGCTGCGCGCCGTCCGGTGTATTTCGGGACTACTCGGCTTTACGGTCGGGATCGCTGGCGAAATGGACTGAGCTCACACGAATTGTGATAGACTTGCTGATGTCATAGTGATGATCTAGGAGGTATCGATGCTGTGCGCTTGCGGCGGTCAAACTAGAGGATCGATGACCGTTGTTTTGTTGTAAAAAGTTTGAAATGTTGAATTCTAATGTTAATATTGCTGTCTGTAGTCATAAATCTGAAAATTTGAAAGTTACATTGGTTTTATTCATTAGTAGTATCTACCTATACGGGCTGACATGCAAGATTTCTGTGATCTCCATTTACATAATGTATTAGATATTGACGATTGACGAGTGACGATTAGCGTGGACAATTATAGTTAACTTATCACTCCAGACTACAAACGATAGCTAAAATCTAGGAGTTTAGTATTCGGAAAATTAAGACACTGCTCTGAGAGACAACTACTTACAACCTGTGCTTACAACATGCTAGGTTAGCAACAGCTTTTGTTCGTCACAGATATTCGACTTAGACTATGTGGTTGGAGTTTAATAGTAGATCTTCCGCTCTTTTATAATAAAAGTCGTAAAATAACAAATAAAGGAAGTCCGGTAGGTCAGGTGGCCGGTGGTTTGCCTCCTTCATTATTTATTAACGCTCGAGGGAATTAGGCCGCGCATTCTTTACGTGCTTGCCGTCTGAGGTGTCGCAAAAAGTTAGATTCAACGTCACCTTAACATGAGTTCAGGCGATGCGATTTTTATGCGACTTGCGTTTGAAAAGCGACATTATGCGTGTTTAAGTGGATAATCATCAAATGAGTCTCTGAGTGAAACGCATGGGTTATTATTACAGCCACATTCAGACTTCATTGCCTGAAAATTAACTTGTTCCTTCTGTAACACTTTGACTTATAGATACGATACGATTCACACCGGCCGGGCCCGGCGGCATTTTACAATGCGGTAAACAACATAGAAATCTATTAACAGTGAATACAGTTCATGTTTGCTTGCAAAGTTATCTCCGTCGGCATACCACGACACGTAGCGACGTGTCCCGTAAGTTGCATGCAAATATAAACTGTATTTACTGTTGATACATTTCAATGTTCTTTACCGCATTGTAAAATGCCGCCGGGCCCGGCCGATAGGTGTGAATCTTACCATAGGGACCGAAGAAACAAGGTTAGGGTTACGCTACTCTTCAGACACACTCATATGTTAGAACCTCGTTTATCATGTATCGCTCATGTCCAAGGAGTATTATCACATTTCTAAATCCTCTTTTGTACTTGATTATTAAATCTTATTATCAAATGAGGAAGGTATAACATTGTATGTATGACCTCACAACTAAGCTTGTTCAATTAATTATTTCCATTGTTCAATCCGAATTGCAATTAAACAGGATAAACTAAACATATCAGCTGAATAATATCGCTGATTGTATCTCAATGAGTATACTCGCCAATTTCCTGAAACTGTTTCCATCGGGAAATGGTTATGATTAACGTTATATGTCGTGCCGATAAAAGTTTCTCTGTTCGCGGTTAGAGCACGTTCATTACTCTCAGTTCCGTTAGAAATATCACATCAAATAGCAATTCTAGTGTGTGGTAGAAATTCCAATAATTGAAAATGGGACTTATTAGAAATGTAATCAGGGAATGCAAGATTGTGTCAATCCTATATTGTGGTTCACCATCGAAATAGTATTTTTGGTAATGGTGACCAGTGTATAGCAATAAGAATACCTTTTGGTACTGGGCTACTGTTGAGTGCAAAGCTTTGGGTTTCATATTATTCGAGTCCATGAAAATGATTTGTTTGTTGTGTATACGTATTATGTATATACATCACACACACAAAAAAACAAATTTACGTAAAACATGTGCAACAGTAAATTTTATTCAGCTTGACAACACGTTTAGCCCAGCGCGGATGAGCTATCGACAGATGCGCTGCATGTCGCGGGTCCGATTCCAGCACGGAGCAAATTATTTGTACTGTATGCATCGTAGCTTAGTACTTATTCTGGTCTGGCTTTTGTATAGGTGAGTCTCAGTATTTGTAAACGACCGCAGGAGAAATTCCCAGTTGGGCAACGTTTCATATAAAAAAATAAAAGAAAGTACCTACTATAATAATTCGAATTTTTATCAAATGGTTAACAACTATAATAGTAATAATTATTATTAAAAATGATCAGTTATTTTTTTCACATCCAAACGCTGAAAATTAAGATATTTATACTTTTGTTAAGTACTTACTCAACGTTTGGTAAAGTACCTTTCATCTAAACTCAATTTCAGAGAGGAATGTGTTTGTTTGTACACTTAAAACAATTGCGAGGAAAATGTAAAGCGGAGTTGTTATTGTTGATTGACTGGTAACCTTTGTATTGCTGAACGACTGCTCTGTTCATTGAATTTGAGTGGTGCCAAAACCATCATGGCTCTTAGAGAAATACCTAGGAGGCTAGAAATTGGAATCGTGTACTGCCTCGCATTTATATACTAAAATGGCTGTCTCGTAGGAAATGGTCGGTTCCCGGTAACTAAACGTCTCAAACAGGCTGGAAGGAAATTATTATTCTTCATAGAGAAAGACGTATTTAATTTTCACAGGGCAAGCATAGCCAGAAATTGCCCAAAACAAAGAGCTTTGGATGAAGACTGGATGAAATGAGAAGCGGTCAGGAAGAATGTTTAAAAAAACCCATGTGCGAGTCGGACTCGCGCACGAAGGTTTCCGGACGATTAATATCGGACTGTACCTAAAAACGGAAAAATAAAGCAAGTCTGTTGTATGAGATACTCCCCTTCTATTGGTATGTAATTTTATTCTGTGTTTTGGTATTTATTTGTTGTAATAACCGCAACGAAAAAAAAATTACCTATTTATGAAAATTTTAACTGTTTATATCTATCACAGCTCACACAGCAGATACAACCGTGACAGACGGACAAACAGACGGACAGATATGGACAGCGGAATCCCCTAAAAACTAAGTTAAACTTTACAGATTTCTACTGGAACGCGACACACAGTGCCATCTATTAGATTTATGTCAAACTACTGATGTGGTGAATATCGTCCAAGCGTCCAAGATGTCGTCAGTGTTGTAACATGACACAAAAATTAAAATTTTGTTGTATTCTATAAACTGAGTTTTCTTCAGGTTTTTTATTCTAAACAAGCATAATTTTAACAAATAAAAACGAAACAATAATTTATTGTACAGTAGTAAAAGAAGTAAAGAAATTAAATAAAATGCCGTACTTTAGTAACAAAGCTTTAACTTTAATGAAAATAAATTTATTAAAGGTCTTCCTTTTTCTAATGTCTGTTTTCCTAAAAAACACAGCTTAGCATAGCTTGGTAAACTAGTAAACTATTTATATTTATGATGAGGTGTGAGATCCATTTCGGATTCATTCGATTTAGTAGATTACTCACTTCAATCGATTATATTACTCATTCTCGTTATTCCCAACACTAGTGACGTCTATGGACGGGACGAACTGTCAAATCGGTGACGCTCCCCCGCCCTCTTTCCTCTTGACAACTTGTTCAAGACGAACGTTTATTTTTCGGCATCACACGTTTCGTGTCAAACGACTTAAAAGTAAGTGAAAATTGTAAAATATTACCGTGTTTTTAATGTTTAGTGTTTATATAATGTGTGGTAAAACTTTTATGCACGATGGATGTGAAAATTGTGAGATATAGTTGGATAAAAAATAGTGCGCGCCGTACTCGCACAAGGCGGCAATACTCTTGGAGTTTGCTAAGTTATTTAGTCGTCGTTAGCGTGAATATTCTATTCAATAATGAGTATCTATCAACTAATCTCGGATTTTCAATAGATCAAGGTTTCGAAATACCGTGTTAACTTGCACCGCACCATGTGTTGACATTGTGTTTTTGTGAATATGCATTGGTACATTATTACTTTTCTGTGCATCTAAGTGTCAAGCTCTTATTTATCACTCTATTACACGTGCTGTTCAAATATCCAGGTCTATAACAGATCATGAAAGTGTGATTTTTGTAATTCGTTGCAATGTTTTTATAACCTCAAAACTACCACTTAACATCTACAGTCTGGTAGAAATTACGTAGTGATAATAATTATAAACAGTGAGTGTTCGTCCGTGCTGCGTTTTCATTGCCAAAAATATCTCAATACTTGGCAGAAAACTCTAAAATGCATGCTGTACCAGGTAAACAACCCACATGTAGGAAGTATGTTTGGAAGTGATAGACCAATATCTAGAATTAAAAACTGAGCAATCAGTATCACTACAGATCCTTGTATTTGACTCATTTAATGCTATAGATCTGTACTTGCAGGCTAGTTGGAAAACTTGACATCTTCCGAGTTATCAACACATGCTAATCTTCCATCCACTTTTTTTTAGAATGCGTTACGTGGCCGCGTATTTACTGGCTGTGCTCGGCGGCAAGGCGTCCCCGGCAGCAGCGGACGTGGAGAAGATCCTCAGCTCCGTTGGTATTGAGGCTGATGGAGAGAAACTGAAGAAGGTCATCTCGGAGCTCAATGGCAAGAGCGTTGAGGAGCTGATTGAGCAGGGTAAGTTTAACTTGATATATATTTTTTTTATTCTTCAACTATCACACAACACCGTCTAGTCCCAAGCTAAGCAGAGCTTGTGTTATGGGTACTAGACAACTGATAAACATACTTATATATTTCTAAATACAAATGATCATGCTCATCACACAAACATTTGTCCTGGGTGGGAATCGAAACGACAATCCCCGGCATAGCAATCGGGATCAGTAACCACTAGACCAACTTTACTGTCATAATTATTGTTTCAAGATGAATTTCTTGTGATTACTATCCAAGTTTGTTATGAATTATGAACATCATTATGTTGCACTGATAGAAGTAATAAGCTCGCTTTGTAGTAAGAAGACCCAGTGACCCAAACATTTTTGATTACAGAGCACTTTATTTACTTTTTGAGCTGTCGGCCTTTGGAATTATTAAATCTACTTTTCAGACTGCAAGAGAGTTCATAGTAACTATCTTCTTGTCCATACATAAAATCTTGGGCTATTATGCAGTAGACTTAGCTTATGTGTTGGAGCACTTTCTGTGATACTTTAGACATAATGCCTATTAATTATTTTGATAGCACACACATTAGTTATTTGCCCTTAAATTGATCAAATGATGCAAAGCCAGACCTCTGCTACATGTATGTTTTGCTCTCAAGACCCATAAGTTAATGTTAGTGTATCCATTCTCCAGGTCGCGAGAAGCTGTCATCCATGCCCGCTGGTGGTGCCGCCCCGGCCGCCGCCGCTGGCGCCGCGCCCGCTGCTGCCGCCGCTGAAGAGAAGAAAGGTATGTTCCGGCTACCTACTTGATACTTGAGTCTACAGTCTAACTGAACTTGGCAGCTAAGCAATTTTGCAATTTTTCTATGGAATTTCAGAGATGTATGGTCAATAGGTAAAGAACAGTAATTTTACCAGCGATAGTAACAGGAATATTTTAACAACATTGCTGTGGATATTGGGTATTAGGAATGTTGCTAAAGTGACCATTTTAGACCTGCAGCAAACAGTTTCGACTTATACCAACTGCACGCATTTCTATAAAGTGTATGAAAGTTCAAACTTTTCTTTGAATAATTAAGTTTCATAAAATCTTATTTGATGTTGTATCACCAGTTTCAGCTGGCATATTCAATTGTCTGGCTGTGATTTTGATTTTATTATACCAAAGTTATAATTTTCTAAAGATCCTAGTTTACAATGATGATCAACAACTTAACACCATCTTTCGACTGACAGCCTGTGCTGTGAACTACCTATTCTGACATCCTCTACGCTTCAAAACCTCCTCCTATCTTCTGTGCAGTGCTAACTCTTACTTTCTCTATTGCAGAAGAGAAGGAGACCAAGAAGGAAGAGTCTGAATCAGAAGATGAGGACATGGGCTTCGGTCTGTTTGACTAAATGCACTTCGCAGGTGAGTTTCGACCTTATATTATTTATTTTAGGTTTTATATTAGTGTGTTACTGTGAAAGAAAAATTTTAAACTATGTTGGCGAGTCGTATTACAAAATTATTATTATAATAATAGAACATTGTAATTGAATAGATAAACTGGCAAAAAAAATCTTTTTCGGACAATTTTTTGAAATATAAAAGATATTTTGGTAATGTTCTTGCTATATTGGTTTAGTTTAACAATGATATCTTTGATACTTTAGTTGAAAGATTTAACAAACTAAAATAATTTTACTACAGGCAAATAATTGCCTGTAGTAAAATTATGATAAGTAATTTTATTTCATCAAAATTGATATTATTAAATTATTTATGAAGATTATTTTAATTATATACTACAAAATAAATTAATTACATTAAAATAAGTAAATAAATTATGATTGAAATATTCATTACTTTATATACCACACAATTAATATGATTTTGATTTTATGACAAATTACAAATGATGTCTTCTTATCAGCATTTTTTCCATATCAATGTTAATTTTGGATTTATTGTGAATGTCTAATTTAATTTATTTGTTTGAGGAATATTCTTCTTCACAGTATCTAGTTTTCATGATGATTTCAAACAACACCATCTTTCGACTGAAAGCCTTTGATGCTAATTACCCTAACTGATGCATTCCATAAACAACCTCTCCAACCTCCTTGCTTGGGTCATAGACAATAATGTTGTTTTTCTTATTGTTTCAGTTTGCGCGGCGCTGGTCGTTATTCCATTTTCTATGGTATAAGCGTAAAATGTCAGCATTTATGTTTCTATGAAATATATTGCTAATAAACGTTCATGGTACTTTTATTTGTTGTTATAATATTATTATGATCACCCGTTTCTCCAACACATAAAAATGGTCTTAGGAAGAAAGTAGAATCTAGTTTTGGTATCGTAGTTTCCAGCTTTTGATTACAAAATATCAGTTCAAGAGGTTTAGGGTAAATAAGATTGCTAGTTTTCTAATAAAATAATTTTAATTTTGTAATAGTCACTGGACAAGCATTCGGACAAAATCAAACGTTTGACATGTGTCAGTGGTACCAAAGTTGCTCAACAGATGGCGCTAATTTCAATTTGACGAAATTATTTTTGAATACAAAATCCCAATTTAATAAACTAGTTTTAATTTATCTAATCAATGTCGAGTTTCTTGAAAGACCCTTCTACGCTTCCGAATATGTCTGAGATGGTCTTCGGTTTTCCTGGTCGCTTCGCTTCTATCACACGCTTCTTATTCTCTTGCACGAAGAAATCTTTGTTAGCTCGTAATCTCGCTAGCATTTCATCTGGAAAAGAAAAAAGTGGTTATTTAGCTAGTTGAATTTGTTTTATTCAGGATTTCGACGAGCTCTAGGACATTATATATTGCACAAAAATAAATCTATGATAAAATATTGAAATTGCTACAGTAGGCATGACTGAAAAATTAAATTGGCATATAGGTATCAGTAAAATTTATAAAGAAATATCAGAATTGAATATGTTATGCTATTTATTATGGGTGCATAGTACACGAGTTTGTGTGACTGCCATATTATAGACTTTGCCTTCTCTAGCCAACTAACATAAAACTGGTCATACTTTCGAGAAAAACAATTATTTGCAGATTTAAAAAGCAAATATTTTTTCCCTATTTTCCAGAATGATATTTTTAGGCAGCTATTGCTCCACCAAGTCCATCTTTTGTCTATCTGGTGACGACCAAACTAGTGAATCATGGATGGCTTACATAAAATATTTTTATTCCAAAATATAAACATAGCACCAAGAATGCTACAAAAGCATTTGAAATAAAAGCTAGTGGTGAAAATCTGAAAATAGACCAGGTAGCTTGCCATGTCGTCTTAATAAAAAGCTAGAGTAGTTTCACTGTGGAAACGAGATGGCGCTAGACGAGGCTTTTATAGCTGTCTCTTTCCCACGTTGGAATTACTCTCGTTTGAAAACGTCATGGTAGGCTCCCAGAGTTCACAAAATAGTTCGCATTAGGTACCTCTGCATTGATCATAGCTTTTAAACTCTCCGCCCGCTTCCTTGGGCAGTCCCGTGATTGGCACGAACTTGTCCAAGGTCTTGGCGCCGATCTGATGGATGACCAGCACTTCCAGGAGTTCCTTCTTCATGAATGGCTTGAGCATCATCATCAGCCGGTCCATGAAGGACGGCGCGTTGAGGAAGTGGAGGCCTGCCACTTTTACCAACATAGCTTCCTGGAAAATGTTATGCAATAAAGGTTATAAGGTGCATATTACCACAGAACACATAATATCCTATTACTAGTGAAGTACGGGTTAGGTATAGAACATATCAACCCGGGAAGAGTGCCGTGCGGACAGCAAGTGGCTCGCCGTCCGTCATGGACCATGGCCAGGTCAACGGCGCGCGCCGTAAAGAGCTATAAGTTATCTGTCGGGACGTTTGGCATTTTATGGGGTAAATGTCTGCCGGGATCGTGGAACCCCCCAAACGGATAACCGTGACCCCGGAACGTAAAGGGCAATTGAAAGAACAAGGTGATTTAGTCAGTACGTACGAGTCGTCTCGTCACGAGTCTCTTCCACTCCAACATTCCATTTTAGAGAAAATTAAAAAAGGAACGTTGTATCATTATTCTACTGGAAATTTTAGAATATATCAGTTTCACCCAATACCATTGGGTCTAAACTAGTTTATAAGACTTATATTGTGAATGCGACACTCACCTGCAAATAGTACAAGAACTGCTGTATGGTCTGCACATCAAGCTTGGTGAGATGCCCTAGCTTGAGGCCCTCCAGGTCGAAGATGAGCACGAACCCTGGCCACGTGCCTTCTTCGAATTGCCACAGGTCCAGGATCATAAGCACTGATCTGGGGTAAAATAGTAACATTAGTACCTACAGTTCAATAATATGACACACAAAACCATGGAAAAATTCAGAGAAAAAATATCTGCACTACATATTTTTTTAATTACCACGTATTCTTTTCGTACGTTACCCTACTCAAGGAATTTCTCCTGTATCGTGGGTACGTTTACAAACTGAGAAACTCACATACCCAACACCCAGACCCGGAACAACTACTGGTAGATCATGCATATATTTGTTCCGAATCCGGGAATCGAACCCAGACACCCTGCTCAGCAGTCCAATCGCTCAACCACTGCACCAACTTGCAGTATTCGTGAAACTGGTAGTATTCACTTACTTTAAAGACCTAGCAAATTCGAAGTTCTTTGGCTCGTAGTCAAGCAGTCTGCCGTAGAACACGGCGTCACCGTTCCTCGACCGAGTAGGTAATGGCTGGAGTAACCTGGAATAGATGGAATATTGATAAGTAACCAAGTAATGTCATTAGGTTCACTGGCTTAGATACACCAGGATCACAGGTTGTCCAACATTAATGCAATCAGTACGGGATTAAATACGGGATCTTCCGTGGCATAGGTATTGAGGGTATCATGCCGTGATGCTACTATGAAATTCAGCCTCTGGAATTGAAACAAGGACCCGCACGTTCAGCAGTCGTGCCTGCGATAACAAGATCACATGGTTAGTCAGACAGATCAGGACAGACGCACTGACAAATCTGTTAGTGTCTGGAATTCGTAAATGCACCTACGCAATTTCACCATAGGTATCAGTTTGACTAAGGTTGCCCCTAAGATACGGGGACCGTCCAGCAATAATGTGTTGGGTTGACGAGTCTCATTAAGCACCATTGATGAAGTAACTCATAGAATCCTCAGAACTCAGAAGGATGGCCGAATAAAGACGACTCCTAACTAGTGGGTGATTGTAATAACCGATTTGACCGAACCTTCTCAAGGTACTTACACATTATGCAAATTATGTTCCATCTTATTGTCTACTGCCCTGTCCTTGAAGAAGTTGGTGAACAATGTCCTGAGGGTGTAGTGGAGGTCCAAGACTTGTTTCGACACTTCCGCGCTGTGGTCGCAGCAGTGGTAGATGAGAATCAGGTCCAGATCTAAGTGAAGGAAATGGCGATTAGTGAGGCGACACTGTATAGGCAAGAACCATGGAGATTGTTGGTCTAATGGATGCAACTGCGAATGTTAAGCAGTAGCTAGGTTCTAACGTCAGGTCAGATCAAGTTTTGCTTAGTGAATTTTTATCATATATTTTATAAACAGCCCATGAATGCTTGGTCAGTGCACAGTGCACGGAACGTACCCAATAACTTGTAGATACGATTCCTGGCAAAACGTGGGCGAAGTACGTACCTACGCGTAGGTAATACCGTCGTCCACCACTGTAGGGGATAGCCGAGCTTTGCGTGGCAAGCCGAAATGATAAGCAATAATCTCCTTCTGCGAAGCAGTCATGCTAGCGAAGGAGGAGGCGAAAAGGCGCCACGAAGAACAACCTAGCCGCTACGGCTTTTGTGTTGTCCAGGCAGTAAGTTTCGATGATTAATATTTTTACTATTGCAAAATTCATGGCCACGAAACAGGGCGATACCCCTACCATAAGCAATGCGAGCAGTCAGGCAGCTGACCAGCATACTGATAACTAGTGAATAGATGTCTCTGAACTATTGTGTACCTAATAGATACGTATGTAACGCATATTAAACGTAGGTATAATATAGTGCCGTCAATGATATTAATTGATTGTTAAGTACTTAACTTACAGTTGATGTTGGCTTATCTGCAAAAAATACGTTTGATGTTAACGGTCACATGAACCAAAACATTACCTACTTATGTTTAGCCGCCGACATTTTACACTTTTAGAATACGAAACGTTTCGTTTAAAAATGATGACTAAAACGTTTGTGCTAAACGTGAATAAGTAATTTGTAGTGCTGGCAGGCTTTGTATTCAGCATAATTATGTTAATAAAAACAAAAAAAAAAAAACATATTACCGACCGAATTGAGAACCTCCTCCTTTTTTGAAGTCGGTTAAAAAACCGTCATAAAGTAAAGTAAACAGGGACCGTGAGTCTGAATAGCTAGTTGTTGTGACCATAATCGGCATTATTTTGGCTAGAAACACTATAAAACTACTTACACAAGTTAGGTACAGTCGATGTCCATCATGATATGACTCATACTCATCTAATACGACAACATTTAACTGAGTTAAGTAATGCTAACAGCTTGCTAGCAGTTAGAAAAATAGCAGTTGCTTCGATTTTCGCCAACTTTCATTGACACGAATATTGGTTAGCTAAAATCCTTCTCCAATAGATACCTAATTTTTAACCCACTTCTCTTTCATTTTTAACCCCCGACGGAAAAAGAGGGGTGTTATAAGTTTGACGTGTCTGTCTGTCTGTCTGTCGGTCTGTCTGTGTGTCTGTCTGTCTGTCTGTCTGTCTGTCTGTGGCATCATAGAGCCCGAACGGATGAAGCGATTTCAATTTAGTTTTTTTTGTATGAAAGGTGACTTACCTGCGAGTGTTCTTAGACATGTTTGATGAAAATCGGTTGAGCCGTTTAGAAGTTATGGGCGTGAAAGTGGGGAAAGGTAACCGAGGGTCTGCAAATATACTCGAGTTGGGTATCAAATGAAAGCGTACTGAAAGGGAATATTGATGACTTAATCGGGAGTACTCTTAGCAACAATAAAATTATATAAGTATGTACCTATAAAAAGTATAAAATAAAAAATAAATTAAAAATTTAAAAACCCCCGACACAAAAACCAAGTTCCTTTTAAAAAGTAAAAATAATAAAAATACGTCGCGTTGGGGGACTGCAAATAAACAGGAGATGATGAATAATTTGGAGCAGTCCCCCAACGCGACGTATTTTTATTATTTTTACTTTTTAAAGGGAACTTGGTTTTTGTGTCGGGGGTTTTTAAATTTTTTATACGATAACGTCGATAAACATACTGCTATAAGTATCAACGAGTACAAAGGGAGACTAGCAAAGGAGGTTTCCGCATTATTAAATTATCTGTCTATTTGATTAATAACTATACTCTAGATAGGTATAAGATCTAAAGATCACCGCCGAGCAAAAAATGGCAGGTGCACTAAAAAAAGTTGCTCTTTGAATACTTTTATACTGATCAAACAATAATAGCTAGTTGATAAAAACACTTGTAAACATAATTTTCAATCTATTAACCTTTACATAGCATAAAATGAAAATGGGCGTTTACGAACGACTACACTAGTTGGGTATTTTTTTTGTTGTGTTCGTTACAGTCATAGCCTTATGACCTTGTAATTAAAAAAAAATACTTGATTCAATCTGAAAATTTGTCCCATTTCTACCTACCTCTTCAACTGTTCCTAAACACAGGTTATTCAAAAATTTCCATTGACTATTCTTTGATTAAACGTTGGATATTTAATCTATTCTAAACCTATTGTATTTTATTTTGAAGCGTAGATTATGGTCATAAATATTAATTACATGTGCTTAACATTTTGTCTATTATCTAAAACTATTGTTTTTAAAACTGAAGCCGATTATCATTTAAAAATATATTCAGCACAAGTTTATAGCAAAATAAGTAGTCGTGATATAGTGCTTGTTGCTGCACTAAACTAAATGGACCTCGATGATTATATGACCAATATAATGTCTGGACTTTAAAAGAGACTGTGACCTCTGAGTTTGTTTCGGCTGTTTCTTCTCAGAGTAGTCGGTTATGAAACAACGACCTCATCTAGTTTGTAAAAAGGCGACTTGTAAAAGTGTTAATAATAACCTACTTGCAAAAATAAATATCATTTCATTTGTCCAACCTAAATGTAATAGAATTGTACTGTAGGCTAGAAACATTAGCAAGCACTTGAACGACGAGTAATTGGTGACTCGCAGTCCGATCATGGACTATGCCCGAGTCGAAGGGGCTAGGGGGGAATGTCCAAACGGAGATCGTGACTCTGTAAAGCTGGGTAACGTATCAGATACAGTATGAAGTGAGTACGTAATAGGAAGGAGGCTCGTGCCTACGTACTCACTTGATACTGTATCTGATACGTTACATGCAACGCTGCTAAGTGAGTACCCCGCTTATTGTAAAGAGCTGTTGAAGTATCACCATGGATTTTAATCAGTAGGAGTCTGCATTTAAGGCCTCTATAGACTAAATTGATGATATTACCACTATAAAAAAAGTCTAGAAAAATGAGGAAGCATTTATAGGTGATAATAGCCCTGATATGCTGTCAACTGATAATTACAAACCTCACGAATGGATAATTAAATCACTTTGTTTAAGTTGTTGATTTATGCACAGAGGAAACTGTACTTTTTTCCTATAGACGACATGAAACTGTAATTAATAAATAATAGATCGCAGGCCAATAATTATGTCTCATTAGATGACTTTGTATGTACGTATGTATCTTCTGCATAAGATGATTGCGAAAAATATCAGGTATTCTTTATGTCAAGAGTGGATGACACACAGCATTTTACGACACGGTTAGCGCAGTGACTGAGCAATTGGACTGCTGTGCTCCGTGTCGCTGGTTCGATTCTCGCACGTACCTAACCAATATTTGTATGATCCACAAGTAGTTGTTCCGGGTCTGGGTGTTTGTTTATGTGAGTTTCTATGTTTGTTAACGCACCCACGTCACAGGGGAAATTCTTAGACTGGGGCAAAGTTTTTAAAATAAAATATAGTACATTATGGTACAAGTGTGTAATGTTGGTGATTACCGCTGAGGCGCCATTGAGACCCGAGCCGTTAGGTGAGGGTCTTAAGAGAGCCGAGGACGGTAATCATCAATACACACGTGTATCATACGACGTTTTTCAACACACTTGTGAAGAAATTAATACTAAAAAGCCATTTTATTTAATGAGTAAAATGTTTATTTAGAGAAACAATTAGTTAACGTGCAGTTGGTAAAATTTATTTGTACTATTGAACACGATCTTTTTTGTTCCGAAACTTTTTTAAAAACAAAGCAACACCTGTTATCAAACTGTGACTTTTTCTTTACCATTATTCACAAGTGAGTTATAGGTTTTTTTTTAATTGGTTGACACTTTAAAAAAAAAAACCTATAACTCACTTGTGAATAATGGTAAAGAAAAAGTCACAGTTTGATAACAGGTGTCATTATGTGCCTAATTGCGGTGAAATTAGAACCATTTTATGAGCAAGTGTGTTGAAAAAAAAATTACGTCACTCCTTGGAGAGACTGCTTTTCAAATTTTTGTTATTCCGGCAACGTGGGACGAATGCCAAATATCTACAATAGACAGCCAGAACCAATGGCTTTCCAATACACGAATGAAAACTAGACCCACCGAATTAAGAACTCGTTCCTTTTTGAAGTCGGTTAATAAATGTATCTATTTAGAAATTCTTCGTCATTTTTCTTGTTTTAGATACTTCATCATCTACCTAGCCTTTGCCCATCTAAGTACAGTCGCAAAATCGCTGTACACCTTATTATTACGAATTATATCTAACGGTGTACAGCGATTTTGAAAATCTGAATGTGGTCAGCAACTTTCGATGCTGACTGTACCTATAATGGGGTCTGCATCCAGTTTAACCAGATGCAGCTGAATATCAGTATTTTACACGGAGCGATTGCTTGTCGGGCCTCCACATTCCAGTAACTGAGTAATACGGCCCCATGGTAAGACTGGTTGTCAGACTTTTAGATCTTTTAACTAGGTAACGACTAACGACAGCCGGGACCAACGTCTTTACCTGCTTTCCGAGGTACGGAGGAAACTCGTTAAGACAGATGGTCACCCATCCAAAAACAACCTCGGCAAGCCTGTGCGGCTGTAATTATTTAGTCAACATTTTCTTGTTTTAGATACTTAACTACCTAATTTAGCAGATTTAATTATTACTGTAGATATAAGATGCATTTATTTAGTGTGAATACCTACTTGTATTGTTTCAAGCCAATTATGGAACAATAAGTTTTATGAACCTATTTAAACCTATTTAAAAATTTCTTGTACGTATAACGACGAACTGAATCCGGAAGTCGCAGGTGCAAATTCTGCTCGTGGTTCGATATTGTCTTTCAATACATTATCATTAATAAATCGCGAAATTATAAAAAAAAAACTAGTAGCCCGTGTTACAAAAAATGTAATAAATGAAGAACCGCTCGACAGATTTTGTGCAAGTTTCACATAAATTTTGCTTTGGCTTTGTTCGGAATATTTAGTATCACTACACAATAAACATTTGGTTTGGATAGGGGAGCCGTTCTAGAGTAGGTACCACAGAACACTTAATAGTACTAGTTATATATACTACTCAAAAGAAAATAAGGGCCAGCTGATTTTTGTCGATTTATTAAATAATATTTAAATATTACTGGTTGTAATGACTGAATCTGATTAATATTAACGATTTTACTTGGAAATACACAAAAAATAAGTTTGTATTCCAATCAATCATTAAATGTGGTGAATGCGGACTTAGCACGTATTTCGGAATGGAGCATGGCACATGGTTTGAAGGTTAACCCTGTGAAGACTCAAGTCATTGTTGTCGGCAGCTCTCGGCTGCGTTCTAAAATTGACTGGACAAAGCTGCCTCAGATAGTTTTTGATGGAGCTACAATTCCTTACAGTGACTCTGTTAAGGACCTGGGCATTTATATTGATAAGGAATTGTCCTGGGGTCCGCAACTGCAGGAAGTGAGCCGCAAATTATTTGCGTCTGCGGGGTCTTTACGTAGATTGCGTAATTTCCTGCCAACTGCCACTAAAACTGCGCTCGTACAATCCCTCCTTCTCCCAATCCTTGATTATGCCGATGCCAGTTATCCAGATCTCACTGAAGTGCAGCTGGATAAGCTTGAGCGCCTCCAAAATTTTTGTATTAGATTTATATTTGGTTTGCGCAAATATGATCATGTTTCAGAGTTTCGCATTAAGCTCAAGTGGCTACCCATCCGCCTTCGCCGGAATGCACATATTTTATCATTACTGTATAGTATTCTCTTTAATCCCAATACCCCTTTTTATCTCAAAAAACGCTTTAAGTTTAATGACACACATATTAGACACTTGAGATCATCGGAAAATTTGAGTCTGGTGATGCCTGTTCATTCCACCAATTTTTATGATAAATCTTTTACGGTCCAAGCTATCCGTTTGTGGAATGCATTGCCCGTGTCAGTGAGACGAGCTCAGTCACTAGTTACCTTTAAAAACCTGGTTGCTAAACATTTTCTTTCTCTCTAATTTTAATAGTTTTTCCTATAAACGATAAGATTTCTGACAATTGTTTCTATCATCATCAATCTGTTTTATCTTCTATACCATTTATTATTGGAAAACACGTAATATATTATATATGTATGTATATATTTATTTATAGTTATTTAGTTTACTTATTTTTTGTTTATTACCTAGTTACATTTTTAAGTGCACTACTGACTACCTCCATATTTTTGTTTAAAATTCGTACAGCTGATGTAAAGGTTGTCTGGAAGATATCGCTGTTAGCGATAAGACCGCCTTTGTAACCATAATATTAGATAAGTATTGTAAAACTATTTTTTGTAACAATTTTGGTGTACAATAAAGTGTATTCTATCTATCTATCTATCTAAATTAAACGAAATTGAATGAAAAGTGGGGAATTGCAGGAATGTATCAACTTACACAAAACATCAAAAAACTCGAAAAAATAACGTCTTTAATGTTCCAAATTGTTCTTTAAAGCTTCTCTTTTAAGTCTGTTCTCTCTGTGCTACTCATTTTAATGGAGGTGGAATGTTCAGGATTAAATACCAAAAATTTTCTTTGGGATTCTCTACCAGCAAGTTTTCAGACAATTTATGAGATCCAGCTGGGTGTTGATGGGAATTTTACTTTCTTTTGCACTCCTCTTTAACTGATCTCTTAAATACTGAATAAAACTTAGGTAAAAATCCTGAGTAGCCACTGTAACATCGTAATTCGAACGTCAGCGAATGTGTTCACTGTTAGTTGCGGCGTGTCCGCCTCGAACATTATCCTGCTTGAAGATGAACTCAGGTACTCGTTGCTGTGCGAATGGGATAATGTGGAGTTGCACCACATTCTCTACGCAATTTTGAGCAGTTACAGCAACGTTATTACGAAGTGCGAGCTCAGTTTTGCGTGATAGAGCCAGCCGCCCCAGAGCATAATTCAGATCTCATCGGAACAGTCTGTTTCAAGAGTGCAAGGATCTGAAACCTGTTGTTTAGATCTTCTCTACGCTCTATTGAATCAGTCTTTTTAAAAAAAAATAAGCCTGCAGTCATAAATAAAAAGCAATGAAGCCCATTCAAAACAGTTAAATAATTTTTCTCTTTGCAAATGTTTCACGATTTGCACCATACGCTCCAGTTAACTGGAGGAGAACCAAGCATCTTCTTGAGTATTGTTAGTCTTCATGGAGTCGATTCGGAATAGTCTAGTCAATTATAGGGGTGCCTGAAGCTCTGCGCAATGGAGTTTGTACGGTCAGCGCGGTAGATTTTCACTCTATTTGCGCGGTTAATCAAACTTATTGGTCTTCTTAGGCTTTACTTACTTACTTTCTTCCTGGATCACGGCGTCTGGTGATATTACCCGTCTTTTGAGACCAGTTTCAAACTTTCTGAACCACTGGTTGGGAATATTCCACCATAAGACCTCCATAGACCAGTAACAATAAGACCCTGGATTATGGTAACACCCCAAGCGGCTGTTTTTGCATCCATATGTCTCCGAATAAATGGCATTATGAGATTAAACAATCGTTATAGCCTACTTGCTGTAAAAGTCGAAGAAAACTCCGTTAGAAGTTTGAAAAATAAAAGTCACCAAACCGTACTTTCGAAGACATCTCAAATATCTGTTAAAAAAAAGTTATGAATTTCCAATTAAGCATTAGAAACAATATTAATACTTCAAAGAAACCATAACAACCTATACTAGATTAAAGTGCAATTTAATAAGTGGCCCCTATTTTGTTTTGACGAGTATATATATATAACTAAAGTAAGTAAGTTAATAGTATAAGTAAGTTAATAGTACTAGTTATATACAGGGTTACTTGTAATTCGACGTATATCCGGCAGGGGCTGATAAGGGGGCCAAAATGGAACAAATTGAACCCCCCATATGTATGGCCGAAATTCAATAGTTTTCGAGATATTAGAGTTTTAAGGGTTTTTCGATATTTACCCAAAATTTGACATTTAATTCCAAATAAAATAAAAACCACATATTTGAATGGGTACCATTAAAAATGATGTTGTAGCTGGCACTTCAATTAAGCTATGGACATAATTAAAACTACTTAATTTAACAAAATAATGAAAATAATGAGCGATATAAGAATAATATCTTACCAATATTTTCATTTTACGCTTCAAAAATGTTGTATCGTCACAAAAATTTCTATGACATTAATCGTACAAATAACTAAAATAACTTGCTTATCCTGTAAGCTTTCCAGAAAGGTATAAAGGTCAATTTTAAAATACATAATTCGTGCCAAGGCATGTGTTTGAATCGGCGCGGGGAGAGAAAGGGTCATTTGTATTTGTATGAAATAAAATGCATAAAAAAATGTACATCAAATTTTATTACAAATTTTACACATCTTGTTCAAAATGAGCCCCTCGATTACGAATGCAGGTTCGAATTCTCTTCCTAACTTCGGTTTTCGTCACTCTTGATGTGAACGTTGTTCTCATCTGTTGCGCCGCGTTTATTATTCGCTGTCGAAGTTCTTCGACTGAATTTATTGGGGTCACATAAACTAATGCCTTCATATGACCCCAAACGTAAAAATCAAGTGGTGTGATATCAGGGCGTCGTGCTGGCCACGGAATTGGCCCTCCCTTCCCAATCCATCGGTTTGGATATCTCTCGTCTAGCCACTGTAGGACAGTAATCCGGTAATGTGCTGGGCAACCATCATGTTGAAACATGAGGTTGTTTTTTATTTCTTCGGGAACATCCGCCAACAAATCGTCTAGGTTGTTTCTCAAAAACTCCTCGTAATTTTCGCCGTTCAAATTTGTATGTACTACCGACCACACTTTCCACTGGGACATACCGAGCTGTCTTGCAACAATGTTCGTTGAGATGTTTGGGTCATCAATAAAACACTGAAGAATGGTGTCCTCTTCGTCAGCCGTGTACCGTCGAGGTCTGCCAGCGTTGAATTGTGCTCTTTGAACACTGCCAGTTTTAGACAATCGTCGATAGGTGCTCCCGAAAACAGTAACGTGGGGAAGTCGACGATCGGGAAAGCGGCGTTGGTATTCTCGCCGAGCCGCAGTCGCGTTTCCATCGGCAAAACCATAACAAAACATTATGTCTGCGTATTCGTTATTAGGATACGAAGCCATGTTATTCGAAATAACAATGATAACAAAAAGAATAACAAGAGAAACAAGAATTAACAATAGTGATCGATAACAAATTAACGGGATGAGAGATTGGTAGCAAGATAACAATACACGTGCTTGCGTCAAAACTTACTAAGGAAGGCGACGCAAGCGCAGCAGACGCCGTGTACTCCCCCGCCCGCACACCCCGCCGTTACACCCCGCCCCATCGCGAAAAATTTCGCCAGGAAAATCGGTTGTTTTAGCGAGGATCATAAGATAATTTCTCTCCCCGCGCCGGTTCAAACACATGCCATGCCACGAATTATGTATTTTAAAATTGACTTTTGTACCTTTCTGGAAAGCTTACAGGATAAGCAAGTTATTTTAGTTATTTGTACGATTAATGTCATAGAAATTTTTGTGACGATACAACATTTTTGAAGCGTAAAATGAAAATATTGGTAAGATATTATTCTTATATCGCTCATTATTTTCATTATTTTGTTAAATTAAGTAGTTTTAATTATGTCCATAGCTTAATTGAAGTGCCAGCTACAACATCATTTTTAATGGTACCCATTCAAATATGTGGTTTTTATTTTATTTGGAATTAAATGTCAAATTTTGGGTAAATATCGAAAAACCCTTGAAACTCTAATATCTCGAAAACTATTGAATTTCGGCCATACATATGGGGGGTTCAATTTGTTGCATTTTGCCCCCCTTATCAGCCCCTGCCGGATATACGTCGAATTACAAATAACCCTGTATTATATATATAACTAGTACTATTAAGTGTTCTATTAAGTTATATATTATACCTACAACGAAAAGTGGCATTGTTTTTTATATACTTACGAGCACTTCGCCCGCGACTTCGTCCGCGTGATTTTAGAACTTTGCTTTTATGAATTTCTACTCCCAGCCACCCTCTATAACGGATACTTTTCGAAAATCTAAATCAATATTCAACAAAATTTCTATCTACCCGCAGTTTCCCGTAATGAAGTTTCATACAAACTATCAACCCCAAAAACAACCCTTAAGGTTTCGAATTTCACAAAATCCCACCATGGTGAGCATCTACGTCCTAAAAAAGAACCCGATTGAAAATTTGAAGCTCCTAGCATTTGTAGTACCAAAGTTTCATACAAACTATCAATCCCAAAAACAACCCCTTGGGAATCGAATTTTGCAAAATCCCGTCTTTAGTACCACGTACGTCCAAAAAAGAATCCATATGTAAAAAAATAAGTCTCAAAACTATCAACCCCAAAAACAACCCCTGGGGTCGAATTTCACATTTTTTTTTACCTTGTTGAGCATTTACATCTTAAAATGAACCGGCATGCAAGATTTGAGACGCCTAGCACTTACAGTAACAAAGTTTCATACAAACTACCGACCCCAAAAACAAACCCCTTAGGGGTCGAATTTCGCAAAATCCCGTCATAGTGAGCATCTACGTTCTAAGAAGACACCCCATGCAAAATTTGGAATTCCTAGCACCTGTAGTAGCGAAATTTCATACAAACTATCAACCCCAAAAATAACCCCTTAGGGGCCGAATTTCGCAAAATCCGTTCTTAGTGCTCACCTACGTGGTATAAGGACGCTTTATGTCAAATTTCAAGTCTAGATCCAGCGGTTTGGGCTGTGCGTTGTCAGATCAGTCAGTCAGTTTTGAATTTTATATATATAGATTAGAAGATAATGTTGTCAAGGCCATACACTTAAATGAATGGCACAAAAACTAATGCATTTTGAATTGTTTTTCATTACATTTGATTGCAAAGTTAGCCTTGAAACTGTCAAAATTACTTCGTCGGTAAAAAGTGTTTTATGCCAAAATGTTCTAGAAACTTTTTCAAATAAGATAAATAATTCACAAAAAGATTAAAGAGGTAGCTTCTCCAGTTACCTCGTTATTCTTTTTTTAAATAAATAATTTCATTCATTCTGTACCATTAATTTCCTCTGTATTATTTATGTGGAATAATATAATATTAGCAAAATTTCTGTTCCATAGCGAAGGTATTATAAATGATAAATGATAAATGATAAATGATGTTTATTTAGCAAATTGGTTTTGGCAAACTCTTTTACACGTCAAAAAACACTATTTTTAAAAACTAGATGAGGTCGGTGTTTCGTACCTGACTACTCTGAGAAGAAACATCCGAAACAAACTCAGAGGTCACAGTCTCTTTTAAAGTCCAGACAATTTCGTATTAGTTATATGAGAACCATGCAGGTGTCTGAGGTGTTCTTTTGAAGAAAGAACCACACAGATTTGAGTGGGCCTGTCCAGTCAGTGCAAGCATGTGTCAGTTACCGTGTAGCTCAACTCATAACACAAGGAGCTCAACGATACGACGATCAATACCAAAGAAAGGACATTTGGGAAGGCCGCATAAATAACTCAAACTGTCAGACAATTTAAATAAAACGCATAAAAAAATAAAAAATTAGAATAATGTGTAACCCACACATGTCCTCACATTCACAAGTTTGTAGAAAAAAAAAACACAATAATAATAAATAAAAAAAAAAAAACAAAATTAAAATTACAAAGTAATTCATGTCAACAAATAAAAAGTATAAAATAAAATAAAGAACAACACAAAAACAAAAAATATGTACAAAAAGAAAATGACATAGAAAATGTCAATATACAAAAAAAAATATAAATAAATTACAAAGTAATCATGTCAAAACACAAAATTACAAAAAAAGCATGTCAAAAAAAAAAAATGTACAAATGAAATGTCAGGGTGTATAAAATGAAAGTATGTCAATGTAAAAAATAAAATGTCAGGTTGTATAAAAAGCAAAAATAAAATATAAAACATGTCAAAAGTGTAAAAAGAAAAAAAAAAAAAAAAAAACATTAGTGAATTTAATTGGAGCAGCTTATTCCCATGCCTTTTTATCCTCTAAATAATGATTAATATGATAATAAGCTTTCTGGGCCAAATTTCGTTTAATATACGATTTGAATTTATTAATACTTAATTTTTGAATAGGGCCGGGAAGTTTATTATAGAAACGTATACATTGACATCTAAACGTAATTCCTATTTTTTTGAGCCGAGTTGCTGGTACAATAAATTTATCTTTATTCCTCGTGTTAACACTGTGAATATCACTATATTTTTTAAAAAGATTAATATTTTTATGTGCGTACAAAAGATTTTCATAAATAAATTGAGACGGCACAGTCAATATATTAATCTCCTTAAACTTTTCTCTGAGGGAGCACCTGGGACTCATTTTATAAATGGAACGAATTGCCCTTTTTTGTAATACAAAAACTGTTTGAATATCGGCGGCATTTCCCCATAAAAGAATACCGTACGACATCACACTGTGGAAATAACTAAAGTAAACTAAACGGGCTGTCTCTAAATCAGTTAAGTCGCGAATTTTTCTAACGGCAAATGCTGCAGAGCTAAGCTTTTTTGCCAATTTCTCTATATGGGGGCCCCACTGAAGTTTGTTATCCAAGGTTATGCCTAAGAAGACTGAGGTGTCTTCCGGTTTTATCTCTTGATCCTTTATCCGTATAACAGTTTCCACTTGTTTAACATGAGGTATCGTAAATTTAATGCACTTCGTTTTTTTCTCATTTAGAAGAAGATTATTACATTCGAACCAATTCACTATTTTTGCAAGAGCTCTATTAACATCATCAGTAACGACCTGCTGACGTTTGAGTTTAAATAAAAGGGAAGTATCGTCAGCAAATAACACTATGTCATGATTGTCTTTTATTAGGTAAGGCAAATCATTTATGTAAATGAGAAACAAAAATGGGCCAAGAATTGAGCCCTGGGGTACCCCCATTTTTAAAACAGATCCGGGAGATCTTTTTCCGTTGACGTCCACTCTTTGAATCCTATCACTCAAATAAGAGGTGAGAAGATCCAAAGAGGCGTTCCGGATACCGTAGTGGTGCAGTTTCCTGATCAATGTTTCGTGAAGAACGCAATCGAAAGCCTTGGACAAATCGCAAAAAATGCCCAAAGCATCGCATTTGTCTTCCCATGCATCATAAATGTGTCCTAAAAGCTCAACACCGGCATCAGTTGTTGAACGACCCCTTGTAAAACCAAACTGTTTATTGTGCAATAACTTATGTTTGTTAAAAAAACTTTGCAATTGAACCAAAATAAGTTTTTCAAAAATTTTACTGAACGTAGGTAGTACTGAAATAGGTCTGTAGTTAGTAGGGTCTGATGTACTACCAGATTTGAATAGTGGTATTATTTTACTATTTTTCATTAGATCAGGAAACTCTCCACTGTCAATACAATCATTAAAAATAGAAGCTAGGGTAGGAGCTACAATATTTATAATAGACTTAGCGACATCCACTGAGTGTCCCCATAGATCAGCGGTCTTCTTAATATTTAATGTGTGAAAAGTTTTGATTATATCTTTACAAGTGACATATTGAAAACAAAAATCGGAATCACAAGCAGGAACATTATCCTTTAGTAAAGACTCTGCAGCAGCAGGTGCCGAGTTTAATGATTTAGTAGTCGATACAGGAACGTCGGCGAAGAATCTCTCAAAGGCTGTGGCAACTTGAATATCTGAATTTAAAACATTATCACCAATGGTAAGGCTGAACTCACTATCCGTCCTGCACGACTTTCCCGTTTCGCTATTAATAATTTTCCATGTCGTTCTAATTACATTACTACTGTTTTTAATTTTAGTACTCAGGTATTTAGCCTTTGCTACATAACAAACTTTTTTAAATAATTTAGAATAATTCTTAACATATGAATTGAATTCCACAGTATTAATATACGACCTCTCTTCATACAGCTCATAAAGTCGTTTTCTACTCCTATGAATACCAATTGTGGCCCAGTCATTGAATGAAGCTTTACTATTAACAGAAATTGTTTTGGGAACAAATGTGGTATCAAATTGTTTGCAGTACATACTGAAAAAATCGCTAAAATGTTGATTCGGGTCATCATTAGTAGACAAAAGAGATAATTTATGCGAAAGTTTATTATTTAAAGTTTCTAGTCTACTTTTAGTTTTTGGGTTAACTGTGACTTCTTGTTTAATTACTTTTTTATTAACATTTTCAATAGTAATAAGTTGCCCGCAATGATCAGAGGTAGTAGGTACTCCTTATTGTAGTTCGCTACAAAAATAATTCACCACGAAAAAGTTTTGATTCTATTGTCCTATAGTATGTACTTTCTGTTCAGATTCCACATTGTGTCCTCGTTAAGGGCGTTTGTGCATTACAATGAATTTTACCTTCCGGGCAGTCCGATTTCTTACAATTGTCAATGAATTCTCAATGAAAGTTGATGTAAATCTTACTGCAGAAAAGTAAAATTCCGTGTAGTGCACAAACGCCCCTTTTTTTTTTTAGGTGGTAAAATCATCAAATGAGTCCTCCCGCCCTGGGTGGGGCGGAAGGGACTGTCAGACTCTTACTGACTAAAATCCACCCGTGTTCCTTCGGATACCCTTTACGTTCCGGGGCCGCGGTATCCTGGGTTAAGAAAAAACCCGCGACCCCAGCAGGCATTTGGCGCGAAACACGACGCGCCACCGACCCGGGCTTGGTCCTCGGTCGGACGGCGAGCTACCCATTACTCACCGTCCGCAAGCCCGCTCCGCCGCTGTGCCCTCTGCTGATCAGAGGGACACGCGTTGGAGCGTCCACACGACAGGCTATTCGCATACGGGCAAAGAGACCCCTTAGGCACACAGTGGCCTAAGGTAGAGTTTTTGCCCGCAAACCAGGGTGCACCGGCCCGAAAAACTAGTCTTCTCCCCGGACGTATCCGAGAGGGAACTCCAGTCCACGGGCGCACGTGGAGGTTTCCTGTCTTAGCACCTACCCTCTATTTTTTAATTGTTCTGCTATCCGTGCGGGAAAAAAAATGGGGTGCATTCAAAGTAATAAAAAAAACCAAGACCTTTGGCTAATTTATACATAACTACTTTTTCACTTCTCTTGCTCTGAAAGTGCTTCTTTGTGCAGGGTAAAGGCTGCACAAAATCGTATCCTCGATATTACTATCAGCCCTGGCCTTCGCCTCGAGCTGCTAAAAGTCTCGGATAAAAATGGTTTGTTTTTTGCACTTGTTGTAAAATCTACTATTTTTCGTGGGGAATAAATTTTGTGGCGAACTTACAACCGTACGTCAGTTCTGCACTGATGATCTGACGCACGGTTACTATCTTCTTTATGCTCATTTATTATTAATTTATCTTCAATAATTATGCAAACTGCATAGCTTATAGCAGCAATTATGCAATATTTTACTACATATTTATGCTACCTTATAATATTTAACGACATTTTAATAACTTAACAAGACAGGTTGTCGCATTTAATTGGTTCCTACTTCCAACATCTATCTATATCTATACATATAATAAAACTGTAGAAAATTTATTTTTGTACATTAAATTAAAACTCAAAAAATATAGCCAGGGTATTAAAGGACCACCAATAGAACCCATTTCTAGCATTTTTAGAATTTTTGTCTGTTTGTATGTTTATTTGTCCAGGTATCACGTAAAATGTACGAAATTAATGTAGATAACTTTTATACACAACGATTAAGCGTAACTTGGAGAGGAATTTAGTTTTTGTTTCATTGGAATCGGTTCAGTCTATCAAAAGATATTTGAATTTAAAGTGTTTCAGAAGTAAAATCACGGGTGCACTTTGGTCTCACACATTGATTTCGTACGTCAGTCGCGCGATCTAACTTCTAATAGAAAAACTACATTATTCAAATAACTGGAATGGACTGGAATGGACTGGAGCGGAGGAGAGTAGAGTGCATAGAGCGGGCATTAGGAAAACAGTCCTACATAAACCTGGAATAGAAGTGTCAAATATTCTTGATAAATCTACTAAAATTCTAAATACAGGGTTTTTTATGAAAAACGTGGCCTGAATTAAGCGCTTAGAACTAAAAAATACATTGTTCAATTCCGACATCCACGCGAACGAAGTCGCGGGCACAGCTAGTTATAAATAAGCTTGCACTTGCAGCATTTTCATGTCAAAGTTCAACGTCATAAAAAGTGTAAAATTTTTGATTCAACAGCTCTTTACTCATAGAGAAACGGTTGAAAGTTTCATATAAATGTGAATTAAATTGCGGGCAATTTATCAATGAAATGAGATGCACTATCTGAGGACTTATCACAGGATTTCTTTATTTTCTTTACAACGTACCTAAATAATTTACTGCATTTTTTTACTGACAAATTTTAAAGCGAATTTAGTGTACGAACTAGAAACATCAAAATTCATGCTATGACATTGTCAAGTTTATTTTCAGCAGCGTAAGCATCATAAATCTATAAGTAGCTATAATCCATACCCCACAGGGGTGCCCCAGTTTTGCAAGCCCCTGCCTGGAGGCCTAAATTCACGGCACACCATATGATTGTTCGGGTAAACAGCACACGACCTCATCTAGGATAACTTGCAAGATTCCATTTGGAAAAAATCGTTACCCTCCATTTGGCTTTGCCGTAGTCGTGTAAAAAAAAGCAGTGGAGCGTCCATATAGTTTTGAAGATGCCAAACTTGCAGACAAATTCTCGAAAAAAATACTGCAATTTTCATTAAATATTACTTCCTACAAGGTATGCACAATAACTTGTTTCTAATTTGTATATAAATGGTAATCAACTCAGCTAAATCAGAATAAAAAAGAAGACAGGTTAAGTAGGTTCAGATCAAGGTCGGACCTCTTAGCATCTGTAATTCTGTATTATTACTTATTAGACAAATGCATACTTCCTCGTTCAGTAATGACTATATCTTCTAATTAGTGTTGTCTTTAGTAAGATGACGGTAAGTATTGGTTGTTCGGGTCGGGGGACCGTCTAAAGTGCTCTACACACGGCTAAGATACTATAATTATCGCTTGCCATGCCATTCAATGGAACGGTCCATTGAATGGCATGGCGAGCGATATGGTATGGACACACGACGAAGATTATATACATTTCATATTTTCATATCTTAAGATATGAAAATATGAAATAAAATATAAAGAGTGATATGAGAATTTATCTTAATATAACATTTTAAGATATAAAATATCCCACCAATAACAAACCTGTTAAAAGGGGTCAAGTTCCTATGGGCTAATTGTTTGCCTAAAAAAGGGTTGAAATCCAATCAATTGAACTTGCCAAGTTCCATTGACTTTCAACTAAGTCTGTCTTATTACAAAACGAGGTTTAACTATAAACCCAGGCTTAAATCACGTCAAACTATGGTTTACCTAAAAACGTTATTACAAAACGTGGTTTTGCGTTAAACCATGGACTAAACCTTGGTCTAACTTTAATCCACGCCGCCCCCTAGTTTAGCGGTGGTCTAAGTCGTAGCTGTCAAAGTTGTGTCAGTTTTTCATTGAATATTTTTCATTGTATTGTTGTTTTTGTGGTATTTTTACCTAAAACATGGTCGACTTAATGGATAATGATCCTAGATTAACACTTAGGCTACTTTTAATTCCGTTATCATGTTCCCGTGGGATAATTGCCTGACATACTTATCCCAAACATACTTTACTTAGACATACACTAGTAATATTAACAATATAGATGGTGAAATTATTAAAAAGAGGCAACTGTTCTAAAAAATGAAAACAAAACTTCATAATAATTCCAAAAAATAATTAGTAAACATGTCATAGTTTATTAAGACGCGCGAGAAAGTTACGTTCCATTACGCGCTTTAAATATTATGTAAGTAAAGAATCCAACATTAAATAATATGCTTAAAAAATCAAACTACAGTATAGGAAATGACTTATATCTAAATTCTAAAAAATAAATCAATATTTTTAATATCTCGTAAACCTCAATTAATCATAAACGAATTATCAATACATTCTATTTTCTGGTAATATGGAACGTTGCAATCGAATGATATCATGTTGAACGAATGAAATTTGTATTAATCTGTGGTTGGATTTAGACCTCGGTTCAAATGACGGTACTAAGAAGTCTGAGGTTTATTTATGTTTTGTAATACGAATAATTTTAAACCATGGTTTAGCACTTAGGCCTAGACTTGATAGTTCTGGTCTAAACCAGGGTTTTGCGTTGTTTTTGTAATAAGACGGAGTATGTTTTAAGTTGGGTGTATGTCAAAGCGAAGTTCGGCCAGATGCTGTGTTGTCGAATTTAGTTTTGTTTTAGAATAAGTAGTTAGGTAGGCCTGTTGGTCTAGTGGTTAGTGGCCCTGACAGCTATGCCGGAGGTCGTGGGTTCGATTCCACCCAGGACAAATGTTTGTGTGATGAGCATGATCATTTGTTCTGTGTCTGGGTGGAATTTATCTGTTGTCTATCAGTTGTCTAGTACTTATAGCACAAGCTCTGCTTAGTTTGGGACTAGATGGCGTTGTGTGATAGTTGTGGAATATTATTATATTATTATTATAATTAATTTTAATTAATAAAGTATCATACCTGTGATATATTCTCCTGGTAGATGCGGCTGTGTGCTGAGCCATCCTCGTAACTTCTTTACATCATCAGGTGTTGTGCCCGTGTTCTTTTTGTACTCGTCCTCTAACGATATGCCTTTTATTGCCATTGTTCTGAAATTATTAGGATTCATTTTGAGTAGGTTTTGCTTGCAGAAAATCAAGGTGAAATTATGGGCATGTGGCTAGTAATAAGCGACTCGCCGTCCGTTCATGCGACATGCCCTGGTCGACAGCAGTCGTGTTCTTCGCGCGCCTCAACGAGCTGTCAGCAATCTGACGGGGCTTCCCTTAGAGCAGGGTTTCTTAAAGTGGGGTCCACGGACCCCCAGGGGGTCCATGGCATGTGCACCAGGGGTCCGCAGTAGGTCAGCTAACTCTTAACCTATTTATTTACTAGGAAATAATAATCTTGTCTAGGTTAAGCCAAAAACTCACCGCGACGGCATGAATTAATTGAACAAAGGCTAAACTTCTAGGGCAGGGTTCCTTATTAGCACAGTTGTTTCATGTTTGACTCTGATCTGTTCAAAATATTCTTTGACAGGGGACCGTAGAATTATTTATATTTTGAAGGTGATCCGTGACTGTAAAAAGTTAAAGAAACCCTGCCTTAGAGGGCTAAAGTCTGCCAGTATCGCGGGAGTGTCGTATCAAATAACCGTGACTCTGGAACGTATAGGGCTATTAAAAGACAACGTGAATTTAGATCAGAACGAGTCTGACAATCCCTTCTACACCACACTCAGCTAGAGGACTAACTTGATGACTAACTTACCATAGAAAATATATTTAAAAAATGTTTACACAAAATGTTAAGTTACTAGTTGAATAAACCATGTAACAGGTGGCCTAACATGACAAAACGACAGTTGTTCCACTGTGGGAAAAAGACAGAGCTATACAATTCGTCTAGTGCCATCTCGTTCCCACTGTACAACTAGGTAGATGTCATGTCCCTCATAAGTTTTATTTAAATCTCATAGCTTCTAGATATTCCTTCTAGATATTTTAAATCTAAAACATTTGAATGCACATTTTTTTTGGAATTTATTTCCCGTTCTGCCGGTTGAAGGCCTTGGGTATCCAAAACTAGTTACCAAAGTAAAAAGAGGTCTCAGACATCATTTTTGGAATATTACTAGACTAGACTTTAATACGTCTGGAATTAAGTAGGCATTTGAGTGTACCAATTTAGTATTTTGCTGAATAACTGTTTGATTTTTCTATAAGGACCCGCTCGGGTTTCGCATGACTACGATTAACTAAAAACAGTGCTGCCTATGGGTACACTACTTATGGGGTTCAAAACTATCCTATTTCATAAGGGGTTTGAAGGTTTTCATATGGCCATAAAGATCGTCCGCCATTTTGATTTTTATTATACTAGTTGATTTATAATCGCGTTGCGCAGATTAAGTTATATATTTAGATGACATTTATACAAGAAATAACAGGCCAAGTGCGAGTCTGACTCGTGCACGAACCGTTCCGTGCCATTATTTATTAAAATATTTATTTTATTCTTATTTTTAGTATTTGTTGTTATAGCGGCAATAGAAATACATCATTTGTAAAAATTGCAACTACATAACTATCATGGTTCATGACTTACAGCCTGGTGACAGACGAACGGACGGATAGCCAAGTGTCAGTAATAGGGTCCCGTTTCACCCTTAGGACACGAAACTCTAAAAAACTTGGCAGGTTTCAGACATATAGCTCGAAAACTGAATCTTGGAAAAACTTATTTTTTCAATTTTTCTCCCTGCAGGTATTTTTATAGAAATAACAGGGACAACGGAACTGCAATAAAATAATAATAATAATTTTAAAAAAAATTGTTCCCTCTCTGTCTCAATTGTTATATTCTCAGTAATACTAAGAAGTATTTATTTACCTAAACATGTAGATACGCAAATAGATTTTATGGTTTATATTTATGGCCCATTTATGGTAATAAATAATATGTCGTGCGGTAACTAAGCAGTAGTTTATTATTTTTTCCTCTATTTGAATATGCACATAATATACTTGCCTTATTTTTTATAAGTATCTAGCTTCTGCTTATAACAAAGGCGTCTGTAGATACATATGCCAATATATCAACATAACATAATCTGTCACAATCTGTGGGGATATATAGGACCATAGCCGACCGTGGTCGCGGGACTAACGAGTTACCGTGACCCCGGAACGTCTATGCTACTGAAGGAAACCATGTATTTAAGTCAGTACAAGTCTGACAGTCTCTCTCGCCCTGCCCTGGGTGGGAGGACTCATTCGATGATTTTAAAACAAAAAAAAAACTATGTATCTGTCAAATTTTCTTAATCGAATAGGAACTTTCTGCTTTTTGGATTAAGTTCGATAAATAAACTTATGGATTGGGAGTAAGTTGATGTGCCAGTAATATCGGTATAAATGTTAGGCATGTAATTCCTGTTCTATTTATCCAAATAGGTAGTAGGTATCTATTACAGATAAAACTTAAAATTAATTTATTTATATATTATTTAGATGTCACATCATCAATACAAGGCCACTTATATAATACCATAGGTACCTACACATATTCATACAGATATTTTTCTAAAAACTCGACCACGAACTAAAAATAGAATCGGCATCGGCACACGGTCGGTCACACATCAAAGTATGCAAAACCAGTATTAGCTGACCTTTCATTGTGTGTAAAAATCGTACGAAGCGAGACCAAAACTAACTGGTTTTTTTATAGCTTCATGTGTAGCCGTGTGTACTACACACCTTTATATTATTTTGTTAAAATCATCAAATGAATCCTCACTCCCTGGGTGGAGCGGTTGGAGTTGTGAGACTCTGACTGAAAATTCACCCTATTTTTACAGTTGCCCTTTTCGTTCCAGAGTTACGGTTACCTTTACAGACGGTCTCGCGACCCTGGTAAGCGCTTAGCCTTGGTTCCCGTCAGTTTGCTGACAGCTCCTTAAAATTGACACGTTTCTTGATCGGACGGCGAGCGCATCTTTAACATTAAAACAATGTAACACCTTGCACGATACTCACATATAATATTGTATTTATATACTGTTTATTTCATTAAACGATTTATTTTTGATATGTGTTGTCACTACACGCGTCCATCCGACGCGGTCTCACGAACACTACTAAACACACTTAGTTGCTCCAAAACATAATGTACCGCTATAAAGGGCTATGGTAGACTACGCACTGGGTTATTAAAATGCGACGGTCCAAATACTTGTAATCTAAGAATGAAATAAATAATTGTTGCTAAGCATCTGTTGAAATTAATGCTTAAATCAAGTTAATTACACTTCTCTATTATAATTTTCTTGATTCTATAATTAAATGGCTAGACAGCAATAATATAAATTTAAATAAAACAAAGATAATGCTAGAAAAAAATAAAGTCTGATGAGATTTTTGTTTTGTGTCTCAAAAAATAGCATTCTACTCAACATCAGCAAAGTCAAAGTCAAATCATTTATTTCAATTAGACCATCAAAGAGGCACTTTTAAACGTCGAATTAAAATTAAGGAAATGGGATGGGATGGGATTGATTCTACACCCATTCGCAAAGGTAGGTTGTATGAAGAAAAATGGGCAAGAAACTCCATACTTTTAAAAAAAATGTTTTACAATTTTTTTTTACATCATTTGAAATAAATAATGTAAACGCAATGTACCTTGAAAATCTAAACTAAATATGATTAAAAAAAATAATAAGGAATAAAAATAAAATATAAATAAATAAATAAATTACCTAGTAACCATTCAGTGAAAAGGAAACATCCGTTTTGCTTTGTTTTCTCTCAAATTATCAATACCTACGCGCTTTCTTCATTTCTGCTTAGAAAAGACATCAACGCAGTAACCTTTTACTTTTCACCTTTATCTACGTGTAGGTAATGATGAAGCAAACCGTTCCCACTGCTGGGACACAGGATTCCTATCTTTGAGAGAAAGTGTACCTTATGAAACACGCGACCCCAGTCCGTGTTTGTGAAGATTACATTAGGGTGAATTATTGTTTCTAGATCATGTATCTCACGATGTTTTCCTTCACTGTTTTCGTGTAATTATGTCACCTTCTGTAACATATAAAATTCGTGTCACAGTGTTAGTTACCAAACTCCTCTGAAACGGCTTGACCTATTTTTATGAAATTTTATATGAATATTCAGTAGGTCTGAGAATCGGCTACTATCTATTTCTCATACCCCTAAGTGATAAGAGTTATCCAAACCCTTATTTTTTTTTTGGAATCTTTTTTTTTTTTTTTATAATTTGGCATTGGAAGTAATTTATATGGCAAAACAACGTTTGCCGGGTCAGCTAATATTTATCTTTATTTTTGTATCGCCATTCACGCCGCGATTAACTAACTCAGTGCGTCGACGCTTCTATTTGTACCAATGATAATAAATCTAAACATCCGCGTATTTTTTCCGAAATATGATTGTGACTTGCCAAACTAGTTTATTAATCGTACGGTTTATCAATAAATATACATGTAGTTATAGTTTATAGTAGAAAGATAATCTGGTCGAGTGATCGCAAGAACTATCTACTCCTGATCATAAGGTTTTAGGTTCGACTTGCAGCACGCGTAGCATGGCGATTCTATCTCTATTCTACCAAGAAAAGATAAAGCTATTTAATCGTAATTTCTATACAAATCGAATGTTTTTTTGCGCAAATATGACACTAGTTTTACACCATTAAAGAATAGAAACATATCTTTTTCTATATTTTAAACATTGCTATGCTTAAACCGATAAAAATCTTTTATGTTGTGTCATTTTGTCTATTCTGCCGTCGACAAAACCCGTTTCCACAACGCCGTGCTACGCGTGCCATGACCTCCATAGTTCGGTTGGAAAGAGCGTCGGATGTACTGAATCCGGAGTTCGCAGGTTAAAATCCTGCTCGCGGTTTAAATATTTATTTCCAAAGAAAAGCTTTGTTTGGTTTGCATTTCTAAGGCACCCATTAGACAGTCGATCATTTCCAATATTTCCATCAATCATGAATGATGGCATTTTTATCGCATACAATTTTCGTCATGCAAACGTCAATCATCGCATTAGACGATAGGGTTTCCGTCAGTCAAAAATTCAAAATCTCTGCCAGGCTTTTGCCATGGCATAACCTACCGTGTAATGGCCGTCTAAGAGATGATATTCTGTATCCCGTAATATCCCGTATAACACCGCAATATACGCAGTCCTTTCCATTTCAAAAAAGGTTAAACGGGTAGGGTAACCTAACCCTGTTGCAAATCTGTTGGATAGCCCCAGTTTACTAAACTAGTTTGGTGTATAGTGATTGGGAAACTGTCAAACACAATACTATAGAAACAAATATCGAAACAAGTGATTGACTGGCGCAGTAGCTGAGCGACTGCCGCGCCGCTTGTCTCGAGTTCGATCCCAGCACCGAACTAACTCTTGTAAGAAAGAAAGAAAGAAGAAAGAAAGAAAATACGTTTATTTGGCAAACCTTAAGCACACAATTACAATTAAAAATTACGAATATACAATGAATGTAGGTACCGTGTGCCTCACGGCTGTGCCAAATAGGCTCAGTTCAGCATAAAGCCAGACCACAGGGAGCCTGACGCTGGTTTTCAACTGAGCCTTGTGAGACGTCACAGATGTAAATCAGCTTTATAGTGTGTGTGTGTGTGTGTGTGTTAAAATAATTAAATAATAAATATACATGTACCAACAGAATAAAATAAAATGTACAGGTATAAATAATATGTTATAAGTATATAGACGTATTTATAGATGTAATAAAAGTGTATAAAATTTTACCGTTATGACAAAGACTAATTATGCAACATTCAGAAAAACGAATCGTTGTATGATCTGCGATTATCAGTTCCAAGTGTTTATGTATCTGAGTTTCAATTGTCGACTTGTATAGCTGTTTCTTTCCCTCACTCGAACTACTACCTACTCTGGCTTTAAATATGGCCGTTGTGGGCCCCCAGAATCCAGATGGCTAATCTCGTGGCCGCCGTGGCCGAAATCAGATTGTTGTCAGGAGGACTATTATAATATTATTTGTTGTAGTGCTAAAAGAAAATGATTAATGCAACTGCAACCTGCATTAATTAGTTTGATTGACAGCTGATATTTCCATCAAGGTCGTTCTGAGGTCGGTACAGAGTACTAATTAGTTTTTACGTAGTAGAATTAGGAAACCAGTTTGTGTCCTTCGAGTGTTAAGATTTTAATAACGTGTTCGGAATCCTAGAGCAAAAAATATTGCAACTAAGCATGATAAGCGGTTTACATACTTTTTTGTTTTCATATAAACTAAAACAAAACTAAGGTAAATAACTAGCACTTCGCCCGCGACTTAGTTCGAAATAGTTTCATATTTTCCCCTATTTTTTATTACAATCATCTAGTCCCAAACTAAGCAAATCTTGTAGACCTACCGGTTCGAGCTGTGCCTCGATCAAAAATAGTCAGACAAGCAGTTTCTTGTTTAATGCTTAAATAGATTAGACTGTGCACTTATAATACAGGAAATGTTCAAAGTTTTTCTTAATCTGCTGACCTTTTATTTTCAATAGTAGTTGTTTATTTTTCAAGAATTTAATTAGTATTTAAAACTGGCATTTACATTAGTCATTTCAGTATTTATAATAGTTTCTACATCAAGTAAACAAAATAACAAACACTAATGCTAGGTTAGTTAAATCAGCCAGTCTGCAACCCTGTTTTTTTTTTTACGTGGTAAAATCATCAAATGAGACCTCCCACCCCGGGCAGGGCGAGAGGTACTGTTAGACTTGTACTGACTAAAATCCACGGTGTCCTTCAATAGCCCTTTATGTTCCGGGGTCACGGTGATGGTATAAGACCCGCGACCCCGGCAGGCTTTAGCCCTCTGAGAGGGGGCCTCGTCATTATGCTGACGCTCTTTGAGGCGCGCGTGGAACACGACGCGCCGTTGACCCGGGCATGGTCCATGGTCGGGCGGCGAGTTGCCCTTTACTCGCCGCCCGCATGCCCGCGCCTACGGTGGCCGGAGATCGTCTTGCGACGTCCGACGCCGTGGGCGTCCACCACCGCGGGTGGGGCGGAGGGAGGACCTTGTCCTCTCTCTCACGCGGCCCGCCTCCTCCTTCGCGAGCATGACTGCTTCGCAGAAGGAGGCGACCGCTTCCCACTCCGTCTCGCCCCGCAGCATGGCCGCGACCAGTGCTGGGCGCGAGAGGTCTCCGCCTATCGCCGCCGTGAGGACACGTCGGTGCTCCGCCCAAGCGGGGCAATCCTGCACCGTATGCTCGACTGTGAGTCTGCAACCCTAGCACGAGTTTTCACTATTTTACTTTACAGAGTCTTTCCAGTATTTACAGCGTTTCTTGTATGAAAAAATGGAACAGCGCCTCTGGTGTGTGAAGAAGAAAATCATTTTTTCCTTGAAAATTGTCATTTTGAAATTGTCAACATTCTAGTTTACTTTACGTCTCAAATACTGAAAGCTCAAGCTAAGGGTACTGATGTGGGAGTGTGCTGGACACGTTGAACAAATGCACCCGGACAGGTGGGCGAAGATCGTAACTCGCTGGATGCCTGAATGCGGTTGCCCCGTGAACATGAAACTCTAATCTGAAACGAGACTCGAACCACCGTGTTTCGGGATAACTACTCCAGACGCTTAACCATCTAAGCTAATGTCACCATCGATATCTTTTTAGCTATAAGTGCGATTTTGAAGCTGTTTTCAGCTCAATAGACCTAAAAAGGCGGACGCCTAACGTTTGACACAAATCGCAACCCCTAATTTTCAACCCTTACCCTTATTTCGCAAATTGTCAAAATTTCACCATATTTAATTTAGTAACTTCGCCATCTTTCGACCTAAAATAACCGATTAAATTTCTAAATAGTCTCAGCCACCGCCCTCAATTTATCCAGTGATCAGGTCCGCGTTCCGTGGTCCGAGTTCTGGAGTGGGGGTGAAAAACACTAAATTTCACGTAAAAAACTGGTTTTTCGGCCATAACTCAAAATTTTTCCTCTTGTTATAAAAAATTTTATTGCATATTCGGCTAGCCCGCGCGGAGCCCGATCCGTCGATACCCCGCACGTGCGTCTAGCTCGCAAAAAATTTCCCCGCCGTTATTGCTCTATAGGGTAGGAAAACTTTTATTTTGACCAAAAAAATATTTTTCGCAAAATAACTGTATATTGACTTGCTGATCAGGTAAAACTGATCAGCGTGTAAAAAGGGTTGACAAGGCGTGAAAAAATTGACTTTTAGTATTATTTTAAAATTTTTATTGTTTTAACTCGTATTGTGTTGTGCTTGTGACTTTTAACTTTTATATTCTTTCTGTGTTCCCCCTTTACAGGAACATAGAATTGACTTAATTTATTGACGTTCATCATTTTAATGAAAATATAATTATTTGTGTGATTATTTATTAAATAATTTCGATATATTACTCTGACTCCCCTTTTTACAGGGATTCAGAAAGGACCAGTGTCATGTTACTCTCCTTGACGGCAGCAAAAAGACTGATGCGACCGTCCCTCCACAATGACATGTCTGTCACCCCCGACCATTTTGACGCTCCGTACGAGCATCGATCGACGGGTGAATCAATGGGGGAGAAGTGCATGTCTCGACCGGATCGCGACGAGGTGAGGAAACGCATCACCTTCGAGGACGCCACCCCTCGCGAGATTATCGAGGTCTTCACCACACCCAAGGGGCGTCCGCCTCCTGGGGCCGCTACCGAATTCCTCGGAGGAGCCGTGGCCGAGCGTCGCAGCCGTCTTGAGGAGGCGAGAGATTGCCTACAGAAGGCAAAGCTCAACCTGGGCAACTCTCGCAACCTCAAGACCAACATCAAGAATGCGGTGCTGGAGGCCCTGGAGCGGCTCTTCGAGCTGGTCGAGGATGCGGAGCTCGGGCGGGCCCCCTACGCGGCCGTTACCGTGCCAGAGCCGACTACCACCGCGTCCACCGTTGTCCACGATCCCTCACCCGTTTCCGTCGAGATTCTTGCCGGCCAGACTGAGCTCCTCAACACCCTCAAGGAGCACATCTCGGAGCTGAAAGACCACGCAGACAAGATGGATAAGCTCCGAGACAGTCTGGCCGGGGAGAATGTGGGCGGGGACACCTACGCGAGTGTAGCGTCCGCAAACAAAAGCCACACCAGAGCAAAAGCTCCGGAGCTAACGACGCTGCACTCGGTGGTTGTCTCCTCCACTGATTACATGGATACGGGTGACGAGATCCTGGAAAGGGTCAGGAAAGCGGTGGATGCGAAGGATGGCTGGGTTCGGGTCGAGCGTGTGAGGAAGGCCAAGGACCGGAAGGTCATCATGGGGTGCGCGACAGAGGAGGAGAGGAAGAAAATAAGGGAGCGACTGCAGAAGGCCGGAGGAAACCTCGTCGTCGAGGACGTGAAAAATCGGAGCCCGCTTCTGATTCTGAGGGATGTACTTTCAGTACATAGTGACGAGGAAGTGCTCGCAGCCCTCAAGAATCAGAACCGGGAGATCTTCCACGGACTCGACGGCGCGGAGCTGGGAATGTCTGTCAAATATAGAAAAAAGGCGCGAAACCCACATGTGAACAGCATTGTGCTGATGGTGTCCCCCATTATCTGGAGGAGGGCACTCGAAGTAGGCAAGCTTCGAATTGACCTACAGAGAGTGCGCGTCGAAGATCAGACGCCTCTGGTGCAGTGCACCCGCTGCCTAGCTTTCGGCCACGGCAAGCGTCTCTGCACGGAGCCGGCCGACCTCTGCAGCCACTGCGGTGGTCCACACCTTCGGTTGGACTGCCCAGTAAAGCAGAACGGCGAGGCAGCGGCATTTGTAAACTGCACCAGAGCCAAGCTGGGGGAACATCAGCACAATGCTTTCAGCGATGTCTGCCCGATCCGCAGGAAGTGGGACGCATTCGCGAGGGAAGCAATAGCGTATTGCTAAGGGCTTCATTGCGCCCACCTCCTGCGTCACAGCGAAAACAGGTCCAACGCAGCCAGATCGCAAACGCATTGAGCGAACCACTAGGGTTGGCTCAATGAGGGGTGGGAACTGGAGTCACTTTCTTACGAAAGTGGCTGGAGTTGCGCAAGACCATGGGTCAACTCTAGTGGAATCGCCGAGCTGCGTTGAACCAAGTATGAGGTACCGTTGACCTTGTAGAAAATATTTACCCGTATTATTAGAATACAGAGGTATTATATTACAAAAATAGAAACAAGAGATCAACTGTAGTGCCTTTCCGTTAGCTAAGGAATTAGGTAAATATTGCTGAATGTGGGAAAACAAAAAACTGTAATAGGAAAATAGAAACTATAAGCAAACTTGAAATAAGTAAAATAATAAGAATCGAAAATGAGTAATATAGTAAAATTTAAGATATAAGAACAAAAACACACCATAACAAAATAAAAATAAACAGGTAAAAAGTGCTATAAAACAAAAGAGTAAAAATCAAACATGCAAAAGACAGCAGTAATAAAGCAGCCTCCCCGGCCGCCTGCAGTCGCGATAATAAACTGCTATGAAGGTCTCTGCCCACGACAGAGGGACACTGGCAGGGCAGGAGTGGGTTTTAGCGGGTTCGAGTCCCGCACTACCTCGACTGTCTCATTGTCTCAGTGAGACGGTGAGACAGCCGAGGTGTCCGTGGGGATTTCCCACTCCTGCCTCAACAAAAAAAAAAAAAAAAAAAAAAAGCTAATGTCACCGAAAGCCGTTTGACAATGGAATGAAGAGTTGAAGACTTCGTTTGTGGATGCGATATCTTAGCGGGTTCGTACCCTGCTCGCAGTCAAAATCTTTCCGAAATCGGAACAAATCTTTACGGTTCACGGCGCAGGAGTTGCTGCGTAATATTTTTAAGATTTTTTATGCTGTGGGCCAAAATAACAACTTTGTGACACAGCCAGAAGTCGTCGAGGCAGACCTCGTAGAAGATGGCGGGACGTGCTTGACAAAACCAATGACCAGTGGTCCACTTTGGCTGTGGAACGTGTAAACTGGAGGCTAGGAGGAGCGGCCTTTGCCCAGCAGTGGGATGATGTAGGCTAGCAGTATCAGTATTAGTACCTAAGATTTAGATTTAAAAAAATTGTTTATCCGCTGCTTACTAGAGGTTGTTGATGAATTAAAGGACTTCAGCAAGAATCGCTTAATCACAAAGATTTAAGGAACTGTCATTTCTAGGAAACCACGGATCCTTCTTTAGCATTTTCTTTTAAAAACACAAAAATGATCTTCGGACTCACTAGTACCTCATTTATTTTGTTTGTACCTAATAAAAAATAACATAATCTCAAGATTAATTTCGTTAGGTTCTTTTAAAATATCTAAAAATACATCATTTCGGAATTTTCGGTTGGTCGGAATCTTGGGTTTTTCCTATATAGTTTAAATGACGAATTCAATGTTTCACCAAGATGTCTACATAATTATAACCAGTGCAATCATTTTATTTTTTCTTATAATGTTTCAAAAACATAACCCTCCTTCTGGCGCAGTCGGGTAAAAAGGGTTGTAAATGGAATTGTTTTTGACTAAAACCTTTCTTTTGATGGCTGAAATAAAACAGACCTAAAGGGCTGAAGATCTGCTAAGACGTAATTTTAGGACCTTTTTGAATATTCTTATAAAAGAATCTGTTAGTGAATTAGAACAGATTTATAAAGCTGAATTATATTTAGTTTACTCGCTCATTTCAATAACTATACTGGTTCATATACTAGTTTAAACTATTATTATTAGATTATTATCGAACGACTATGTAAATGCTACGACCAAAAGGCGCAGTGGATAAAGGACATAAGAGAATAAATTATTTTATTTTTCTGCACTCTATGAATATGCTATATAATTCAATATCCGCAGCGATGTCCGCTTGTTATTTTGTAATTTTGGCACAAGATCGGGATAAAAAGTATCCTATATATTTAATTTTTAAAACTTCATGCACAGAGTACATAGGCGGACTTAATGCCTTAGGCATTTTCTACCAGTCTACCTTAAGGTGATGCAGAGAAATAAACACAGTAGGTGAAGCAAGAAAACTATTATGAAAATACATAAATATTAAAATAAATATAAAAATAATATACTAATCCAGGTTATAAACTATTGGTGTACCAAACATGAGCAATAACTCAAGTTTCTTGCCGGAGTGTGCGCCTACTGATAATGTTATAGCAAAGTTATATTTCTGCCTTACATAGTTTTCCACATGTTTCAAGCCATAACTATCTATCGAGCCTTTTCCCATCTTGGAGGGGGTTTTCAGTCTAACTGAGACACCTTAATATGCAGCGAGTGCCTATCTATCCTCCAAAACCCAGTTAGTTCTGTGTGATAATTAAGTATTACTAATATACTTATTAAGTATTACTAGTATTACTAATATAAGACTGGTTGTATATTTCACACCCCACTGCTTAATATGATAGGCTCTATTTTATTAGAAAATAGTTTAAGCCCACAATACCCGTAAGTAAGTCATATCGGGACAAAGAGTACGCAGATAAATTTATCTGTGTAGCTATCAATTTTCATCAAAATCCCTTTAGTAGTTATTGTGTGAAAGAGCAACAAACAACCACTCATCCTCACAATCTTTCGCATTCACATATCATAGTATGTAGTAAGATTTGTTATCACCATTTCATTCTGTAATCACCCATAACAGGGAAAAACCCTTCTTAGAACTTGTTGAAATTTTGTAACAATGGAATAGATAAAAAAAACTTCAGAACATAATAACATCTTTAATTAACCCAACAAAAAACACACCTATCCTTATTCATAAAATTATCCTACTCCTCATATCCTCAGGGTCCCTTCGTCAATCAATGTCCAGCTTCTTGAAGGACCCCTCGATTCCTCCGAAGATGTCGGTAATGGTCTTCGGCTTGCCAGGTCTTTTGGCTTCAACCACGCGTTTTTTGTTCTCTTCTACGAAGAAATCTTTAGAACTTGTTATCTTCTCTATGACATCATCTGGAAGAAGAAATAAACAACATAGAACAGTTGAAATAAACCCAGGTTTTATTTATTTAGTCTCGCGTTTGTCCAGTGACTCGCCCGATGGTATTCGATGACGTGGTGGGTGGTGAAGCACGCTTGCCTAGACGTAACCTATTCACTTCACTCTTTGACTTAAAGACTCCAAGGTTGTACCTATCATGAAATACAGACTCCAGCAGGAAATTTAACTCCTTAGCTGTGCGCAAAATGAAAATATTGGCAATATTGGTATAATAACACTTTGTACGTAAGAGTGGGATGTCCACCTTGCACTGATGGCACATTGCCATCTGTCTAGTATTCCGATGAAGGAAAGGAGAAAGGCGGAACCAAATTGACCAGTTCCATCGCACAATCTCCGAAGTTTATCTAACCGATAGAAAAAAACCGACAGGCTGCTGGCAAGTCAGATAATATTAAACCAATTCCTTATGTGCGCGCGCGACTCAAAGAGTGCCAGCATGATGATGGGGCCCCCTTTTAGAGGGCCAAGGCCTGCCGGGGTCGCGGGACTTACCAAATTACCGTGACCCTGGAACGTAAAGAGCTATTGAAGGACACCGTGGATTTTAGTCACTACAAGTTTGACAGTCGCTCCCGCTCTGCCCTGGGTGGGAGGACTCATTTGATGATTTTACCATATAAATAAAAAAGTTCAATATTCACCTCTGCATTGCTGCAAGCTCTTGTACTGCCCACCACCTCCCTTCGGCAAGCCCTCCATAGCCATGAACTTCTCGAGGGACTTGGCGCCGACCTGGTGGATGTACAGCATGTCAAGAAGGTTCTTCTTCAAGAACGGCCGCAGTATCATCATTAGCTTGTCCATGAATGATGGTGCGTTTAGAAAGTGGAGACTTTTGATTTTTAATAACATGGCTTCCTGGAAAATTACAAATGATTTAGATTTTGCTAAATTATTAGGGTCTGTAATTTGGTGATTTGTACAAAATTAAAGAACCTGTCATGGTTCCCTATACATTTGTTTACACTTTATGGTGTAATGTAAAATGTATTTTGTTTATCATAAGCACACTTTTCCCGCGACTCCGTAAGCGAGAATTGCGTATATTTCCGTATGATTTTTAAGTAATGGGGTTAATATTTCAACCACCGCTACCCTCGTTCTTGCAAAAGTCAATTAAACCCAAACTAACATGATGTTATGAAAACCATGCATTAATTATGGTTCTGTATCGATTTATCTCCATAAAGACTACTAGGCCAACAGTACCAGTCTGATTTGTTACTGTGTCTAAATAACACAGTAACAAATCAAATATTTATGTTACCTGAAGGAAGTATAGGAACTGTTGCACAGTAATAATGTCGAGCTTGGCGATGTGTGACAATGTGCACGTGTCCAGGTCGATGAGGATCATGAACCCTGGCCACGTGCCTTCCTCATACTGCCAGAGATCCACCAGCATCAGAACTGCCCTGGAAAAAGCATGGAAGAATGGATTAGTTTTCTTAGAAATGAAGGACAAATTATTAAAATGTAGGTCTCGTTAGAGAATAAATTCGTTGTGTCTACAGTTGTCCAGCAAAAACAAGGATCTTTTCAAATTGTAACCTAATGACACATTCTATTTTTACCAATATAGCAGCTAAAAGCGCCTGATAAAACTTTGCTCCTAATCTCCCATCAACATTAACCTCAACAGTAGGCATGCTAAATACATTATCATCATCGCCTAGCCTTTGTCCCATATATGTTGGAGTTGACTTCCAGTAGAACCCGATGCAGCTTGAGTATCAGTATTTTATAAGGACAACTAGTAGGAAACTGGGAATACGATACCCCTTAGTAGGGTACCTTCACACTAGTAGTATGCTGGACCCAATGGCCTATCATGACATTGCAATCTTTCGTCATCATCATTTTTGAAACTGAAAGTATTTAACTGCTTTTCTTCGACTTCTAGCACTAGTACAAGGTCCACAGACGTTGCAATAACTGTGCTTAAAATTGTAGGTTCAAAAGTTAAAAAAATATAGTTATTTAAAAAATACCTGATAGCATCAGCAAAGACGAAGTTCTTAGGGTCAGTGTCGTACAGTCTACAATACAAAACGGCTGACTCATCGTACCCTCGTATTTCAAGTGGCGTTAGTACACTGGAATTAGAGAAAAAGAAATATGTTACAAGCAGAATTTGCACTAAAATTACTATAATAAAACCTCGTAACCACTTTAATGATACTTCATTAATATTAAAAGGGGACCTAAAATCATGATTGTAGGACCTGAAATTATGATCATGATTCCAAGAAATAATGGCAAGATTCTTGCAGATATGGCACCCATTTTTTATGATATAATTGCAAAGTAAAAAGGTGTTCTATTACTTATAGATAGAATCGATCCAAGCCAACATCCAAAAGGAAGGACGAACAAAAATCTGCTTTACGGAAAAATCTCCGATAGCGCCGAGCATGTAGTAATGTTCTGGGCAGATTCACCTGATCTTTTTCTGAGGTATATTCAAACAACACACGGTCATTGGAGATGAGAACGAAGACTTCTTTCTTTTCTCACTAAAACCAGGGTATCGCCTGTATATAGGATACCACCAGTACACGAAGGGGAGGAAACGGGTCCTCTTAACACTCATTTCTGTCAGGGCATATCCCTGAGAAGACCGTAAAATCATCTTCCTTGCTGTCCAAGGCAGCACGCGACCTCTGTGCTACCGTCTTCTCATCTGATTGACTAGCAAAGAAGACAAGGCTATAGATATAATATAAAATACTCACTAATAGCTCAAAGTCTTTAAAATCTTGGCGTCCACTATCCTGTCCTTGAAGAAGCTGTTGAAAAGCGTCTTGAGGGTGAAGTTCAGATCCAGCACTTGCTTGGACACCTCCGTACTTCTGTTGCAGCAGTGGAAGGTCAGGATCAAGTCCAGTTCTGGAAAGTAAGACAAAATGCATTTTGAGCGTTTGACGCTAAATTGCATCTTTACCGTCACCAGAAACTTATACACCCACGATCTATGGCGGATGCTTAAGATTCGCTCTAGAGAGAGCGAATCTCTCTCTAATGGTTCAGCTTGGCAAAGTCTACCGCTGATTAGCAATACACGAAGGTTGGTATCAAGATAGGCAATTCCTTGTACCTCGAAATATAATCTTTAAAACTCTTATAGTAATTTTTTAAACTCTTATAGTAATTTTCTTTCGACTAAACGGACTTAATATTTAATGTGTTGAGGTTGGCTTCCAGTCTTACCAGATTCAGAGTAAAACCATTTTATTTACAGAAACGACTTGCAACATCTAACCTTCACGGGCTACTACTTAGTTGCACGTGAAGGTTAAGGATACTGTACTGGTTAAGGCTGGATAAAGTACCTACTGGTTGTTCGACCTTCGGGTTTCTGATTACAGATAATCATGACATGGTAAAAACACCCGTGTGCTTATAATACGTCCAAAGTAGCTGCGGTACGGAGAAACGGAAAAATCTTCGCCCCTCTTCAATGATGCAATTATAATGGTAAATATTTCTCCGTTTCTCCACTCCATAGCCCTGCTCCGTTTCTGTCGACAGACGGTAATTTGACGAGGTCATATTGCTGTCCACCAAATTCTCTACTAGCGACGCCACGCCTGCCATCCGGATGGATGCGGACTGCCCCGGACCGGGTTGGCGCCCTTTGGTTCACGTTCGAGCACGTTCACAATTTTAGGGCAATTGCTTGATATGAAGTCATCATCAGTTCAAAATTCGGTCTCTATGTGCCTTTCGATGCATACCAATAAGGAAGGCAACCGGCTGGATTTACTTAGGTATTTTAAATCCACACAGATTCTTTTTTTTTTCAACATAATTATCTCGTTTTAATTACTTTGACACATTCACGTTTTCGTTAAGTCTTTTTGTTCTAGACAAAAAACGATAGCGAATTGACTTTAATTTGAGATTATGTTTTTAACTGTTTTTTTTTTGTTAGACTCAAGCTCATCAGGGATTCAAGGTCGCTATTGCAAAACTGGTTAACATGTAATTTATTTAATTCTTGCTTGCTTCGTGATGTTAAGTAAGACATAATATTATAGTTCATTGTTTATCTTTGTCTGAAGCCTACCTTTGATGTGGTTCCGCAATACGGTTACATTTCTGAATAACAACTTGGGTAGCAGATTTGAAAAGACCTGGTTGTCTGTGGTCCTTGTTTTTAGGTCGTAAAATCATAAAGTCCTCCTTCCTGGGTGGAGCATAAAGGACTATCAGACTCATACTGACTACAACCCACGGTGTTTCTTTAACTGCCCTTTACTGTCCAGGGTCACGGTTACTGGTTAAGACAGTCTCGCAACCCCGCCAACCTCCGCTTAACCCTCAGGGGGTTAAAGACGTGATGTTTAGAAAATAATTGTCCACTTGCAAAGATTTATGATGAGTGATTATCTTATTTAACAAAGGTCTCTCTTATTAAAGATCAAAGTTCATGACGGTAGATTGATTTTATGGGCTTGTATCACGAACTATCATAGAAATCATAACATGGATAAGCCTTTTTCCCGGGATTTCATTTAAGTACTTTTTTTTTACATGGTATATTCATCAAATGAGTCCTTGAATCCGGGGCAGGGCGGGAGGGACTGTCAGACTCGTACTAACTAAAATCCACGATGTCCTTCAATAGCCCTTTACGTTACGGGGTCAGGATAATTTGATAAGTCCCGCTACCAATATTTACAGAAGAATTTTCATTTTAGTCCTTTGGAAGTTTTAACCGATTTACCGGCTGGCTGGGAAGGTTAGCTTATACCCTGGATTAACACATAGATTACATTTTTAACCAACTTCAAAAAAAAAAATAGGTTCTCAGTTCGACCTGTATGTATGTATGTATGTATGTATGTTTGTCCGCGATTATCTCGAGTTTGGCTGGACGGATTTAGATGCGGTTTTCAGGAAAGTGATCATTATATTCCGGAGAAGGTTTTAGTATATAACACTAATAGATATCCCGTGACGTTGCCCACGTGGATCCGTTTTTGCTTACTTGGATTGTACATTTTCAGAGACGATTGCATGTTTGTCCGCGATTATTTCGCGTTTGGCTGAACCGATTATGATGCGGTTTTTAGAAAAGTGTTCGTTACATTCTGGAGAAAGTTTGAATATATAACAATAATAGATACCTTGTAAAGTTGCCCACATAGATTCGTTTTTGTTGCTTACTATGATTGTAGATTTTCAAAGGCGCCGATTATATTATGAAGATTTTTGTTGAATATTTAAACTAAAAAAAGGGAAAAATAAAAAACTTTTTTTAAAAAAGGGAACCGACTTCAAAACCATACACAAAAAAACTGTACAATAACTTTTCTTTCGGAAGTCGGTGGCCATAGTCAATGAAATAAAAACAAAGCCACCGACTTCCGAAAGAAAAGTTATTGTACAGTTTTTTTGTGTATGGTTTTGAAGTCGGTTCCCTTTTTTAAAAAAAGTTTTATTTAAAAGTTTCCATGGGAGTAGCTAACTCTAAAGCTACTATTTTGAAATGCACGCGGGCAAAGCCGCGTCCTACAGGAACATGTAGGATGGGTGTATGACCGTTGTCCCCGTAAGCCATAATTATGTACATAACGGGGACAACGATAAGTAATTATACGACGTTACGTTGTCCCCGTTAACGGGTACAAAATCACAGGGATTAACGCGCATACACCGTAGGATGCTCGTATAATAGGCACTCGCTGTGCTTATTATGCTTGTTTTCATCCTACATGTTCCTAACAATTATAAAATTGCTAAAAAATCACGGAATCCCGGAGGCATGTCCATATTATTATATACGTTTCAGGCTCCCAACCAATCTACCTACTCCGAGCTTTGATCATGACAATTAGCCCTACTTACACGCATGCGTTAACAAAGCCTTGTTATGACGTCACGCGGTACATTATCCACCGACTAATAACAGCTTCTGGCCAGTAATTGTCGTCAATTTACCGATCATACGAGTACCCATGCCTACACATGAAGCTATAGAAAACCAGTTTGTCTTGGTCTCGCTTCGTACGATTTTTACACACAATGAACGGTCAGCTAATACTAGTTTTGCAAAGCTTAATGTGTAGCCGTGTGTACATGCGATCCATATCGAGATGTCGCCTCCATTGAATTGCAGTCAAGGATTTCTGCTGTTTGCGTCAATGTCTCGGTACCATGAATTATTTTTCCCTTTTTAAGAATAATACATTACCGCAGCAGATTTTTTTAGTATCAAGAGCGTGTATTAACGTTTCATAAAAAAAAAAACTTTTAGAACTTTATTTTTTTAAATCGAGCTTGTGGCTAAATAATTACAGCCGCATTGGCCGATCTACCTGGTTAAGCCGCGCTTGCCGAAGTTGGTCTGTGGATGGGTGACCATTTGTCATAGCGAGTTTCCTCCGTGCCTCGGAAAGCACGTTAAGCCGTTGGTCCCGGCTGTCATTTGTAAATCTTTGACAGTCGTTCCTGTTAGTCCGAAGCTCTAAAATCTGACAACCAGTCTTACCATGGGGTATGGTATTACCCAGTTACTGGGTTGTAGAGGTCCGACAGGCAGTCGCTCCATGTAAAATACTGATATCCAGCTGAATCTGGTTTGACTGGAACCCGACCCCAATATAGGCAGATGATGATATTTTTAAATAATTGAACCGAAACTTCGCACGACTAAGTAAATCTGCTGATTTGTTACTTCCGTTAGTTTCGTCGTCAAATTTGACGGCAATCAGACAATGTTTAATCATGGTTGATTATTTATCACTTGTCCTGCATGTGTGCATATGGAGGTTGCTATTGCATCCTACATGCCGATTTGCATGCGGGCGGTAGGATGGGACTGCATCTTGCATCCAAGCCTGGATTTGTGTCTCGCGGAATTAAAAGTAGATATTTTTCTTAATATTTAGTGGCTTTTATACATCATCATCATCATCATCTTGCTAAACTGGAATTGTTTCTAATAAAGATGTCATTTACTGATAGTAATGGCGAGAAATTATCTTTGACTCATTGTTATGATACAAAGTGGTTTTACCAGTTACCTCGGATTACGTCTAAGTACTTATAATATGTTTGTGATTACGATAAAGTGACATAATTGAGGAAGCTGCGAGTCGCACCAGCTTCCATTGATTCACTATTCATTGTGTAATTAAATTAATAGCTATGTAAAGGACTTGAAAAAAAAGAGTAAATGTAAATGCTGTATTTCTTGTTTCAATGCTATTGTAATGTTTTATAGGGTTTGAAGGGAATCATTGACTGAATTGACGTGTATCTTAAAATCTTGTTCTAATTTCGTCAGAAAAAAGTATGTATAAATTAGCCAAAGTTTTGGTTTTCTTTAAGTTTGACTTCTGTTAATTCGCCCATTTTCTTTTTTCCGCACGGATGGCAAAACAATCTCTATTAAATAAAAATCAATTGCTGTTCGTTAGTCTCGCTAAAACTCGAGAACGGTTGGACCGATTTGAATTATTTTGGAAAGTCCAGGAAAGGTTTAAAAGGTTTTTTTTAATGGTTTCTGAGGCGGGACAAAGTTTGCCCGGTCAGCTAGTTAAATAATAAAATCCAGCACAAAACTACCGAAAACAAGGACACAATATGGAATCTGAACAGAAAGTAGGTACTAGGAGAACAGAATCAAAACTTTTATCGTTAGAAATTATTTTTGTGGCGAACTAACGACAACCCGTATCAGCTTTGTAACTTTGAGTTGACTGACCGACATCTCTTTTTAATTCAGTCTCTTGTATCAGTTATATCTATCTATCACTTGCTCCCTTTCTGCGATTTCCAAAAAGCTGGTATATGATTGATATAGTTTTATTCTTTACGAAAATTCATTTGTATTCATCATCATTAACTATAATATTAACTCTTTTAGTCAACAACAGTCAAGTCTTCCATTTTTTTTCTATGAATGATGTCACCTCTAGTGTCAACAGTAATTAAGGCTTCTCAGAAAATCCGACAGTTCTTTGACATGCCTTAAAAGTCTCATTAAAGGCAAAAGTAAGAGTCTTAATACCCTTTATTTTGGCTCATTAGGGTCAAAATACCGATTAACAAATACAGGGTGTAAAGGACAGCCCTCCACAAACTTTCAGGGCTTATCTCTAGTCGAAACTGAACAATATTCCACAATTTTTGTTAACAGTTTGTAAACTGTCCAATCAAGTTTATAATTTTATATGGCGAAGCCTTTTTTTCATTACATAAAAAAAGTTGTGGAAGATTGTTTAGTTTTATGTAGTCAGCAAGCCCTGAAAGTTTGTGAAAGGCTGTCCCTTACACCCTGTATAAGGTGTATGTCCAGAAAACCACTCAACACACAGAAATCTACCACCCGCACTGGGCCCGCGTGGTGGATTATGGCCCACTCCCTCTCACAGAGAGGAGGCCTCTGTCCCAGCAGTGGGAACATCTATAGGCTGATGATGGTGATGATGATGTCCAGAAAGGTGCTCACCAGTGATATGTTCTGCAGGCAGATGTGGCTGCGTGTCGACCCAGTCTCTGAACTTCTTGATGTCTTCTGGAGTTATCTTTGTCTTCTTCTTGTATTCTTCTTCTAGTGGAATCTGCTGCACGGGACCCGCCATTTTTCTGGAAAAGATAGACAAACACTTTGAAAATAAACACAAAACATCTTGGCATCTGAGGCACGGCAGTGCCCCCCGCCAACACGAGCCAAACGAAGCGCAAGGGCACTACCTACCTTTTCTCGAAGTGTTTCGTCGTTTTTTTGAACCCTCGTAGCGTTGGTTTTCGATGTACCAGATAGTTCATATTCACAGGATATGATGCCAATAATAGACTTATTAAGCATACAAAGTCTCAATAGAATAGCTCTATTACTTTAGATTTTATTGACATAAAAATCTTTTATAGAAATTCTTGCCATTTAGAAGATTTTAAACAAACAACAAAATTCATACAAAATTGAAGAAACTTGCAATTATTGTTATAAGCGCGTGACACCGAGAATTTTTTGAAGTGTAATTAGTTTTAGACAAGTTGCAATTTTTATCACCTTTTATTAGTAAATTTATTTTTAGCAAAAAGTGCTAGACAATTACGAATTAATTGGCTTTGGCCAGAAATAGACTTTTAGTCCGAAATTAAGAAATATCCCCCAAAACAACGGCGGATTAAAATATTTTACGACCGAATCTCCGAGTTTTGACTGTGTACACACGACTACACATCAAGCTATACAAAACTAGTTTGTCTTGGTCTCGCTTTGTACGATTAATACACGTAATAAATGGTCAGCTAATACTGGTTTTGTATAGCTTGATGTACTAAGTTTATTTCTACCAATTCTCTTAAAAGGTACACAAACTTTATTTCCCATAAATACATAATATTACATTTTTATAGTAGTGTGACTGTTCATAAATTACCCTAGGCTGATAAAATTTTCGTTTTTCTTAAATTACATATATATAGTGGAAAATATAGAGATGGTACCCCCTAAGTTAGGGGGTAAAGGTAAGGCCCCATTCCTTTCCGCCAGACCTTGGTCGCGCACATTCCATTGACATACTGCAGGCGTCCCCCAGGACAGAGAGGACTGAACTCTCAACAAGGGGAGGGGACCAAAGTAAGTTAGTGTTGAGAATTCCTAGTTCGATATACATAAATAACATCAAGTGAGATAAAACAAACCAATAAGGATTATGAAGTTAATAAGACAAGAGGACAGCAAAGATAATAATATATAAATGTGATAGGAAAACGTTACGCTTGCGCTAGAAGGATTAGATGATTACAGTTACTTTAACTCGTCAGACTCCAGTGTATTAAATGCCGCTCTGCAAACGCAAACGATTCCATGTACAAACATGGTATTGCTTTACAACGTTTACCCGGCGTACGTTTACTGTTAGTCCTACCGGCATTACCCTACGAAGGACTCTGCTACGAACACTAACAGCCAACGTTTCCTAAACACGTTAGACATGTCCTTTCCAATCCTGAGGCAGAGAGTCGTGAATTCTCTGCCATTGAGAAAGACAAGTTTTATATATCCATAGAAGTATTACACGCGTTCAAATAATTCACCCTTACGGCTGCCTATCCCCCTTTCTTAAATCATAATATAAATGCTCAAGCGTACCGTAGACTCGGCCTGTAACAGAGCATATTGCGTTTGTATTGCTGAACGTCGAAGTGGATATCATCGGCACTTCATTCATTTCATATTTAAATCAGTCCCTTATCGACAGGCGTGTCTCGTTAAAAATAGTGACGATTCAGTAATAGGCCTACCAGTGGCCGTTTAACGAGACACAGCCGTTTAATCTAGCGTTCTTTGGAACGGAGCTATTCAACGATAACCCCCTCTCAGTGTAATCTACCCCCATAGCTGGAAATGTACGTCCATCAACCACCCGCAATGTCTCTGGGCTAGGCTGTAAGGAGACAGTAATCATCAACAGCATTTGGTTATTTTGCTGAATAAATAGCAATATTTGTTATGGTTGCTAATACCTGTCACCGGCTCAATAATGGTTTAGCTTTAAGACTATTCTTTGAAATAATTGAACTATGATTAATAGCGAACATGGTTCTGCCTTTGATACGTGGTACCTTTGTCAAATATAAGTCAAAATTCGTCGGGCGTCATTGGCGTGTGAGTCATTGTACTGAATGTAGCGAAAGGCTTTCCCCGTGTCGTTTAACCAAACACCAATGACTAATTACTGTGAGGTTACGGGACAGGTACTCAGGACAATTAATATAAGAGATAATAATATAAAATATAATAACGTGAAGTCTCCGCTCCGCCATACTGAAATAAATGTTATTGACAGCCATTCTGCGTCTCCACCAAACTGCTCCTAAAGAGTTAATTATAATTGACACTTACCAAGTATTTATAGGAGAGAATTAGTCTATAATTAACTTACAGACACTGCTCAAATACCACCCATATAATCACCAACATCAGGCCGCCTTCTGGATCCACCGACCACTAACACTAGATTTACTGGAACTACTGATATTTGAAGTATCAAATATAATTTAACCAAACACCTCGATAATATCGCGTCCGGCATTTCGGCCGTCTCAAACCGAATCTCCTGATGTTTCTCCTGGGTCCACCCGTGTGTCCCTCAGTACGATCTAAAACCAACTGCCTTGAAGAAGCCTGAGCGTCCTCCGTTGCACTACCTGCTAAGGGACCCGACGACCAACCCTAAAAGTTCTCACGGCCATTCATTACCATTCGTCCGAATATATCTTTGTTTTTAAGTGCAGAATTGTGCCTTTTAATATTAGTTGGTGAAAGATTTGTAACCTTCGTAGAACTCATAATTTTAAATTGTTTGAGAGGTCCTATTGAGTGTCCGTCCGGAGCGTTTATTGCTAACACATGTGCTGATAAGGCCAACTTGTAGAAACGTTTCTTTAGAATTCAACCCTAGTCAATAGTTTTTGCTGCTATTGAAATAAAGGAATGGGTATTTAAAAAGGCCATATACCACAAGGTTAATGTGACTTTGGGCGCCCGTCGCAGCATGGTGATTTTAAGATGAATAACGTATTTTGTTATTAACGCAGGGCTACATGACAAACAGTCACAGTAGGTAGGTACCTATGGAAATTGACAACTCGCTAGTGACTCATTCCCCTTGAATCTGATCAAACAAACATTCTTTGTCAAGGCATATACATACATAATTAATATAATTATACGTTGTTTATGTCAATTAGCCTTCACGGCTTCTAAACAAATATAGTTACTGTATACTGTAGCTGTAATCATTGTATTTCGACATATAATTTAATCTTGATTACATAAATATGATGGGGCAATAATTTTGGTGATTTAAAAAGAGTGTCCATGGAATTCCTCCTTTTTTATCGTGGTAAAATCATCAAATGAGTCCTCCCACCCCGGGCGGGAGGGACTGTCAGACTTGTACTGACTAAAAACCACGCTGTCCTCCAATAGCCCTTTAGTTCCGGGGTCACGGTGATGGAAATAAGTCCCGCGACTAATGGAATTCCTCCTTAGAGATCTCTATGCTTTGGTGCCTACCATTATAAATCTGTTTTTTTTTTTACTTTTGACAATTCAAAAGGGCCTGTAACTGGCCGGACTTAAATTAAATAATTTTATTTTGGTATTTTTTTTTATCGTGGTAAAATCAATCAATCATCAAATGAGTCCTATCTACCTGGTTGGGTGGAGCAGAAGGGACTGTCAGACTTGTACTGTCTAATATCCAGGGTGTATTACGTTCCAGGGACAATGTTACCTGTTTATACAGCCCTGGAACCTCGACAGGCGTTAGGCTCTCTTAGCCCTAGGCCTCTGTTTGAACCAAATGAAGAAGGGATAATGTTAAAATGAGTGTCGCATTTCGTAAAAGATGGGCACTACATATACAACGTGTAACGTTAAAAGCGCGAAACCTCTCGTGGGGTAACTCAGCACATGTTACTGAACAATGTATGTTCTAAGACTTTTGACTTCCAAGCAAAATAAAATTTTGCTTTTTCATACAAAATGAGAAATTGATCGAGCCTATCCTACCTATAGTTTGAAAAAAATTTTTTTTATTGCTAATTTCTAAAAGTCTTAGAACAAACATTGTTCAGTAACATATGCTGAGTTATCCGACGAGAGGTTTTGCGCTTTTAACGTTACACGTTGTATATTAATGGCACTACAGAGATATGGATAAAAATAGGCGCAAGTCGGATTGTATTTTGTCTAGGGCACTAGAAACAGTTCTATTTAGCTCAGTGGTTCTTAACCTTTGAGTCATGAGGGACCATTTTACCAAATGTTTGTCTCGCCGGGGACCACCCAGTTGGTTTTCATAAATTAAGGATGGTTTGATAAAGAAAACAAGCACAATTTTATTAATAACAAAATTGCACTCATTTATTTATTGTTTATCAAAAAAGTAAAAGTTACAGATTTTAATTTAATGTGATTTTTGTGACTGCATACTCTTTACTAGCTTCTGAATTCTTGGTTCAGTGCTACTCAAACCTAAACGCATGTCGGCAGTAGCATCCAACCGAATTCGATGCTTGTTCGCGTCACGCCACATGTTATCAGGATGGCTTCGCGGACCACTTGGAATGCCTCCAGGGACCACTAGTGGTCCGCGGACCACCGGTTAAGAACCACTGATTTAGCTAGTCTTTATGATATTGAAGATTTATAGAATCCCATAATCTAATCTTGTGTCGTATTTAACTTGTTTTTTTAAATTGATTATAGTGTTTTAGGATTAACGTGCTCTGATATTGTCATAATTGTTTTTTATACTTATTATGTAATTTCAGATACAATTTATTGTTCTTGAATAAATGACTATGACTATGTCCCCGTGAGAGCAGTGGTGGCCCAGTGGTATCGGTCCCGACTTACGAGTTGTAGGTCGTGGGTTTGAACCCCGCTTGGCGCACTACTTTGTGTAATTTATTTAATCACCACTGCTCTCAAAACGGTGAAGGAAAACATCGTGAGGAAACCGAAATGTCCTTGAACCAAAAATTTGAAGACATGTGACATAGAATCTACCAATCCGCACTGGGCCCGCGAGGTGGATTGTGGCCCACTACCTCTCTCAAAAAGGTGTTCTGTGTCCCTGCAGTGGGAACATGATTATAGGCTGATGATGATGTCCCCGTAGTTTATTTGTTCAAATCTTATAAAAGCTTTTGAGACCCTTGTACTGAACTGAATTCTTATGAAACTCCTCATATTTGGAATTGCCGTGCAAATGTTTTTTTTAATAAAAACACAAAAACGAAACATAATAATTACTGGCTGCTCCTAGCGGTTTCGCCCGTTGCTCGACTACTTTTAGTTATAACGTGATGTTATATAGCCTACAACCTTCCTCAATATTTGGACCATACGCTACAAAAATATCTTTTCAACTAGAACCAGTCGTTCTTGAAATTAGTGCGTTCAACCAAACACATAAATATTTAGTAAGTACAGAAAACCAGTTATAATGTTACATTAATTATTCGATGTGTGTAAAGTATAATTAGTGTGTCTAGTACATTGAGCTATTATAACTACGTAAGACGACACCACGTATCACCACTGTGTCCCAACCAGGATGAGTGCACGCGCACAAGTTCATTCAGTTGTTTGATAGCTCTGTGGCGTGCTCTAGGCGCGCGCACCCATCCTGGATGTGACACAGTGGTTATGCGTTGTGTCGTCTCTATACGTAATAATAATAGTTCAATGGTCTAGTAGGTACTTACCTACGTGTAAGATCAATGTTTTTATAGAAAAAAAACTTGATGAATAGTAATTAAATGGATCAGAAATAGAACTTGCGCGTGATTGCACAATGCTAATGAATAATTTATGAATTTAAAAATATATTTTGCTTTTATTTAGGTCTGTATTTATCTAACACTATAATGAAAAAGTTTAAAGAGGTTAAGTTTGTTTGTTTATAAGTGTTATTTCATAATCTGTTTCTTTAGTTGCGTGTCGTGGGTGCGTTTACAAACATTGAAAACAGACAGACACGGAAAAACCATATGTAGGACTACTTATTTTTGAAAACTCAAAACAAATAATAAACATGGTAAATATCCCGTTTTAAAACTAAATAATAGTTATAGTGACCATGTCAGTCTAAAAACTTAGATATTTAGAAGACACAAATATTATTTACTAGCTGTGCCCGCGACTTCGTTCGCGTGGATGTCGGAAATTACCAATGTATTTTTTTGTGCGAAGCGTCGGGTAAAAAGGTCTCCCTCCAAAATCCCACCGTATCCCATCTTATCCCATCTTATCCCATCTTATCCCATCTTATCCCATCTTATCCCATCTTATCCCATCTTATCCCATCTTATCCCATCTTATCCCATCTTATCCCATCTTATCCCATCTTATCCCATCTTATCCCATCTTATCCCATCTTATCCCATCTTATCCCATCTTATCCCATCTTATCCCGTCCTGTTCCGTCCTGTCTCGTCCTGTCCCGTACTGTCCCGTCCTGTCCCGTCCAGTCCCGTCCTGTCCCGAGCTGTCCCGTCCTGTCCGTCCTGTCCCGTCCTGTCCCGCCCTGTCCCGTCCTCTCCCATTCTGTCCCGTCCTGTCCCGTCCTATCCTGTCCTGTCCCGTTCTGTCCCGTCCTGTCCCGTCCTGTCCCATCCTATCCCGTCCTATCCCGTCCTGTCCGTCCTGTCCCGTCCTGTCGCGTCCTATCCCATCCTATCCCATTCTATCCCATCCTATCCCATCCTATCCTATTCTATCCCATCCTATCCTATCCTATCCCATCCTATCATAATCATTAGATGAATTTTTATTTGAATATGTAGCAGAATCGAAGCTAGATCGCGCTATGAACTACGCGTCTTGGTGTGAACTGACCGTAATTTTACTTCTGAAACACTTTATATTCGAATAACTTTTGATAGACTGAACCGATTCCAATGAAACAAAAACTAAATTCCTCTCCAAGTTACGCTTAATCGTTGTGTATAAAAGTTATCTACATAAATTTCGTACATTTTACGTGATACCTGGACAAATAAACATACAAACAGACAAACAGACAAACAGACAAACAGACAAAAATCCTAAAAATGCTAGAAATGGGTTCTATTGGTTGTCCTTTATTACCCTGGCTAAATTTTTTGAGTTTTTTTTTAATGTACAAAAATAACTTTTCTACAGTTTTATTATATGTATAGATTCCGTTCGGCAATCAAACCCGCGACACGTAATGCTGCAATACCTAGTGGAAACCTACATTACCCACAAGTATGGTAGACTGTGCCTGTGAAATTTGCTCCAATTTCCGTCCATCCACCATCCATGAGTCCTCTACCATCATAATATTAATTTTGTAAAATTTAAAGGTTTGGTCCTTTTTTATATATCTTTATTTAAATAAGCTATTATTTAAGAATCTTGGTGTTATACATAATTATACAGCAACCAGACAGCTTCGCTAGACAATCAAGATAAGTAGGTAATAAAAATTAAAAATAGATTCTTAAACCTGAAACAACAGTCTATTTTAATTTTCAATGCAAATACTATTTTAAAGACAGTTCAATGACAAAGTTAGACATTTATCAAGCTCTCTATTATATTTACAGTGATGTAACGTGTATTTAAACCTAGATTAACAAAACGCCTTGTAAATTAGAATAAGTAACTAGCTTTTGGCCGCAGCTTCACTCCCATGGTAGTCGATCTCACATAGTTATCCCACGGGAATATAAATATAAAAATTATCCTATGCTTAGGTCATAAATATAAAAGTATCCTATGTTAAAATTATAATCTTTTCTTGTCCATCTAAGCAGGAAAATAATATTTTTCCTGCTAAATTTTCTAAGACGAAAGGTTTTTGGTTTATTTACAAATAGATCACTAGTTTAGTTGCATGTTTCGACTTCCGTGAGATATTTTAAGACCAGTTTTTATTTTAACTGGTATTGCTTCTAGATGCATTAATAAATTCTCGTTATAAGTAAAGTTTGGGTTGACATTTCTTGTGAATTAATGAGTACCATTGTGCGCAATACATGGTCTCATTGTGAGCCGCAAGTCTCTCGAAGGCCTCTCTGGAAGTGTTTTTTTTTTCTTTTTATTGGCGTGGTAATTTTATTTTATTTTATTTTTATTTATTTATTAGGTCTACCAACAATTGTTTACACTCATACAAACTATAGTAAAACGAGTATTTCAACATAACATAGTGCAACAATTACCTACTTAAAGGTAAACACCGCATGAACATTAAAAAGCAACAACAATAACAAGTTACTACTCTAAACTACATACTACGTAAAAACACAACAATAACACAGTCCTAAAAAATTACAATAGATCGGACACACACTTCAAAAATTGGCATTTTTGAAATTTGAGGGAATCAAAGTGGAAATCAACCTCATCGCTGCAACTGTTCAAAACCCTACAAAACCTAGCACATGGAGAATTAGATCCCAGCACCATCAAATGAGTCCCCCAACCTAGGGCAGAGCGAGAGGTACTGTCAGACTCGAACTGACTACAATCTACAGTGTCCTTCAATAGCACTTTACGTTCCGGGGTCACGGTAATTCGTTAGTCCCGCGACCCCGACAGGCTTTGGCTCTCTATAGAGGGGCCCCGTCATAATGCTGATACTCTTTGAGGCGCGCGTGTTTTTTGTGTTTAATTTTGTAAATAAAAACTTTGGTATGTAAATGGATGAGGTGGAATGAGCACATAAATGTAATAATTCGTTCTGAAGTTTCCGCAAATTGTCATGGGAAAAATATGTGACTTGCTATGAATATGTACCAACATTTTTTAATGTAACAGATACATGTTTTGGGTCATTATCTCAGATCTCTTTTATTCATTAACTTTTTTTGCCTCAACTTTTTCAGCCTAGCTATACGGTGGATACGATAGATACAGGGTGAAACTAAATTAGATAGATGCACATTATAAAAACTCACATAAGTTATTCAAATACGCAAGTATACAAACATTATATTATATTGGCAAAAACTGCGGATGCGGATGGATGCGGGCTGCCCAGGACCAAGATGGTTGGCGCTCTTTGACGTTCAGCAAAGTTCATCATCATCATCATCAGCCTATAAATGTTCCCACTGTTGGGACACTGGCCTCCTCTCTGAGAGAGGGAATGGGCCATTATCCACCACGCGTGCCCAGTGCGGTGTGGCCGGTTGGTAGATGTCACATGTCTTCGATTTTTTGGTTCTAGGACATGCCAGTTTCCTCACGATGTTTTGAGAGTAGAGGTGATGAAATAAATTACACAAAGTAATGCGCCTGGCTGGGTTCTAACCCACGACCTACAACTCGTACGTCGAAGCCGATACCACTGGGCCACCACTGCTCTTAAAGAAAGAAGAAGAGTATTACGGTAATTCGATGGAAAAAATTAGTACCTCATTCGTACACAAGAGGCGCTATTTAGTTTTTATACAATTAAGCCGTAAATACTTCAAGTATCTATGCTGTAAGTAAAATACGGAAATCTTATAATAGGGCCTCTGAATGCCATCTGCTAAGGTCTTATACACATACCTTTCGCCACGTCGCGCCTGATGTATATTGTATAGGTACGTCTCAATTTTTTATCAAAAATAATTTACCTACCTAATGTAGCTTGTATTTTTTTTCCTGTAAAGCTCTAAAAATGACAGGATAGTTCTGATTGGGCTTTTAAAAAAACTTTGAAGAATATTAAGATAATATTTGAAAGAATTCACGTCAGGGACCAAATTAATAATTATTTTTGATTTAAATGTTTTTTTAGGACTTACATGGTCACTACCTATTACAAACATTAGGATTTAAAACGAGAGATTTTTTTATTATTTGTTTTGAGATTCCAATTTCGGCACTGTTGCAACCGTCATGATCACGGATGAACACAATTGTTATTTTTTTGTTTTGTGTGGTTATACCTTGTTTTATTAATTTGTTTGTTTTTATTCATGTAATTTTTGTTTGTTCTTGTGTGTTCAAATAAATCTCTTCTTTCTTTCTTTCTTTCATTCATTCGTGATCATGGCGTTGCATGGAACAAATAATATAATATTCCACAACTATCACACAACGCCATCTAGTCCCAAGCTAAGCAGAGCTTGTGTTATGGGTACTAGACAACTGATAAACATACTTATATATTTCTAAATATATACATAATTATAGATAAATTACACCCAGACACAGAACAAATGATCATGCTCATCACACAAACATTTGTCCTGGGTGGGAATCGAACCCACGACCTCCGGCATAGCAGTCAGCGTCACTAACCACTAGACCAACAGGCCAGTCAAAGGCCAGTCAAATAATAAACATGGTAAATATCCCATTTTAGACTTAATATTTGTAACTTAGATGGGTTTATCATTGTGTTTAAAAGCGGTTCGATTAAAAAAATAAATTAATCAGTTATGAATGTAAGTACTTTGACAAATAATTATCATCAGATTATTTTGTTTTATTGGTCAATATCATGATAATTTCGAAAACCGCTAATAGTAACACTATTATCTATGTAACTATCCCACTTTGTATGTATTTATTTGTGTTTAATTTAACTTTATTGAAAGTTGTAAATTTTTGGCATCTGTTAAATACCTACATATATATTTATTTTTTGAATAAAATGGTTCTAAGTCAACAAAAAATAATTTGGGTAAAAAATTTGATTAAATCAAAAAATAAAAGTTTCATAAGATTATACTTACAAAAAAATAATTTTAATAATCACCCACAACACTCCACTTCACAAAAACCAAATTATATATTTATATATATTAGGAAAATAATGTAATTATATGTATTATGAAAGACACGTCCACACCCCACGATGTCACATCACTACTAAGCGCTATACTTCCATGAAAGGTTGTATGTAGCCATACAGGATGCGTGACACTGCGCCGGAGTTGAAACCTGCCTTAAAAAAAACCGTATATACAGGGTGATTAGTAATTGGATAAATTTCTTAAAATGGGTTATAGTAGAACTTATAGGTTTTTTAATTGTCATGCTACACATACAAAAAAATTGTGAACTAGAAATAGCATAAGCTCTCTTTTTTTATTAATTTTTTCATGACAATGATTTGTTGTGTTTTCTTTAGATAGAAATCCCGAGTTTGCAATAAACAATGTAAACTATTTTTAATATTCAATGAACCGTAACAAAAAAAAAAACATTTTCAATGAAATCGCAAACCTCTTTAATGTGTGTTTGTCAATCTTTTCGTTTTCTTTTTTATGCAAATAAAGAATATTTACTTACTTCTTTTTCTTCTCACCTGTGGTTATAGCAAGTGAAACACTGTTTTATATTCTCATGATAGAGACAATACGTAATTTGCAACATTTTTAACAGTGATAACTTGGTGTCCAAACAGGGTTGTTTTAAAATAAATAAAAATATTAGGATTTTTTTAAAAAAAATCATATCTTACTCATAAACTACATACTTAGTGGCATTTTGCGACGTACGGGACATTAAACTGATATTTTTTAGATTGCTTATGAAATACAAAATCAAATGAAAACTAGTTATTTTTAAAACTACTTATGTTTTTTGAAATTCGCCGCTGAAAAAAATATTTATTGGTTTATTTTTACTTTTATTTTTCAAGGCACATTTCTCAAAATAATTTTTAGGCTTTGGTTAGTAACTTACAGTTAAATCTGTATAAGTGTTCGACCAAAATCATCGATTGTTTTTTTTTTCATGTAGGTACAATTTTTTTTACAATATTTGATTTACTGGACATACACTTGTATAAAAGTTATAGTAAACAAAAAAACATGTACAATAACAAAAAAACCTTTGCACCCGGCTGTAATAATGATAAAGTTGTTTTTAAACAAATACCTATGTACTTATGTAATATGCCGGAAATGTATTAAAAAAGGTAATTTTGGCAGTTAATCTCGGGTTTAAACTGGCCTTTGTGGATTTGAGTGGCGTGTCATGACATGCACGTTAAATGTTGTACTCATAAAACTTTAATTGTTACTTAACTTAAAAAAAATAGAACTAAAATAGCTAAAATAATAGTTAGGCACAAAAAAAAACATAGAGAACTAACTACCTACATGAGTATACATATATTTTTTCACTTTAAACATAGTAAAATGATTTTTAAAAGGAAAGTAACGAGGAAAAAGAAATGTAAAAAGGTAATTTGGGGTGACAACATGTTGGATTTTTATAATTACTACATTATGTTTTTCATACGCGTATTTGATTCTTTATCACATTCTATTCATCGAATTGCATTTCAAATTGCAAAATACACAGTATGAAACACGCTAAACATTATGACTGATTAAGATCTCACCAGTTTCCATATTTTCGGCAATAACGACCACAAAACAGACGTAATACGACATTTTGCTTCCAAAACATGTTTTATTACGGGATATTACCCAAGTAAGCAATGATAAGCATCGAAAGTCAAAGATATAGTACTTTGAAAGTGGCGAAGTGGAGACAACTCTTGTTGAAATCATTATTACATAGTAATACAAAGTCGTAAGTCTGTCTGTAAGCTCACGGCCCACTTGGCGCAGTGCAGCGTGTCGCGGGTTCGACTCCCGTACAGAACAAATATTTGTATGACCAGCAAGTAATTGTTCCGGGTCTGGGTGTTTGTGCATGTGAGATTCTATGTTTGTAAACGGACCCACGATACAGTCCGAGAGAGCCCGGCAAGGGTTTAAAAAAATAATATTCCAATTCCAAATGACTCAAACAAATAGGATAAGTTATAAAATATATCAGATCTCATTTAGAACCATGCTTCTGCTGAATCTACACGGCATAACTCTAGCAAACCTAACTTCACAAATTCTACAAATCAGTAAAATGTAGGGCTTCACCGTTTTGCTACCGTTGTGGCGGTAATGCTAATATTTCATTTCTGAAGTACCTAAGTAACGAAACAGCCAAGCCATACATTTTACTGATTTGTAGAATTTGTGAAGTTAGGGTTGCTAGAGTTAGGCCGTGTAGATTCAGAAGCTTGGTTCTACATGAGATCTGATTTATGTTTCGTAGGACAAACCTTATGTGCTCGTTTTGGCAACAGTTTACATGAAATGTTTTTGGTGGGATTTCAATTATTTTTGTAAGTTGCCAGCAGTTAGTTTAGTTTTTTGATTTTAATTTTGATTTTGACTTTGATTTATGATTTTGATTTTTGAGTTCAAAGATTCCACCCGAATAAGGTTTAAGGTCTCATACAAACTTGTGGAAGTTTAATTTAGGGGATGGGGGGTGAAAATTATAGGTTAATGAATTTTTTTGTTGTTTGTATACTAAACTTAGGCTAAATACAAAATTTTAGGTCTCTAGCACTGCAGGAAGTATCCTAACATCTTAAGGTCTCATACAAACATCCACCCCCCATTTTAGGCGATGGGGGGCGAAAGTTATAAGTTTGTGAATTTTCTTGTTGGTTGTATACTAAACTTAGATTACATACCGAATTTCAGCTCTCTAGCACTCCAGAAAGTAGCCAAACATTTTGATGATCATCAGTGTGTCAGTGTGTCAATATATCAGTGACGAAATCCGTGTATTTTAGATGTCAATAAAATCTAAAGTATTAGAGCTATTCTATTGAAACTTTGTATGCTTAATAAGTCTATTATTGGCATCATATCCTGTGAATATGAACTATCTGGTACATCGGAAACCAACTATATGAGTGTTTAAAAAAACGACGAAACACTTCGAGAAAAGGTAGGTAGTGCCTTTGCGCTTCGCTTGGCTCGTCTTGGCGGGGGGCACTGCCGTGCCCCCAGATTTTCTGGTGGGCGTGTAAAAGCCTTAACAAAATAAGAAAAAAAAACGTATTCCCAAAAAACGATCTAGGTGAACAGCATTTTGAAATCCGTCAATCCTGTTCCATGATGACCGGTCACACCGCCTTATCCAAGCCAGGCAAGTACTTTACTTTCAAAGTGGGGACAATGACCCCATTCAAAAAAGACCATGAAAAAATCTTGTTTTGTAGTTATTTAGTGGTCAGAAGGTCGTGTGTGTATACCTTTCTACGTGTTGATGTTTATACACATATATCTACATAATACAAACAAGTTTGTAGCTAAGACAAAACAGCCTTCGATCTTCAAGGTTACCTAGCGGTTACCAGTAGTCACATCAACCATTGTTGACGGCAATTCGGCACGGTTGTCGTACTTTGGTAGCACAGACCAAAAATTGTTGTTCCGATTCTACTTGTTTGTGGATATTTTTTATTTATTTATAAACACACCCACGATAAAGGAGCAATTCCTAGAGTCTTCTTCTCAGTTGCTAAACTCTTGGCAGAGTGGTCGTGGTTGTCAAATCAGGGGAGCTGGCTCGCTTCACAATTCGCCGCCATTCCTCTCGCACCGCTGCCTTCCTGGTACATTCGTGTAGGGGACCATTCAATGCAGCCTTGGTCTGGTCTGTCCAGCGCATTGGTGATCTGCCTCGAGCTCCGGTGCCATTCGTTTTGCCCTGCACCACAAGGCGTTCCACAGACAAGTCTCCTCGTCGAGACACATGTCCGAAGTAGGTGAGGATACGACTCTGAACGATCTAAGTTAGACACTGTTTAACGCCGAGTCCAATTAATATGGAAACATTTGTTCAGAATTGGTTCCATGATATGCCAATCACTCTCCTCCAGCACCACATTTCCAAAGCGTCTATCTTCTTTTTTTCACTTTACCTCAGTGTCCAAGACTCCGCTCCCAATGCCAATTCCTAGAGAACATAGGCAGAATTTTAAAAAAAAGAAAGACTGAAAAGTTTTATCTGTAGGTGCATCGGAAAACATGATGTTGGCGTCAGTTGTCATTTCTAGATCTTTAACGGCCTTTAATCGTCTGGTAAATATTTTAGTCGACATAGTTATGTTAGTTGCTATTAAAAAAGACATACTTACGTTGCAGAATCAAAAAAAGATGCTGTCACATGCTGGCCTGACAATTAATTTTGACTCACAATTAGTCTGATACGCATCTTAGTTATTAGGCTTTGCGTGACAATTATCATTTACGTTAACAATAACATGACGATTTAGTTCAATCAAGCCAAATGTTAGAGCTAGTTGCGTATGGCACACGCATTTCTGTAATGCCGATCATCATGTCTTGTCTCGTTTGTTAGTTCTAATTGGCATAACTCATTCCATAGTTACCTATATTTATCTCTCTTCTTTTAATCGCCATGAAGTCATTTGCTTCTTTTCTTTCATAGAATTCCTCCATATTTTCTTGCTCCTTCTACATCCAGGAACATGTATATAAACTATCACTCTGTGTCACGTGCGATTGATCTCTCCTCAACTCATGTCTTCACCAAGACAGACGATTCCCTTTCAACTTTTCTGTATCTCTACTAAACGGCTGGCATTCGGGCGGCGAGTAATGGGCGACTCGCTGTTCGACCATGGATCATGCCCGGGTCGAGACGGCGCGTTATTTCCACGCGCGCCTCAAAGAGTGTCAGCATTATGACGGGGCTCCCCTCTACAGGGCCAAAGCCTGTCGGGATCGCGGGACTTATTGAATTACCGTGACTCTAAAACATAAAGGGCTATTGAAGGACACTGTAGATTTTAGTCAGTACGAGTCTGACAGTCCCACCCGTCCTGCCCTGGCTGATTGAGGGGATGATTTTAACACGTAAAAAAACCTCTACTAGGTATAATGGTGGAGGGGTGCTAAGACAGGAAACCTCCACGTGCGCCCGTGGACTCGAGTTCCCTCTTGGATAAGTCCGGGGGGAAGACTAGTTTTTCGGGCCGGTGCACCCTGGGATGCGGGCAAAAACTCTCCCTTAGGCCACAAGAGGTCTCTTTGTCCGTATGCGAATAGCCTGTCGTGTGGACGCTCCAACGCGTGTCCCTCTGATCAGCAGAGGGCACAGCGGCGGAGCGGGCTTGCGGACGGTGAGTAATGCGTAGCTCGCCGTCCGACCGAGGACCAAGCCCGGGTCGGTGGCGCGTCGAGCTCCGCGCCAAATGCCTGCTAGGGTCGCGGGTTTTTTCTTAACCCAGGATACCGCGGCCCCGGAACGTAAAGGGCATCCGAAGGAACACGGGTGGATTTTAGTCAGTAAGAGTCTGACAGTCCCTTCCGCCCCACCCAGGGCGGGAGGACTCATTTGATGATTTTACTTGTATTATGCGCAGAGCTAAAGGAATGGAATTCTCTGCTGGAGTCTGTTCCCTGATAGCTACAACCTTGGAGTCTTTAAGTCAAGAGTGAATAGGCTACTTCTAGGCAAGCGCATCACCGCTTACCATCAGCCGAGATACTCTAAACTATCAAATGATAAGTTGAGCATTGCGGATCCCAACTGCTCAACTGTTCGCGGTTGACCAGTTACAGTTGAGCGGTCGGGAAAAAGCATTAAAAAAAAAGTTATGTAACATAAGTCTGGTAAATTTTACGTAGCTCAAACATTAAGAAAGTTTTAAATTTTATTCTCGTAACAACAACAACATTAACTTACTGACAAAGAATGTAAAGTATTTTATGATTGTCTAATAGAATTATTATAAAAAACGGGTTAAAAAACATATAAGTACAAAGCTATTTTACGGTATAAAATATACATAAAATAATTATATAATGTACTCGCGTAGATTTCCATCGAGACAATACATAATAATATCCCATTACATAGTAGGTATTACAATTTTACATAAAAATATTATTTTTAATACAACATTATAGAAAATTGATATAATTATGTAAATGCTTTTGTGACAACTAATTTTGTATAATGACGTAATTGAAAATGTGATCGTTTGGACTTTGTTTTTTTTTTTAAGGTCATACGGAATAATAATATTGAAAATAATAAAGATATTATTTAAAAAGTACTCAATTGATTGAAATGTAAATTATAGAACCATAAGTAATTTTACAGAAATCAATGACATTCAGTTTTACAAATAAAGAAAAAGTTTTAATTCCGCGAAACAAAAATCAAGGCTTGGATGCAGGATGCAGTCCCATCCTACCGCCTGCATGCATAATATAAAGTTTCCTGCATGCGCATATGAATAAGGGCGGGAGGGTGTTACCTGCCTGGATGCAGGCAGGTAGATTCTGCAACGATTCACCGACGACCGGTTCATCATTGGTTTCACTGATAGACTCTTTCACCTTCGGACTTCTCGCCGATACGACGATTCGTTTATATCCGTTTCATCAATAGACTCTTTCAACAACGGACTTTTCGATGATAAGTTTAAAAAGAGTTTAAAGAGTTATGTTAGTAATGTTAACCGTCTTGTCGGCAAAACGTCCGTTGTTGAAAGAGTCTATTGGTGAAACGAATCATCCTGTCGGTGAATAGTCCTTAGGTGAAAGGTTCTATCGATGAACCGGGCATAAATGAATCGTCGTATCGGCGAAAAGTCCAAAGGTGAAAGAGTCTATCGGTGAAACGGCCTTAAGTGAAACGTCCAATGATGAACCGGTCGTCGGTGAATCGTTGCAGAATCAGGCAGGTACTTAACATCCTCCTCCAAGGGCAAGTAACTATAACGTCCAGTCAGAACGCGTCAAATCATTTATTCCAATTAGGCCATCAAAGAGGCACTTTTGAACGCTCTCTTTAACCTCATTTTCAGGTAGTATGGAGGACATATTATAACTGAGACTAACCTAGCAGTTATCAAAGCCTCTGTCTACATTATACATTATGTATGCCTACAGATCATATTAGTAGGTATGCATAAACATTAGTTTGACTAGATAAATTAGGCCTATAATGTTATGACTAAGCTATTAAGCGTAAACATTATTATATAAAAAGTATGCCACGTTACTATTTATGTCTTAAAATTTGAAACAAATGGATGTAATCTAAGTTGCACTTGCCAAGGTCGATCGGTTGCTGGGTGACTAACGAATCTAACCCATTAAAAAAACCGGCTAGACTAGAAGGCGATCCTAACATATTTGGGGAAAACGCTAAGCAGATGATGACAGCCAAAAGTACCTAATAATATCCATATAAATATAATTATATAAGTAGTATAGCGGCCCGTCCCAGCTTCGCACGGGTGGACATGATGATTTTCGTAAACCTAGACCTGATGGTTACAAACACAACAAAAAAAGAATTATCCGAATCGGTCCAGCCGTTTTTGAATTATGAGCCTAGCAACACATTTTGCGATCCATTTTTATATTAGGTATAGAGAAGAGAAGATAGATAGAAAGTTATTCAGGAGGGGGTTGGGTTCCGACCCCACATTGTAGTATTAACTCCTATTAATTTATTTTATTGAGAGAATTAAACAAGCTTTTAGTTTTTATTTTGTATACATCGAAACCGACACACTGCATAATTATGTATCACGCATGATCATAAAATTTATAAACTATTCTTAGAATTATAAATAAAAAAGGATGGCACTTCTGCTAACAGGATCTTCATAAAATAATGTTTATTTAATTGGCTTAATTAAAATTCTGAGTCTTGTATTAAAAATGTTTTTTGTTGTAATGAATCTTTACACGGAAAACAGAATTAAATCAGTATTTTAACTTGTAAATTTATGTCCCACTTATTTTAAAACAGTATTAAAACTCATAATTTTATGTGAGACTATTACACGCGTCTGTTCACGAACTTGCCGCCGTGAGCGATAACTTAGTGCGGGGCGACGAGCTGTAAAATAAAATGTATAGAACTGTTTAAAACACTCTACGACGTGCCGCCAGTGCCGAATTCGCGGACTTACAAAGTAATAAGGCCGCGGTTCGGCAATCGGTGCAGCGATTCACCAATCACATGGCTTGAATACACATGTGTCACATGGCCAACCATGTGATTGGTGAATCGCGGCACATCTCGTCTCCCCTCCACCTCAGTGGAACCGTAGCCTAAGGCCCTTCGTACACCAGGCGACTCCAGTATCCGATACCTTGCGACTTCGGTATCCAAGCGACTATCGGAATACAAACCATAGAGGTTCGGACACAGGCACGCGTCAATGTATTCCAATATCGTAAAGTATCGGAGACTTGCGTCGCCTAGTGTACGAAGGGGCTAAATGTCTTATTGTGCCGCCCACCGCTTCGCTTATCGCTTAGACCATATTCGAGAACGGGCCGCTATGGCGCCTGGGTTGTTTGGTTATTATAGGTACTACAGGATAGTGTTATACTTTTTTTTTACGTGGTATAATCATCAAATGAATCCTTCCACCCCGGGCAGGGTGGAGGGACTGTCAGACTTGTATTGACTAAAATCCACGGTGTCCTTCTATAGCCTTTTATGTTCCGGAGTCACGGAAGGGATAAAAATTATCTCGTAAACTTCATCCTGGACCAATGTCCGTTCATGTTTTTCGTTCATGGAACCATCCTGACAACCATTCGCATATTTTATAATATTATAGTAAGATAGGATTAATTAACTATGATAATATTATACTGCTTAAAAACGGGTTTTAATGATCGATAGCATAATTTAATCTTTCAACAATAGACCGACTTATAATAAACAAATAAATCATTTTAATCTTTTATGACTGTGTTGACACTAGCGCCATCTTACGGAATTAAGTAAGATTTATTGCTAACTCTGATGACTCAGAAGACAAATTAGTGATAAACAGTGTAATACTTAAATTTTATAATAGATGGCGCTCCAAGTACACAAGTCAGCAGGTCAAGTCAGTCAAATTTTGCCTATCGAACCTTCCATTTATGTATATTTCAATAAGGTAAGGACCATGCCGGGGTCGATGTGTGTCGCGTCGTGTTCCACACGCGCCTCAAAGAGCGTCAGCATAATGACGCGGCCTCCTCTCAAAGGGCCAAAGCCTGCCGGGGTCGCGGGACTCATTCCATCACCGTGACCCCGGAACATAAAGGGCTATTGAAGGACACCGTGGATTTTAGTCAGTACAGTTTAGTTGTGACAGTCCCTCCCGCCCTGCCCGGGGTGGGATGACTCATTTGATGATTTTACCACAATAAAAAAAAGTATATTTTAATAAGTTTAAAATCTATTAAATAAAGTCAGACTGTGGTAGCTAGATGTATTCATAAGACCCTTTAACTATGACTCTGCTGTTGTCCGTTTGTCTGCGTGTTGGCTAAACAGTTGATATAATTTCTTATGACAATAAACAGAAAAAAAAACAAAATAGGTCTTGTACGGGAATAGATACCGCCATCTGCAATTAATCGATCGGCCTGTCAACCGTGCCAACAAAGTCTAATTTATGAAATACTAGCGACCCGTCCCGGCTTCGCACGGGTTGAAGTCCTCTAAAACCTGGTCCCGATGGTTACAAACACAACAAAAAAAAAAGAATTATCCAAATCGATCCAGCCGTTTTCGAGTTATGAGCTTAGCAACACATTTTGCGATCCATTTTTATAGTATAGAGAAGATGGGGCGTTTATGAAATATGGGGCGAGACTATTGCCATAGGATACAATTCCAGACTCCGATTCTGTTCCTAAAGCTGGGTACTCACTTAGCAGTGTTGGATGTGACGTATCAGATACAGTATCAAGTGAGTACGTAGGCCGGAGACTCGTGCCTACGTACTCACTTGATACTGTATCTGAGACGTTACATGCAACACTGCTAAGTGAGTACCCAGCTAGTTTTTGATGGAAAATTAACCATTTTTTTAAACTAATCTAGGAATCGAATCCATTTTTTACCAACGTCGCATTGAAAAAGCTAGAGAATGCGGTAAAAAGAAAAATATGTAATAGAGAAATATAAAATGCGAGAAACATTTATTTTCCTGACAAAGCATTTCGTAACTAGTAGGATACTACCAACAAACCTTCAATCAAAAAACCAAATAATTAAAAACCTCTTAAAAGATTAGATCACAATACAAGAATCCGTTCACCGAATCGTTCATCAAAGTTCAGACCCTGAACTTTGGCGCTGCAGGAAGTTTCGAGCTTCTCCAAAGCCACATGGAGTAATTACCAGGTGTGGTGATGCAACGAGCATCACATAATGGGAGGAACGCGGTCGGTGGCAAGGTCGGCCAGAGTACGTCACAGTGACGTAGTAGGGACGTACCATTTGTTATAATGTCACAAAGTTGTCACTTCACTTGCCGATGTCACTTGAAAATGAGTTTTTCAAACAGTGAGCTCAACGCAGTGCAACGCTAGTGTAGAGTGTCCTTAGCGTGCTTTCTTACGATGAAAAGAGAACTTTTTTTTAAATCAAAACGACTTCAAATACCTACATCCACAAAGAATACGTGTAAAATAACAGCTCTTTCGGAAGTGTGTGGCTTTTAAAATTTCTGTAATTAGTTTAAGAACTACGAGTATTTTTGAAAGCGAATTCTCGTCAACGTGCCTTCAGCAAAGACCGAGGCACCTAGCAACCCGCCATACAAACGATCTCTCAGTGCGGCCACCGTGTATTCTAGCAAGTAGCCAGATTGTAAGTCACTAAGCTCTAAGCGCGTAACCTAAACAACGCACGGGATTATCACATGACAGACTCACTTTAGACATAAGAATTAAAACTTTCTACATTATGAAATTAGTCAGGAATAATGTAGTTTTATACGAATTAATTAAACATTATCCGTCTTACTACAAAAAAATTAAACACTGTTAACACTTTTCTAATAAAACTTTCAATGTCGAAACAGCATTTCACGTTGATATAAAGGTCGTTTTGCAGTTAGACTTTTTTTAGACAAGTCTATCTTATTGTGGTAAGGCGGGGTTTTTGTTTACCAACACTTTTCAGTACCGGGAACCCATACGTTGAAGCCCAACATAAGGTGAGGTTTAACGTAAGGTTGGTATTCGAATTAAAATGCCTGCCGTAGTAGGCATACCATAAATACTCGTAGGTGAAGTCTATCTCAGTTTGTGAGCCAAATGGTCTTACTCAGACATTTGGGAGACAACCAGTCCCCACCTGCTGCCCACCTGCCCACAGGATTTTAAAAGAACCTAGATTTTTTCCCAAAACCAAAGAATAAATAATATTACCAAAACTCACTTCATTCTCACAAAACTTTACGCGAGATTTTCACCCGTAGTATAACCTCCTTATAGCCAAATTAAGCAATAAAACCTTCAACACTCTACTGCGTTATTCTTAAAGGCTAAATTACTTCACCACAGCCGCAGATCTAACTTTGTTACCACAAAGTTCGCGAATAGAACCCGTTCTTTCGTTCAAAGTGAATGGTGGGAACTCGGTCGCTCAGTCAGTATCGTGCATTCACGCGAACGGACTTGTGTGGTTACGGTCACAGAAATTTTAAAAAGTGAGTGATATTTCGATATTATTTTTAATTTTCCAATTGTCTTTTTTTTAATTTTCTTGTGTTTTATTCTCCCATCAAGTTTTTAATTTTTGTGTTTGGTATTTTTGTTATTGTGGTTTTGAATATTTTCGAAATGTTGTTTATTGTTTGACATGTGTCAAATGTCAAATAGGCTTGTGTTTGCATAATTTCTAGCTTTTAATTAAGTTGATCGGCGAAACTTTGGGCACTTGTTTTGATATTATTAATGCAAGGAACTCGTTTTGAAAATCTATATTAAATAACTCTGTTCAATTATTTAACAAAATCTAAACTAGTATTTTTATAATCTTATTCTATGTTATTTTTATTAATTTGCATTTATTTTATGTTGGTTTGGCATTTTAAGCCAAAATTAAAGCGGTTTTACTAGTAACTTGGTCATTTATCAAAAGGTAACTCGTTTTATTTTCAGAGAGTTATAAATTATAATGTAAAACTTACTTAAATAACATAATATAACTAAACTTGCTGACAATATACGTTTTTGCAACTTATCAACAAGAATCCGTTACTGTCTAAACCCGTGTTTAGACAGTTTTATCTTATTTGGTATACATTAATAACTAGAATTAAATAATTATTACGATGACATAAAATCATGGCGGTAAAAATTGACCTTCATTTTTTTTGAGATTTTTAATGATGAGATGGGCATCGAATATGTGACAAACTATTCATCAAAACATAGACGTTTAAACTTTTAAGACTGACACACTTAGTAACACTTTCATTTACACAAAAAACGGGATAGTTACAATATACAACGTGTAACGTTAAAAGCGCAAAACCTCTCGTGAGGTAACTGAGCCAATGCTACTGAACAATGTAAAAATATAAAACTTTAGGAAATTCGCGAAAAAAGAAATAGTTTTTCACACTGATGGGCTCGATCAATTTCTCATTTTGTATGAAAAATCTTTGTTTTTTGCCAATTTCCAAAAGTTTTAAAACAAACATTGTTCAGTAGCATTGGCTGAGTTACCTCACGAGAGGTTTTGCGCTTTTAACGTTACACGTTGTATACTGTTAATATTTTTTGTGATATAATGTGCAACAAGTTACATAAAACAAGTAACATCAATGCTATTGCAACAAAACTGCAAAAGTTTTGTACGCGACTGTAGTTACGAAGCAATGAAATTGAATAAAATGTCAAATTGATTGGTTGCTCACTTTAACAATAGATTTTATTTACAGCGTGAATAAATGGCAAGAAAATAAATTCTTTTTATAAATCGCACTTTCTGACTCTATATTTGTATTTGAATTGAGAACTAGTCAGTATTTGAATAGAGAACTAGTCAGTATTTGAAAAGAGAACTTGTCAGTACCTATTTAAATAAAGTACTAGTCAGTATTTGAAAAAACAACTAGTTAAACTTTACTTAAATTGCTTCTTGTAATGTTCTTGTCCAAAATATATGTCCTCTGTATCGGAAAAATGGGGTCTTAATGGACACTTTGAAAACTGTATGTTTTTTATGTATTATCTTCGGTTACTCTTTGTAATGGCCGAAGCCGTCTGTAAATAGTCAAAGTTATATTACCTAATAATATTTTTAACATTGAATAAAAGTAATGAAACGAAATAATATATCAACTCAATTAACTGGCTTATTACACCATCTAAAAACCACATTCTGCTTACTCAGTACTTAAAAACATTTCAATTAATACTAAAATTAATTGAAATCATAATCAATTTATTGATTTCGGTTTTAATTATTTTAATTGAAACGGTTAAAACATTCGACCAACCCGCAAACGTGTACATTGGTTCCTCATACATTTCTGTATGACCACACTCAGTTACTTAACGCTTCAAGGATTGTATGAGTGTCTAATAAACGTATGGTCACTATCACTGTGTCACGTGTTAACACTTTTTCTTTAGGTACTAATATCAATGGCCTTAGCCTTATGACTCGTGTACTAAGGCTCTGAACGCAAAGAGCTTTAAGAGTCTGACAGTCCATCCCGATTCACCCAGGGTTGGAGGACTCATTTAATGATATAACCACCTCAAAAATCGTAATGAGTGCAATGACACATAGATTGTATACCTATTATTTTATGACTCTGTGATTCGTACCCGTGTAATTCGTGGCTAACTATGACATAACTAGAGAAGGGTCAGTGGCAAAAATATGTATGACCAATTTGGGCATAAACTTGGTATATTGGGCATAAATGAGTTTGCACCCAAATAAAAGCCTGGTTGTTGGGCATAAAAGATAACTTTGTTTAATCATTATTAAGCAGAAACTTAACTGGGTACAAACCACCAGCAAAAGGAAATTTATTCGGGGTTTACGGGCATTTTCGGGCATTGATTCAACGTGTCCAAAATGTTCAGGGCATATACCCATCTCTAGACGTAACACATATCCCATGGGCATTTTTAAATCCAGCCGTATTTACCTAAGAATAAATAAAGTCATTAAATTTGCTATCTCTAACAGGTTAGTTAATAAGCCTCCAACTGCTAACAGCTTACGAATTGGAACATTAAAAACCCTTTCCCTTACTCCAGTTTAACTTGCGCAAGAGTGCGCTACTTCGTCTAAACGTTCTGTGATATTCTTTAGACTTCCAAGTATAATTGCGAGGTGTAAAATGCTTGTTCTTTTGCTGCATGAGACAGTAGCACTGAATTTATGTAGTTATGACCCTGGAACATAAAGGGCTATTGAAGAATCACCGTGGATTTTATTTAGTACGAGTCTGACAGTGGGAGGTCTCGTTCGATGATTTAACTACGTAATATTATTACACTGAAGTTATTCAGAAAACTCGTCTCTGCGTGTCAAATCTAAGAGATATTAACGCTTTCTTTAAAAACACTAACTTTTGCCCGCGACGTACGCGCAAAACATTTTGTATCGTTCCTGTGGGAATTTCGGGATAAAAACTATCCTAATGTCTATTCTTGGCACTCAAACTATCTTTGTACCAAACTCCATCCAAATCGGTTCAGTGGTTTAAGCGTGAAAAAGTAACAGACAGACAGAGTTACTTTCGCATTTATAATATTGGTAGGGATTCTCTGAGCTGCGACATTATAGCTTTGACAAGTATTGGTTAGAGGCCTTTAAAAGTGATTTTGCGTCCATATGGATTTTGGAACTCTTTCGGTTTGCTATTTCTAAGGGATGAGTACTTATAAAAATCGCCCCTTAAAAAAAATCCTTACATAGAAGATGTAAGGTTTTTTTTGCTTTAAGAGCCTAAAAAGCCACTCTAATATATCTATTCCATTTTATTAACATAAGAAATTTATAGTAGAATAGACATTTTTCTAATTTAATCGCAATTTTAAAGTGGCATTTTAGTCCTCATGGAATTTCTGTACTTTTTCTTCGTGTTCCACCGCTTCGTGTTAATTCTGCTCTATAAAACAAACTAAGTGGTATCTAATCGTGATAGTAATCTAGTGCATACCAGGTCAATTACTAATTAGCTAATGAGCAGCAATACAAAACTAATTTAAAGTAATTATTGCAAAATGGCGTCCAGTCGTAAAGACTCTCATACTAGCTGTTGTGTACAACTAAAAAAAATTCTCAAGGGAACATAACATCGAGATAAAAATTATGTAAAATGTTAATCCAGGTAATAAACTATATGTGTACCAAATTTTATTCAAATTCGTCTAGCAATTTTTGCGTGAAAGAGTACTTACCTAACTAACATCCATATGTAAGTTAGGTTACTCTGTCTATTGTTGGAGAATGGATGTATGGACATCCGTCCTCACAATCGAATTTTAATATTAGTAACATTGTGTTTATTAATTTATAAATATCGTTGTGTCATTCAGGACTGGTTTCCGTGGATTTAGGTGTATTCCCCAGGTCAGGTAATGTGACATTATCTTAGGTCAACTAGCATAAATGTTAACAGCCTTTACAAGGTTGTGACAAAGGTCCAAAGGACCTTTTAGGTATTGTAGCCTAATATTTCCAGGTGTCAATTAAATATGAATACTATTAAAAAGTTATTTCTTAGCTTATCATTAGGTGGATTGTCAACGCTTAAAGATACTGCATTAACATATTCAGCTAACACCAACTTTCCATTATTGGAGCAGAACAATTTCTTACACTCATAACCAGTAGATTTGTAAACGTCTAATAACTTCTAATTTTTGGTTCTTCATTGTAGAACAAGCTTGCTTTGGCCAGTTTGGCTTGTCCCAGTGCAATCACAAACATGCGATCCTTAAGTACCAATATACCATCCAGTAGTACCGCAAGACATTATGAGAGCGATACAATCATTAAAAATCAGTATCGCTAAAATTCGAGAAATAATTCAAAACCAAAATCAGCCAAATCAGTCCTGAGTAGAAAGTACCTGGCTGTGTTCCAAGTTGGATCCCACTGGGTCAGCAATCAGCATATCTCACTAGCAGTAATCCTCAAATTACCATAAGTAGGTAGAACCTAGTTTTTTTTCTAAAAAACGTTGCTATACATAGAAATATTTTTATCGTAGTGCGTTAACTGATATTTTAAACTCACATAAACAAACGTCCAGACCTGAAACAACTACTTACTTCTAGCCCCTGTAGGCCTGACAAATATTTTTGTGCGAGGAACTTCCATAATTAACAGTACGGAAATCGAACTGAAAACAGGCAGCGCAAAGCAAACAGTAGCCAATTGATTGGCCACTGCGGCAACCGTACTGTCAAAATCAACAAGAACACAATCTTTACAAAGAATGTGTTCGATGAAGAAAAATGTCGATAATATCGTTCATTAGTCAAGGTCGGGCACTCGTGCGCAAGTTTACGTAAAATCGCATCCGGCTTCTTGCGACACGTCGCAGGCGCAGCGCTGCTCAAACTTAGCACATGTTGCCTCCGCTGTATTTGCAATACTCGTTTAGAAATTTTGAAGATTTTTTTCCTTGTACTTTAATTTGATATTTATTTAGCGATAGGCTGGCATTTGTCCAGCCAGGTATATCTCGCCTGGTGGTAAGCGATGATATGGTTGACGGTGAAGCACGATTGCCTCAATAAGACTGACAGTCCTTTCTCATCCAGGAGGACTCAGCTGATGATTTTACCATCTCAAAACCAAGGCCCTAATCGATCGTATATACAGGGTGAATTTTTCAACTGGGCGTGGATGGCTACTTTCGAAACTATGAGGAATATCGAAAAACGTTGAAAGGAGTCTCGAGGCCGATTTTGACGAAAATTAAAACTGCATCATTGGATTTTAGAAAAATCAAAAATCCTGGACAGGAATCGAACCCGCTGATTTTGGAAAAAAAATCACACCCTGTATTATTATACCGTTCGATAGTGTTGCTAATAAGAATCAAATTCTGGGAAGTAATCATATACGGCAAACTTAAGGAAAACGTATAATTACAAAAAACCTGATTAATCTTCAAGGCAAAGACTGTATTTGAAACATAATTTACCGTTTCTTCTTTAAAATAATGCTATTTTTAGTTCAACTCAATAATGTCGTATTGCTAAGTACAGTGGGGTTGTTGAAACGTCAAATACAGTGAGACATTGAAAACAATGAAATTTTATATTTCGAATAAATTATGGCTCAATAGATGTAAAGTAACATGGAAAAATAGCAATTTATTAAAAATCTGCCATTTCCTTAAGTTTGCCGTATATGATTACTTCCCAGAATTTGATCCTTATTAGCAACACTATCGAACGTTGTAATAATACAGGGTGTGATTTCTTTTCCAAAATCAGCGGGTTCGATTCCTGGCCAGGATATTTGATTTTTCTAAAATCCAATGATGCAGTTTTCGTTTTCGTCAAAATCGGCCTCGAGACTCCTTTCAACGTTTTTCGATATTCCTCATAGTTTCGAAAGTAGCCATCCACGCCCAGTTGAAAAATTCACCCTGTATACGATAGATTATTGTCTTATTTACTACTGTATATAGAAGTAATTTCTGTACAATTCCATTAATACGACATTGTACCATAATACAATTTTTATACCATTGATGAAGAATAGAAACATTTCTTATTTTAAAGATTGCTATACTTACTATAACGGTGAAAATCTTTATACTTTCTGTTATTTTGTCCCTTTACCTAAAGAAGTAGGGCATATCTCTCTAACTTAACTACCTTAGCTCCTTCCACAGCTTCAAAGCTCATATCCACAAAAAAAAATATAATTCCAGTTTGCTAAAAACTGGAATTATATTTTTTTTGTTGTTGTTATTATTAAAACAATCTTGTTTACATCTTAAAATTCCAAACTTGTGAGTCAACATCTAATGATACTAATAAACAAATTAATGATACGAGGAAGTCACACCCGATATAATCATAATTATTATTATATTGTGTGTAAAACTCATCATACCTATAATATAACTATGCTATTTGCATAGCTTATTTACAATAATTATATCTGATGATCCGTCTCTTGCATTCATTTCAGTTCAGGTACCAGGGCTGCGGAGGTTATCGCGACCCTCGAACGCAAAAAGCAACAGAATGAATAGGGCAGTGCTAAATGTCGAAAAGTTTTATGCTGGTTTCAGTACTTATTTTTCTTCATTCAGTTACTTAGACTGTTTCTGAGTATCTTTTTTCAGTTAGTCTGTTTCTGCATCCACTGTTTGAGTTATGGTACTTGTTTCATTATTAACTTTCGTAGGTAATAGTAATTTGTCTATTCGATCACAATTACACGTTAATTCAGACTGAGGTCATTAGCACAAGATTGCCGTATTTTACCTACAGCGTGCTTAAAATTACAGTGTTTTTCGTATGGAAAATAAAAAAGCGCCACTAGTGTAGGAAAGAAGAACTAACTTTATCCATCAAAATAACGTCAAAGTTCCGTGAAAAGTCGTGCTAGGGCCTCTACTAACACCTGACAAATGTTTGTCCTCACCATGAATGAGAGCCAGACAGACAGACAAAACAATAACAGTTTGCCAACCGCAGAACTAAATTATGTAGAAACATTGCACGAGTAACCTGTTTGCATGGTTGTCGCCTTTCTCGTATTACACTTGTTACAGACTGCATTCTTGACTATTTTTAAAACAAGATGGCTCTGGGTTAATCCTTTTTGAGAGCAAGATCGCTATTATTAGTAGTAGCCTTTTAAGGGTTCCGTAGTCAACAAGGAACCCATATAGATATAAAGATAAATATTTATATCGATCCGCCATGCCTTCCAATCTAAATCTAAATATATTATACCTATAACTCAAAGGTTTTTGGAAAAGACAAGAAAGGATTTTGATAAATTTTACCCCTAAGGGGATAGCGGGGATGAAAATTTGTATAAATGTTCTTAGATTTTGAACGGATCGGGCTGAAATTTGGCATGCAGGTAGATGTTATGAAGTAGGCATCCGCTAAGAAAGGATTTTGATAAATTCTACCCCCAAGGGGATGAAACTTTGTCAGTTTTAAACCGATCGGGCTGACCCTTTGCATGCATAATGCTACTATGACGTAGGCATCCCCTAAGAACGGATTTTTATAAAAGGGGATGAAAGGTTTTCTGCCGTCCATTATCTAAAAAGCCGTTAAGCCACAGTTTGTCATTTTTCACTTTTTAATGCAGTCTTATACAACTTTCGATGCTCTATCTTTTGGTCTAAGACTCATTTTTCTATGTTTAATAGTTTTAGAGATACAGAACATCGCTAAGCAGTTAAACCACATAAATTTTGTTACTTCCTTAATTAAAAAGCGACTAAGCCACAATACTTCTCTAAAAAGACGTTAACACACTTTAACGGCACAATGATATCTCATATTTTCTAAATTTACTAAACTAAAAGTACGTTATCTAGTCATGCTTGACTAAAAAGCAGCTAAGAGTTTTTAATTACCTTCATCGTACCTTAAAATATAAAGAAAAACTACACTAGAAAGCAGTTATACGCCAATAGCGGCTTTTAAGTTATGTATCGAAATTAGTATTCACTAAATATCAATCGCTAGAGAGCGGCTAAACGACAATACTAGACTAAATAGCAGTTAAACGCTTAAGATTTATGTTTGAGTTTTACCAGATCAGGCTATAATTTCTTCCTTTTAACTTTATAGAGGAGGACGTTCTCAATTCCTATGTTTATATTTTTTTATGTTTGTTCGCGCATAACTCCGTCGCTTACCAACCAATTTGAAATAATCTTTTTTTTATTTGAAATTCCCATGAAAATTTTATCAAAATCGGAGAAAATGGTATTTGGAAAAACAAAAAATCAACGAAACTCAAAAAAAAATATCAAAATTGTCTACATCGATTACTCCGAGATTTTTGGTCCTATTTGTGTGATTTTTTGATCGATGCGGTATACCTGCCATTTGGTCCTATAGAATTTTTAATAAGTTTGGTTCACTAGTTTTTATTTTATGAGCATTTTTAGCTTATTGTGTACATGGGCGATGTTATTACCGGTGCTACGGATTAATACAAGATCATATTATGAATTTGACAAGAAGGATATTTAATAATTCTGTTTTGGTTGTCTTTTAAGTCGGGTATATTTTTTATTTTTTGAGAAAGATTTACATTTTATCCTTTTTAGTTTTCACTTCGGGTGCTCGTAGCGGAATAACTAACTACAATTTATAATCAATTTAGTTGATACTGTGAGTCAACTTATTACGAAATCACAGTGAGGAGAATAATTTACATGTTACGCTAACTGTTAGTGATCTCGAATAGTAATCAGGCAATTAGGTATGTTTTTTTCAATTACAGTTGAATGCGTGGCCACTATTTCGCCTGTCACGAAATGGTGAAGGAAAACATCGTGAGCAAATAAGCATGTTCAAGAACTTTGAAGATGTTATGTAACATCTGCCAATCTTTACTGGAACCTCGTGGTGAATGAAGTCCCACTCCCTCACATAAACTAGAGACTTGTGTTTGTCACTCCTTTTTGAGATTGTCTCAAATACAGGTGATGAACAGGATGTTTCCCTTTATGTTTGTTATTTATTTCAGACGTTCTTATTTTTCCTTGTTTTTTCCTATGGTAATGGTACTGTTGCAAGTGGTGTTATAATAGTTGACTAACTGGCAAATATTCTTTTTATGTTCTAATAACAGTACTTACAGAGCAAGTCAGTTAAAAAAAAACAATGCATGTTTGCTAAACTATACGAGTATTGATCATAACAAAACGTTTTCAAAACTTGAATTTATTGCATTTACAATTTATTTATTAAATACAGGCAAAATTTCAATGCAATTTACAATAAAAAACTGTTAAGGCGCTCCCTTACCGCGAGCATTCACATGTAATGTAACATAAAAGTGCGCAATTTGATGCATTGAAGGTGAATGCTCGATGAGGGCCCTTAGGTTAGTTTTATATGTAGGTAAGCATTCATTTATCAGTTATATTAAATTAATCTGTCAAGCAAGGCAAACGAGACAAAATTGACTTTTTATTGTTATGTGGCCTCGGGGGCCAATTGAAGCTTAATGAGTTAATGGCATAATTTTATAAAATTACCTACACAATTTAATTAGTCGTACTGATTGTCTACGTGTTCTTTTTTAATAAATATAGGTCTGATTTTCATAAATAGTTTTTAACTTCTCATATTTTTACCTGTAGCTGCTTACTTAAAAGGCAGTTAATTGCGATCGAGATGTCTTTAACTGCCTTTTAGTAAAGTAATAGGAAAACTAGTATAAAAATATGTTTTATAATACCGAGCTTAATGGCGTCTAAAATCCCATAACTGCTTTCTAGGTAAGCAAAGTTAGTCTTCCAAGCATTAGTTACTAGGCTACAAGTGAGTTAAAATCCTTTAACTGCTTTTTAGCTCAGTATATTTTGGATAACTTTTATTAACAGTACAAGAAGTGGCGGCTACAATAAATTGCTTTGCTAAAAAGCCGTTAAGGGGTGGTTAGCGGCCTTATAGTGCAGTATATTATGTAAAAATGAAAAAAATTGCTTAGCTAAAAGTTAGAAAATTAATTTAAATAAAATGCAATGAATATAAATAAATGAAATATATCATATATTGTGCACAAAGACTATACCTACATATATAAATTGCAACCTTGTTCCTAGGTAGCATACTTTTCAAGAGACATCAATTCCCACTTATTTTTGCGTTTTCTCAAAAAATACTTTTTGGGCTTAACGGCCTTTTAGATAGCGGACGGCAGTAATTTATAAATCTTCTTAGATTTTCGACTGATTACGCGAGCGAAACCGCGGTTAAAAGCTACCTACTACATATTCCATATACTTGTTTAAACGTGATGGAATTTTATAAGGATGTGTGGATGTTTGTTACTCTTTCATGCAAAGAGTGCTAAACGGATTTGGATGAAATTTTGTATACTGATAGTTTATTAGCTGGATTCATTCATCAGGTAGTTTTTATCCCGATTTTCCTGTGGGATAATATTCGGGTGAAGCAACAGCTAATTTCGCTACATTTTATTCCTACTTGTAGATTGGCAGATAAAAAATATCCTTGTGTAGTGGACAAACCTTGTAGGCGGCCACTTTCTTCAGAATAAACCAGTTATATTAGTGCGTAACAAATTCTTGAATTTATTTGTCCTCTGACTGATTGCTCACATCCGCCATTTAATTTGCAATAGCAAGAGTTTCTTCATCGACTCGAGAGCAAATTATATTACTGGCGACAAACATTTTGGTTGTGCTCTATTTTTACACGACTGCCAAAAAAAGGAGTGTTATGTTTTCAGGGTTCATATATGTCTTTGAGTCTCTTTATTCCAGCAATACTTAAAATTGATATAATGAAAAGTGGTCCACGAAATAAACGTAGAAGGTTCGTTTCTTAGTTTGAGAAAATGTTTTTTTTTCCATCACAGATAAGATTGTTGTTGCCTGAAGCCCATATTCGGGTCGCGAGATTGTCTTAACACTGACCCTAGAATATTATAGGTTATTGAAGGAACACCGTGGATTTTAATCAGTACAAGTCTGGGAGGACTCATTTGATGATTTGATCGCCATCAAAAAACCTAGATTTGTGCCTTATTGATAGCAATTAGGCTTTGGGCTCCATAGCATGAGACCTTGAAGATAGCTTGTAGGGTAACTTACGTATCTTATTTTATTTTCTATTCTTAGAATAATCCGCTCTCGAAATAACGATCTAAATTTTAGATAGTGTTTTTTTTTAGATTCTATAAGAATATTTGCAGGTCTCTATCTTCATTTTATATTGATTTTTAATGAGGTTTATTTGTCGTTTTTAATAGGATATCAAATAACACTAAACCACAATAACTTTTTTATGATCATCGTAACCTAATCTGGGAATTTAATTTATATTTCAGGTATACAAATCTGCACTTTATTACGGTAGTACACTAAAATAAAAAACGGACTTGTTGAACAAGAATATTTATATTTTTTCCAAAAATAAACAACTCTCAGAGCTAAAATTCCCATCATCAATAAATTAGTGACAAATAATAAAAAGAGAAAAATACTAATAATATTTATGATATTTGAGGGATCAGGTAAAACCCCAAGTTTCCATAAACAAGTCCTCGGACAGACGGTCCAAGGACCAGTATTATGTGACCTTAGGTATATCAAGGTTATAGGAAACATTAAAATTGATTTATTTTTGTCAATTTGGTTATGGTTGGTATTGGATACAGGTTGCAGTTTCTTTTTTTGTAATTTAAAGTGGAATTTTTATTAAGTGGTGATATCATAATTGGTTACCTAAATAAATACATATTTGTTTTTAATTTTATGTTTAGGGACAGATGTGATGTTTTTTTTTGTTGAATCTGTAAATTTTTAATTAGTGTAATCCTTGCAAACAAAAACTCAAATACACAATTTAAGAAATAACTTCTTAAATAAAGGCCTGAAGGCTAATGACATGAAGAAGAGAGAAAATTGGAACATGGGATTCTTTTTCCCAAATGAGGGATTACACATATGTATAGTCTCCTACATATAGGATTCTCAAAACTACATGCGTATTGATGCATAGTACTACATACTCGTAACACACGCCTGTAAAGCTATAAATATAATAAAATACAGATTACCAACAATCCACATCTTCATGCCCTTATTCCATTTTACTTGGGGTCGGGACAGTTTTCTTCTTACATTCTCCCCTGGTATCAGACGTCACAGTATCTTTAACTCCTTTTTCTTTCACAATCAATCCAGACAATCCATCCATCTTTTCTTTCGCCATCCTCTTCCTCTCCATCCATCAATATTCATACCCATCTATACATTTCCAACAAAACATGCTCTAAATAAAACACACAGCCTCCATACAAAGATGAAGCAAGCAAAAACAAACACACATGATGTTGATCAGTCAAACAACCGTGGGAACCGCTTACTATTACTAGCTGATTGATGTAAAATCAAATAAAGTTACATTATAACCAACCGCTGTAATTTGCTCTACTCGCATAACGAACGGTTCTCGATCGTTCTCAGTCAGGGCTGTCCAAAAACGACTCTTGTTGCCCACGTTTTTATACACTCACTTTTATTGTTTGTTTGTTTGTTTGTCGTTCCGGTTGGACTTTTGCAACTCAATTTTGAGGCACTTCCCGTTACCTAGAAGGCTGAAATTTTGCACACGCTCTGAGTTCTGATGACAATACATGACTAGCTAAGAAACGTCATAACATATCATATAAAATATATCATTGTTCTTTAAATTATATACGATGGTTTTTTTCATAAAACTATATAATTGAAATTATGAAGAAATCTTTGATTAAAATGTTAATTAAAACTAGCTTAGCGGACACTTTTACCAAAATCTGTAATTGTTATTATGAAATGATATCGGAATTAAAGTATTGTATATGCTCTGACATAAGCCAACTGAGGTCTTAGCACGACTTTTCACGTTTTTGTTACGAAAGTAAACGGGAATGTTAAATTGATGGAAAAAATAGTTTCTCGTTCGTACTGGCACTTGAGGCGCTTTTTCTTTTCCCATACAATAAACGCCGTACATACTTGAAGTACGCTGTACCGTAAATACGGAAAACATGTAACTCTATATGTCAAAACTTCCTGAAATCCGTTCAACCGTTAAGACGAAATAAAGTAATATAATATTAATGTTTTCAATTATAATGATTCATACGTTATTGGAAGACTATTGAGTTAGTTACATATCTGGTTATCTAATGTTGTTGAGATAGTGCTTATTTTATGAAATAAGATTAAATTGGTATTTCTAGTGCTCATTCTAATGATGGATTCTATTAACATGCATGACGTAGTTTAATATAATATGCATTAGATTTTTAAAACAAGGCAACCTCTAATAAAAAATCGCATCCTATTTTTTCACAACAGACAGAAAAACCTTGAAAACCTACTCATTATTCTGTAGCAATTATACACTCAAAATATATACCGGCGCATACGCATGACTTGAATATTTTTGCATCATCTCGAACAGCCTACAATCATCATCAGATGATCAGGACTATAATTATATGCTTCGCAGTCATCGTGGTACACGCTTCTTTTCCGACCCACGTTTGTTTCGTGATCGTGGCAGGTGGCGCTATCTGGCGTCATTATCTGCGTACAACACATGTTGTTGAATAATTGTTGTAGCACGTGGGGACGTGGGTTTGCTCACGATTTTCTGAACATTGTCAGGTGTGGCGTTTAGACAACAGAAAGTAAAGAAGCGGAGGCTTCTATACTTTCTGTTGTCAGACACATAGACAGACTTACAGACAATCTGTAATTTCACCTATCAGAATAACATACATGTCCTGCACTTCAATCTAGGAGTGCATACTTGGTCGCGGGGCTTATTTCATTACCGTGACCCCGGAGGACCCTTGAAGGACACCGTGGATTTTAGTCAGTATAAGTCTGACAGTCCCTCCCGCCCTGCCCGGGGTGGGAGGACCTCATTTGATGAAAAAAAAGGAGTGCATACTTTCCCGGCGTTTCCACTCGGTATTTTGTTAGCCGCCTGAAACCTTATCCTGAGTTTTTTTTTAATAACGAAAAAATGTGTAGTTCCTCGTTCGTACAATTGAGGTGGTTTTTCGTTTTCAAAACAATTAACGTCATAATACTTCAATTCCCATATTAAACGGTAAGACGATAAAACAGGAAAATTGTGGTAAAGGTTCGCGCAGGAGACAGCGACAGTAGTTAACATTAAGCAATGTATGAGCGACAGTTCGCGAGCGACATATAGACAGAAGACAGAAACGGTAGCGATCTCCTGTCGCGGTCACCGGTGCAAACCGCCTTAAGGCCCGTCGACTTCGAGACGTTGAAACTGAACATATTTTTTCTTAATTTCTATCAGCCCTACACTTGGGATGCGCGAAAATGGCCGCCAGTGCGGATCGTTGCCCAACGCAGTGAGGCAAGCGCCGCGATAACATCTAATACGCGTGTTGCAACTATTGTGAGCAGATTTTTTGCACTACACTGTACTGCACGGATCTGCGAGCGGCCGGAACGGAATTAACATTCCGTTGTGGTATCGGTAACAGTTAAATATTAGCCTGCTACTCCATCTCATAGGATAATACTATAGTCTGTTTTATAATCTCGTAGACTAAATTGACACATGCAAATGTCAAATTTACAAATAATGTTGCCAGCTCTTTTGTGCAGTGTTGTACAACGATGCCGGTTTGTTGAATCGTAACTTTTTATCTATAATAGACGAATTTAATTTTCATTCAAAGTTTATATTTACAATTCATGTACGTACACACGGCTGCACGACATGCTACAAACTGCCAGGGAAATCTGACCACGCAACGCCATGCGTAATCCGACCATGTTTCGATGCCTTTAATTTTTTTTTTTTAAATAGAACGTAAAATAGACGCCATCAGTGTTGTTCCCATACGCGTTAAAACGGCAAAAAATAATATAACATTCAAAATGAATGAAGTACGAAGTCTTTTTGAAGAAGGTCTTCGTCAAGTGACCACGCAGCGGTGGAAAGTCCATGAAATTAAAATTGAAGATGAAATGTGTCATCTGGGCCATATAATCAACGACATTACTGATAGGTTTATCATAGAAGTAAGTGGCGATTCTTATGATTCAGAATATTCCTCAGACATGGAGTCATTATCTGAATCAGATTAACGCGAATACCTGTAATTAAGTTATGTGATTAAAAATATAAATGTTTTAAATTATTAATTTTGTATTATTACGTTTTAAATAAGTACCTACACATTATTTTAGGATAACTTATTGTAAAAAAAACGATACTTGATTTTAGTAACGCTAAGTTTCGGTTGTGCCACATCACTATTTAAGAATTGCAATAAACTGACAATACTCGTAATGTCAGTTTAGTCTACGAGATTAAAAAACACACTTTAGCTAGTTTTAGTTTGTTGGCTTGAGAAACTTGAAAATGTCCTCATCTTTGCTTCTATAATATAATAAAAATGCCGAAGAGTTTGTTTGGTTGAACGCGCAAATCTCAGGACCTACCAGTGCGAATTGAAAAATTGTATCGTGTTGAATAGTCCATTTATCGAAGATTTTTATTTGCAATAAAACATCATGCTCTGACAAATGTGAATCGAGCAGCGGGGTTAAAACCACGGGAACAGCTACTTTTACATATTTAGTTTTTTAATTGGCTTCACTTGCGTTACAAATATAGTCTATAGCAATTGGGAATATCGTAGCTACTTAATACAGAAATAAGTTTCAACGATTGGGCACTGGCCCAAAACTTGTAACCAAACTACTCGAAACAGAACTACTGAGTTCCCCGAAGATTAGGTTCTACAATGCCGTAAGGTATTCAAATACTGGTCGCGGGACTTATTTCCATCACCGTGACCCCGGAACATAAAGGGCTATTGAAGGACACAGTGGATTTTAGTTAGTACAAGTCTGACAGTCCCTCCCGCCCTGCCCGGGGTGGGAGGCATCATTTGATGATTTTACCACATAAAAAAAGGTATTCAAATACTACCAAAATTATTAGCGTTTAATGTCCGTCAGGCTATCCTATAACCAGTAATAATAGCTTCTCAACTATAAAACAGTGATTACCAACCGCTTCAAATTAGAACGATTATTATTATATTGCTAGTAACTAGTAGTGTAATTGGTTAATTAAGCTGTCAATATTCATGTACAAGATATCGTAATTTTAGACCCTGAGGGCACTAACAAACTTAATTACAGTTCGTTCCACAAAATGTGAGATAGCATCTAATGCTCGTGTTGCAACTGTTTTATTGTGCTGTGTTGGTGTTTCTGCAACGCACTGTATGTTTCTGTAGACTTATGGCACCTGCAATATTGATAGGTGCCGTAAATGGAATTTGTTTGGTGCCATTTCAGCGGGTGCTCAATGTTAAACACTTCGATTTTTGTGGATCGGTTTTTATGCACTGAATTGCATGTTCCCTGATTTTTATATTGTTAGTGACTATAGTGATAGCGAAAGAAGCTATTAAGCTTATTATGTATAACTATACAAATTACAAAGGCTCTAGCATAACATTTCACGTTGTTGTGACTTAAAACAAACTGAAACTTTATAACGGGACATTAACTTGATGGAAAACCTTTGCCAACTAGGTTGGCAGCGTTCGGGAAACTACGCAATTTCTTTTCGTCTGACATACCCCAGTGCCTCAAGACGAAAGTCTTCAACCAATGTGTGGCACCGAAACGTGGTCTTTCACTTTCGACCTCATATCAAAGCTCAAAGTCGCTCAGCGAGCTATAGAGATGCTCGGTGTGTCTCTGCGTGATCGAATCCGAAATGAGGAGATCCGTAGACGAACTAAAGCCACTGACATAGCCCACCGACATAGGCCATTGGTTTGATTTGATTTGATGGAGTCGAAAAGTGCTAGAGTGGAGACCACGGACTAGCAAGCGCAGCGTAGGACGTCCACCAACAAGGTGGACAGAGGACCTTATGAAGGTCGCCGGAAGACGCTGGATGCAGATCGCTTCCAACCGGTATATGTGGAGATCTAAAGGGGAGGCCTATGTTCAGCAGTGGACGTCCTATGACTGAGATGATGATGATGATGATGATAAAAACCTTTGATCCTCAATCATACACTATAGGTATTTTTTTTTAATTTTTCCTACAATACACAGTATAAATACTCCAAGTATGCTCTACGTAAAATAAGGAAAGTTGTACTCAAGTCTCAAACATTAAAAAGGTAGTCGATAATACTGAAATTGACTTAATGAGCGGTCCTGTGTGACAGATATCAAGGTAAAAGTACAAAGTACTAACAAAGTAAATATAAAAAAAAAACAATCAAAATCTGCCCAAAAAAACATGACCTTTAATTACATCCTCTATGACACATACAACGCAAACTTACTTGTCATTTAAATAACCACACCTACAACACAACTAATTACATCCACAAAGGAGCAACTCCAAATAAATCAAATCATACAATTACTAATAGAAAGTGGGCTCGCCCACCTGTCTGCACGTCTGTCACCGACTCACTTGTATGTAAATATACACCTACAGAACTGTAGGATGCGCTAATAGATTTAAATCATAGATGGGCCCGTGCAAAGGTCGAAGTATGAAACAACCGATACTTTTTACAGTATGAGTGAATGAGACAAAATTATACGTCTCAAACAATGACGATATATTATTAGACTCCGCATGCACGATCTAAGGAACAAAAACTATTCTGTCAACTCGCTGAGGTACTTCGTAAGCGCGGGGGACGGGGTACTGCGTTGTGATTGGCTAATTCAAGGTCTATTCTGTCTCAAGGTATGTTTACGGCTCACAGGAGTGGTCGAAATAAGACGGATATAAGACTTTTTTGCCTAATGTGTTGACAGAGACATCGGTCGCCTGTTATTAGGAGTCTAGTAATATATCGTCGTTGTACGTCTCAAATGTCATTGTCAACGGCACAGTCACACACACACATCACTAAACGATTGAACTGCTGCGCTGCACGTTGCAGGTTCAATTTCCATACTGATACTGGTCTTTTTTTACGTGGTAAATCATCAAATGAGACTGCTTCACCTTTGGACTTTTCGCCGATAGGACGATTCACTTATGTCCGGTTCATCGATAGAACTTTTCAGCTAAAGACTATTCGCCAACAGGACGATTCGTTTCTATCCGTTCCATCAATAGACTCTTTAAACAACGGACTTTTCGATGATGAAGATGATAAGTTTTAAAGAGTTATAGGTTAACCGTCGTGTCGGTTTTTTTTTTGCGTCGTAAAATCATCAAATGAGTCCTCCCACACCGGGCAGGGTGGAAGGGACTGTCAGACTTCTACTGACTAAAGTTCCACGTTGTCCTTCAAAAGCCCCGGAACATAAAGATGTTCCGGGGTCACGGTGATGGAAATAATTCCCGCGACCCCGGCAGGCTTTGGCCCTCTGTGAGGGGGCCCCGTCATTTGGCTGACGCTCTTTGAGGCGCACGTGGAACACGACGCGCCGTCGACCCGGGCATGGTCCATGGTCGGAGAGCGAGTTGTTCTTTACTCGCTGTCTGCATGCCCGCGCCTACGGAGGCCGGAGATCATCTGCCGACCGTCGTGTCGGCTTCCTAATTTTTATGCGGCGAATCTCTGATTTAAATCTATAGATGTGCAGTATTCGTTGTAAAAGCAGATGTTTGAGAAGTCATTAACAGATTTGCATATTGTTGATATTGCAAGGTGAAATATAAAGTTTAGTCATAGATATTGCTCATTTAAATAAATTATATTGATGAGTGCGGAATTCCGGAAGATTCTTTAACATTGGATCGCAAGCACGATTGCAGTGCGTGTCCTTATGATAGTAATCTAAAGCCTAGTAATCTAAACGAGATGGCGAGACGACCTAGACGCTCACCATGAGAGCTGGTTCGAAGCGGCCCAGGAAAAGAATTCCTGGAAAGAATTGGGGGAGACCTTTGCTCAGCAGTGGGGCAGGATAGGATATTTAAAAAAAAAGTAATGTATACCTATTAGTCGATAAAAAATGGGTTTTATAATAGCCCTTTATAATACATGTCCGTTTGGCAATAGGCGTATAATCGTTATGTAAAACTTATTGCTTGTAAATAAGGTTCTTTTTCACGTAGTAACATCATCAAATCAGTCCTTCTAGTCTGGGTGGAGCGAAAGTAACTATCAGACTCATACCAAGTAAAATCTAGAATGTTCGTTCAAGTTTCGTTCGCGTTTGATCACCAACTCGCCCCATGATGTGGTCGATGGTGAATGGGTGAAGAACAGTTGCCTAGAAGTAACCTTTTATTTCTTGGCCTTTGGTAAAGGAAAAGAGTAATTTAAAAAAGAACAACGTAAAAGAAATACTTATGGCTGTTAGTTAATTATTTTTATCTTCACGAGTCTTGATCTCACGAGTATTTGCAATAAGAACGCATTTAATAGATTTATAGTTACTTAGTTACTCTGATCATAATACTGATATGATGAAAAGTTCCTGGAAATTGAATAAACGTGCTATTAAATTAAATACCTACATAATTACCATAATTATTATACTTGTAGTTTGCATCTGCTGCATATAATATACTTGGGTACTTTTGCCAGCGGTTTCACCCGGTATACATATGTTTAAAGTAATCCCACTTACTAGGGTACTTGAAATCGTGATAAAAACTATACTTTGTATTAATCCAGATTATAAACTATTTGTGTACCAAATTGTATCCAAATCCGTTCAGTAGTTTTTGCTTGAAACAGTAACAAACATCCATCAAAAGAAACTTTCACATCTTCTATAATATAAAAATGGATCGCTAAATGTATTGCTAAGCTCATAACTCAAAAACGGCTGGACCTATTCGGATAATTCTTTTTTTGTTGTGTTTGTAACCATCGGGACCGGGTTTAAGACCGCGTCTTCCACCCGTGCGAAGCCGGAACGGGGCGCTAGTTTATAATATTATTAGCTGACCCGGCAAACTTCGTACCGCCTTTTTTTCTAACCTTTTAAAGCTTCCCTGGACTTCCACAAATAATTCAAAACCAAAATTAGCTAAATCGGTCGAGCCGTTCTCGAGTTTTAGCGAGACTAACGAACAGCAATTGATTTTTATATATATGTTAAGAGATTAGTAGGATAATAGAATAGGATATAAAGTTAAATAAGGAAAATAATACCTTAGAGACGGCTACAAAGTATGATTCAACTTTAACACCGGATTGTCCTTTCAATATCCTTGAAGATCCACAAGACACAGAAACATGAAAGTCTTTATAATTCTAATCAATGACTTGTTTTATATTTATTCAACTGAGAGGCATTTGACTGAAGGTAATACTAAAGCAAATTAGCTACGAAAAAAAAGGTATCGGTTTTCACTATCTCTTTGGCAATTAAAAAAATACATTAGAAAAAACTTGGTCGTTGTTTCTTTCCTGACTACTTTATGAGCCGAAACAAACTCAGAAATGAGATTTTAATGAAAAGAAAAAGAAAGATGGAAGAATTCTTCGGAAGAAGGTAGAGACGCCAGCACATCAAGCAACAACAATAAGTCAAATTTTTGTAATAGAGATTCAACTTTATCGCAAAACGGGAAGGTTCACGTTAGATTGTGAAAGTCTTACAGATTCGGGTAGGTTGATGTGCTGGCGTCTGTACATCAGCTTATGAAAAAATACCAATCGTCGCTCAAACTTAAAATTACGGATATAAGCTATTACCAACATGTAGACAAAAAACTAGGAAACACAATCATTGAGCTGGTAAATCCCCCTCAAATATTTACAAAGTGCATCCAAGCAAGCACACACGTAAACATCGTAGTTACGATATTCTGCTAATTAAGTAAGAAAAAATGGTGATTGTGTCGGACTGCATAAACGGCTGTCGAAATGTTAAAGTAATGTTTGGATTAGTGGGCGGAAAAATTGTTTTTAGATGCTTTAATTACCGCAAACTTCAATATATACCAACGTATTAATTAGAGCGAGTCAGGTAATTGTTAGCAGAAGATAATAGTTATAAACATTTGAACTATTATTACTACGTATAGAGACGACACCACATATCACCACTGTGTCCCATCCAGGATGAGTGCGCGCGCCCAGAGCACGCCACAGAGCTGTCAAACAACTGAATGAACTTATGCGCGTTATCTCATCCTGGATGGGACACAGTGGTGATACGTGATGTCGTCTCTATACGTAGTAAGGATAGCTCAATGTCATAAAGAAGATAACAATATTCTGACAGTGGCAAGTCCATGTTACGGAAGACTGCTTTACCCAAAAATATCATTTGAAACTGGACCACAATCTGAGCCCCTTCGTACACAACGCGACGCAAGTCCGACACCGACTTTGGTATCCAGCAGGGCTATTGGCTAACTTGATAGTCACTGACCAGCGGTTGTCCACTGAACTTGGATGGCTTGATACCTGTTATGAAGCTAAATTAAGGAGTGGTGTACCTCAAGAGCGTTAGAATAGTTGATTTTAGGGAACATTTATGTTTATCAGTTTAATTACAAATGAAAAAACGAATACAAAAATTACCCTTTGACAGCGATTTGATTATCACCCTATAGACACTAAGATACGTAATAGCCCCGTGTAATAGGTGACTATCATAGAACAAATCCATTAAGATTCGTACACAGGCACTCGTCAATGGATACCAAATTCGTAAGGTATCCGAGACTTGAGTCGCCTTGTTTACGAAAGGCCTAATGCAGAATTATGTGCGTGATTCGGCGTGGCTCACGATATTACCCGCCGTGTGAAGCCATCATAATAGTGCTGACTGGATTGTGGAGATCAGATATGCAGACGCTCCATTTCTTAAAACTGCAATCTGAATCCAGATAGACCCTCCAACATACAGCTGGGAAAGACAGGCAGATTTTGAGTAGTCATCTGCAGACCTTAAAAAAATATCGCATCAAATTCGCACGCTCCAAATATGTCCAAAAACGTTTAATATTTTAATTTCTTTAGGATATCCGGCATCAAATTTTACTACGCAGTAGTGTGTAATTTGATATTGTATTAACTATACATCAATGCCAACAAGCTATACTTTAGGTTTAAATATTACAGTAATTTGCAAATCAAGAGTGAAGTAGGGTAATAAGAAAAAAATTGTCCTTTGGAATACCTATTTCGTTTACAATTGTATGCACACGTGTTTTTGAAGACTCTTTGGGAGCCAATTCTTTTCTTCGTCTGCAGTTTTAGATCTTTTCCTATCGATAGGTCCAACGTATACTACTTTTTTATCGTGGTAAAGTCATCAAATGAGTCCTCCCACTCATGGCAGCATACAAAATTTCAAATTCTTCTATTGAATTATGTCAAAATTACAAACAGTAGAAAATTTCATCTGCACTTTTCTCTGCAGTTATGTTTTTGCTTTTATACTAATATACGCAGAACCCGTCGATTCATACCTTTCTAGGGATTTATATTCGATTCTGTCTTCTTGCCCTTGACAAATATTTTACTCTTTTATCAAAAATGTATTTCATAACGTTTCATCTCCATTTTACCTCTCGAAATCGTCCAATGGAAAAATTTACTTTTATAAAACGCATCGCATCTTTAACGTCTACTATATCTACTGTACCTAAAACGCATAATTTCTTTAAATTTTCTACTGTAGACAGACTTGCAAAAGCTCCAATCCAAGAGCAATCTATCAGCTGATCCCAATCGATTCGCTAACAATTTCAATAACAAACGAATGTCGGTCGTGTGTCGCAACGCTCTGTAGTTTGTACTGCACAGCTGTTCCGGACATAGGCGTACTATTGTTGCATACAACCTGTGGATTGATAGATGCGATATCACTGTGTATATCTATTACTGTCTTGGTTTCAGAGATGTTATTTGTTGGGTCGATATAAGTGCATACTAATACTGCTCTGTTGATGTCAACTGTCTGATTGGTATCATCCTTTAAGATTTTCTCATCAGCAGATTGAAGTATAGTATTTGGTACTGTAACAGTTAGCCATTCTCTACCTACTACTACAGTACTCTACTCTCTGCGGTTTTATTGAATTTTCGCCTCATAATATTAGGAAAGAGAAAATTACAAAGATTGGACCTACGTCTTCGATACATTAGTGCACAATAATATCCACTGTCGATATTTCAGTGATTGAGGGGTATTTCTGTGTAAGCAATAAGTTATAGTCATGTTAAAAAGAATGAATGGATAGATGATTAAGCGATGCAGTTTCATACTGAGTGATGTTTCAAACAAACTCAAGAACGTAATCCGAAATAACTGTCCATCAATAGGTATCCAATTTGGAAATACTGCGCAATGCATTGTCATTTCTCTATGAATAAAGTGTGATGTCTGTAACATTGTGTAGTATTACATAGATTGCTTCAGGCCCAATGTAAACACCTCCAAATGTGGAACTTGAAAGTTATTTGTCTATAGATTTATTATCTGCAGTCAGTACCATTTCATCATCGACGATCTTATCATCTCAGTTACTTGTGATATAAAAAAGTTTAACTATTGTTATAAATGCGAATGTTTCTTATTCTGCCTATTCCTTTCCCACTATAATTGGGTTAAGAAATAGGATACTTATATACCGGTAGTATGTTCCCGTGTAATAAATGTCCAATCTTCACACGGACGGACGATGCTTTGATGAAAAGCATGCCATTTTTTTAATAGGTATTAAGATTGTTTACGTTATTGTAAAATACAATGTATATATCAATTACAAGTACTGTTACTATAATTTCCTTATCCTTTCGCTCTCTCTCTACATAGTGTATTAGATAAATTGTTCCTCTGTTTCATTTGCAATTTCCGTCTTTAAAATATAAGCATATCTCAAGACTCGTAAACGTATAAATTGTTCATGTAATGTTAGACAGGTACACAGTATGATGTAAACAATAGCTCTTAATTCATCATTATAATAAAATGAAAAGTATTTATGAAAAAAAAAGAAAAAGCACCTTTCGGACTGAAACACAGAAAGTAGAAGAAGTCGCCAAAAAGGCTCGTTACCAGACTCAGCGTTTTAGATTGGATGAAGTGGCAGAACATATTCCCTAGGAGCATTATGGTTGTAGGATCTTTTATCATCAATCCCAGAATTGAAGTAACCAACCAATCCATTGCTTGTTATAGACCGCCCTAGTCTTTGACCATTCGCAGTTCCTTGCATCTGTCACCTGAATGTTTCTCGTGCCTTTAACAATGTGAAAATGTGATATTAGTGATAGGAGATAAAGGCCACCGAAAGACCTCATTGCAATTAGAACCTTAGAAGAAACCACATTTCCTAATAACAATGACTAATCACACGTAGACGCTACTGATTTAAGAGAACCTATTTTGACTTAGCATAAAAATAACACTTTAAAAGCTGAATTAAATGACTAAAATCCAACAGTGTTCTTTGTTGAAGGATTCATTTTAGTCACCTAGTATTAAAAAAAAAACCTGTATAACTTAAATGTTACGACACCTGCTCAAATTCCAATCACACTTCGGCCAGTAGACGCCGAATCAAAAACTTGTTAAATATTTCAAACTTATTTCTGTACTGGCTCGAAGAAAAGTGAGCGCTCCGGTCAAGGCCGTCGGCCAAGTGATCTCGATACGTGCTCAATTGTGGACAAGATGGCCTGGATATTGCTACATGGGACTGGGCGATGTTTAGAAAGGGTTGCTAATTGTTTTTTTTTTTAACGCACGGTTCCATTTAGATAATGGTAAGTGTTTTTTATTTGAGATTGCGTTGCTCTTGACTCTAGTTTAAGTCAGAGGTGAGACAAGGTCTTCGATGGATAGAGCTTACCCAGAAGAAGCCTGTTCACTCTAACTTTGAACAAATTGGGGTTGTATGCCTTAGGTGAACTAGAAAGAGCTGGAGATCTTTTAAAACATGTTGAGGTCATGATTTACCTACTTGCAAGGCAAACCTTGACTCCTCTTCAATTTCGTATAATTATCGCGTTGTTAGTAGTTTGATTATGTTATGTAATTTAGTTGTCTCGTCTACATAATGTCCATCTAACTTTAATGTTAACATTTTGGCATTGGTAACCGCTATTTTTTCATTTTCGAACCTCTGTCATCTGTTTGGATAGTTTTAATAATTTTTGTAGGACAATATGTTTCTTCTTTTATGGAATTTGTACAACCTTAATAAAATTAATCGGCGCCAACCAACCTTGTTTGACTGCATTCAATGTTTAAAAAAGTAACAACTTGAAAACATCCTGCATTGCTTATCTTTTGAAGTGCTTATATATGGTACTTGACTTCGCTATTCAGCTGCTGCACTTATTTTTCCTTTTACACCATTTAAGCACTGTTAAATTTGAGACTGTTAAAAAAATACTTGCTCAGAATTTCTTTACGAGCACGTTCAAGAATGAAGGAAATCCGTGTGTTAAGGTCACTTGTCGAACCGTTCTCGTTCATTCGCATGTTATCGAAGGCTGTCTAGTGTCTACTATCAGTCGTGTTATTCTTATTTTGATTAGTGATAACCTTTGCAGATTCGTGATTGGCGCCGCTGAAGCTTAGCAAATGTCCTGCAAATTAAATTGTACCCTTAAAAGTCTTGCTGGATTGTCTCAAGGGTTCCCTATACGATAAATAGCATAACCGTCTGATCTGAGTTACAATACGTACTATATAATAAATAAGAAAAATAAGAATGATCTTTGCATTATAAACCACTGCATCATTTTTAAAGATAGAAGAGAAGAACAAAATATTTACTTCTTATTCTTACTTTCAGTGTTTTCCTTGTAGATACAATAACCGTCCCTAAATACTGTTCATCATCAACAATGACAAATATTTCTTCACCAAAATCTCGAATGACATCAAACTGTTGCTTGGCAGTAATCATCAGACACGTGTTTATGAAAACAACTTTGACGATGTTACTCAGAATCATCTGATGACGTTATTTAGAATCAATCACATTGGCTCTAAAACAAATGATGACTACATAACACATACTCCGCAGTTCATAGAAGATTAACATAACGAGAAGACATTAAAATAATGCGCAATTTACGAGAGTTTATTGAAAAACAATAAAAGTATTAAAGCATTTAACTTAAAGTAAGCAGTTAAAGGTACTTATATCGACAAATGCATACTTAGACAGGTCATTATATATACGTTTCTTGGAAATGATGATGTGTGTTATAATCTGGAAAGTAAACTTAAGGAAGGCGGAGGCTAGCAGTAAATAGGAAATCGTACAGATCTAAGAGTTAAGTCGTTAAAATCATAAATCGAAGAATTTATTTCAAGTAAGCCAGTTAAAGCAAGTTTTAAATTTTTAAATGACAACAAAATAATAAAAAATGATGAAACTGCAGTTTCAGTCACAAGCCATAATAACTTACTGTGAAAGTACTGCAGCTGCCAATTCCAAAGCATGAATTTCTATGAAAAAGAACGGGCAAGAAACTCCATTACAATGTTTCCAACGCCAATTGTTTTTGATATGGAAGTTGCAACTTGTGAGACTCCAAATTTTGAGTCTTTGACAACAGTATTATTAAAAACGTTAAAGAAGACATTAAAGGAACAAGTAACATTTTACCACTTACCGCTGCTGTAACCAATGATGAATAAATAACACAGGTCTACAGCATTTTTGTGCACGGGTTCTACCTAAGTTATTTTTATTGTTTGTATATCTAGAAATAAGATTATGAACAAAAAAAAGTTCTGGATTTGCTTTTATGAGAAAAAAATGGGTAAATTAAAATCAATGAAAATACCTAAAAATTTACACAGAGATGAGTTATTATGAAGGAAACCATACATCTATGCATGTTTTTTTTTAACAAAATGTGTTTTAAAATAAAGATAAATTATTTAAGAATATCATTTTTGGTTTTCCTGTTATTTTCAGTAGAAGTTTCTCTTTATAACCCCCCAATATAGTCTCCCATCATGTCCCTTTCAGTACTGGCCTTGATAACATCTCTAAAATGCTTGTCAAATCTCAAATTGTTTTGATGGAAGCGTTCATCTTGTTCTTCCGCACAAGCTTCCATGTTAACTTTAATTTTATCCAAAAGAAAATGTAGCAAATGCATCTTTAGTGTGTCTTTAGAGACATTCCACTTTCGATGATGGATAAAATTCGCAGTTTGGTCAGTGATCAGCTCGACATAACTTTCAGCTCTAGGGTTTACAATAAAACCATGAACTAATGCCTTAAAACTGTTCCTGGCTTCTTCCTCTTCAATGCTAAGTAATTTCAGGAAAATATCACAATTGGTTTTTTTTTATTTGAGCGCCAACAGACACTCTATCTTTAATTTTCGCCTCTGAAAGCTTTGAAAAAAAAACTCTTAAAGCAAATATTTTTGATTTTTTATCACATTTTTTTAAGTAAATATGCTTGTATAATCAGAATATAATAAGTAAAACCCATGCACAAAAAAAAAATTTTTATTTGTCGACCGGTGTAATCAATTATATTCCAACAACTGAGACACTTGTTTTTTTTGCATGATAAAATCATCAAATGAGTTCTCCCACCCCGAGCAGGGCGGGAGGGACTGTCAGACTTGTACTGACTAAAATCTATGCTGTCCTTCAATAGCCCTTTATGTTCCGGGGTCACGGTGATAGAATAAGTCCCGCAACCCCGGCAGGCTTTGGCGCTCTGAGAGGGGGCCCCGTCATTATGCTGACGCTCTTTGAGGCGCGCGTGGGAAAAGACGCGCTGTCGACCCGGGCATGGTCCATGGTCGGGCAACGAGTTGCCCTTTACTCGCCCGAACAACTGAGACACATGCCTCCTCTATATGAGATGGGGTGGATCTTTTAAATGCCAAGATGAATCATTATGTTTTGGTAGAAGTAACATTTCTTTGACTTTATCTCCGAATCGGGAGATCTAATAAATTCTTCGGAAGGGTATCGTTCCCAAACACTTTTTTAAACTATCACGGTTTGCTTCTAAACTTAAAATGTCACTTATGGGATATCTTCCGTGAATAAATATTTGTTTGAGTTCCCGATATTTCGACGCTGTTGCAAGCACCATGATCGCGGGTATCGTTCGTTCCCCTAACACCATTAATTAAATTTAAAGGTTCAAATCTAATACGTTGAATGTAAATTTTTCCAACATATCTTGCGCGTGCACCGGTGTCGCTATGCAAAGGTCAGGGGAACTGGTTTCTAACTAACGTGACCAGGAATCCTCTAGTGTTGCTTACCTCATGTATGCATTGGGCGATAGATTGATAAAGATTCCTTCGGTTTTGTCAAGATTTTATTACTGAAAAATTATTACACCTAAGTTTTTAGGAAATTGAGTGTTTTCTATTTAATGATAGGCTCTCAATTGACCACTGTGGTAAGCGATGATGTGAAATTTTGACTCACCCTCAGGGGATTAGGTGCAAACGTCTTCAAAGGTTTTTAGATATCTTCTGACAGATGTAGGTATGGTGTCTGGTGGGCTGTACTAGTAGTCCAACAGATCTTGTATTCTTTTTCTCTTGTGGAGAACTCACTCTCTCTCTAACTCTCTTATAGAATTACTGTTTATAGTTGGCGCTAGTGTTCTTTTTGTTGTTGACTTAATTATGTCTACTTCCTCTGTAGTGGTCAAAGAAAAGATGGATGGATTGTGTGAGGAATGATAAGTCTGACAGGGGAAAATAGAAGTAGGTAGAAAACGTGTTACACCGACAACAAATGAAATGAAGGCAGGAAGATGATGATGTAGATCGGTCATTCAAATAGGTCTCTATAATGTTCCAGATGCTGTGTCCCACGCTGATCCTTGTTTCGCTGGCTCTGGTGAGCGGCGACGTGTCGCACCTGCTAGAGGACCCCACGACTCCTGATCCACCACCGAGCCCCTACGTGTTCTCTTACACTGCGGGAAGGTACCCTGGACATGCAGACAGGACACACACCGAAGTCAGTGACGGCAGTGGTGTTGTTAAAGGTGATTAAGTTTTCATTTTATGTAAACTTGCGGATGACGTATTTTTTTTTATAAATTTTATTGAGGACTGAGGTTGAGAAGTTTGGGCATTGAAAGAAAGAAGTATGTTGAAGACTCACGCAGGACAAAAAAAAACCAACAATCAAAGGGTAAACATAAACAAAGAAAAAAGTGGTCAAGTGTGTGTCGGGCCACACACAATGAAGAGAACCGTAAATGAAACAACAAAATGTAACAAAGAATAACTTTCGACCCTAATCGAGTGCACAATATTTGCTCGCGTTGTTGAGGTAACATTTTCTAACAATGTTATCGATTGTAGAGCAACGTTGCTGGACTAACACAACAACACTTAGTAACAATAAAGTTCTAATTCTTCTCTGTTCCGAGGGACTATAGACCTGAGTATTTCAAATTAATTTACATCCTCGCGTCTCCAGAAACAAAAGGGTTTACACACATGACATTTAATTTAAACATTTACAACAAATTTTCCTATATGAGTTTCTGTTTTGTCTATTGAGGAAAGGCACCCTAAAAATATCCAGATTTTGAAATTGATAGACCGCAAAAAATTCTTGCATACATTAAGAATGTTTTCAAACTAATTTTGATTGTTGCTTGACCTTTGCCGATTTAAATGTCATAAACCAGTTTGATGAACACCGCGGTTCAGAGATGAGTTACCATGATTACATAACTATTAAAAAATGTTAATAAGCTTGTAAAATATACCTAAATTATTATAGGTTTTACGAAAATTATTATTACTAGCTGACCGGGCTAACTTCGGACCGCCTCAGAATCAATAAAAAAAACCTTTTAAACCTTCCCTGGACTTCTCAAAATAATTCAAAACCAAAATCAGCCAAATCGGTCCAGCCGTTCTCGACTTTTAGCGAGACTAACGAACAGCAATTGATTTTAATATATAAAAAGATGTTATCCGAGAAATAAAAGTTAATTCGATTTGTTCAATGATGAAATTCGCTGCCCTTTTCCCCTTTTCGAGCCCCAAAAATGCAATAAACTTGCACTCTTGGTTAAATTAGTTAACCCCCTAACCAAGTTACATACAATGAATTGGTTTGCAGTCCCTGTTAAAGGAAAAAGGGAAAATTTTATCTCTCCCTCTCGGGCATAGGCGTCGCTCAACTGCTTCCACCTCTTGAGAAAACCCCTGCTATTAAAGACTGCTGAGCGATAACGAACGAAACAAATGAAAACGATCTGTGAACTTCAATAGATTTTCAACTTTACGCGCTAGGGTGTAGAGTTGAAAATGTATTGGTGACTGCTGAGCGATAACGATTGTCGTCTCCTGTTTGGCTAAGGCCCCTGTTCATCAACATCCTTTTCCAACCATTGCTGAAATAGACGTCCACCCTTAATTGCCATTCTTCCTTATCTCCTAAATATCACTTCTAATAGCCTTGTTACGAATTGGTCAATTTAAGAAATAGGCGTTTTATGAATTGGCAATTTTTTGGGATTTGTAGCATGCATTTTAAGAATTTGGTTTTAATCGACTTAACCTCTGAGTAATCAGAGGCTAAGTACAATAGATCCAGTAGACTGGATCTCTCATAACTACTCGAAATCAGGAAGACCGCATGCAATTGCGGCGGTAAGACCTCTCTTTGAGGAGTGGCGTCACGGCGTCCTCACCTTCCGCTGGACACACGTCCTCGCCGGGCACGAATGTTTCGGGAGGTTCCTGTGTTGTTGTGGAAAGAAAGAAACGCCTGGGTCCTCCGGGCGATCCTCGCAGTAGTGACACCACTGCACTCCCGGAGGACATGGTGGAGCAAACGGTGCAGGACTGCTCCGCTTGGGCAGAGCACCGCCGTGTCCTCACGGAGGTGATTAGCGGCGACCTTTCGCGCCCCGCTCTTGTAAAACGTTAACAAACAGGTGCTCGGTTCGTGTTGGTCGTCTCCTTGGAGAAGAATCGACAAGAAACTCCATGGTTACTGTTCTGTACCATAACACATAGTTGAACTCATCATCTGCCTAGCCTTTTCTCAACTATATTGGGGTCGGCTTCCAGTCAAACCAGATGCAGCGGGATATCAGTATTTTACATGGAGTGACTGCCTGTCGGACCCTTAAAACCCAGAAACTAAGTAATACAATACCCCATAGTAAGTCTGGTTGTCAGACTTTAGACCTTCTGACTAACAGTAACGACTGTCAAAGATCTACAAATGACAACCGGGACCAACTGCTTTAGCGCTCTTGCACACGGTGCCGCCACAACGCACAACTACACTGTACATACGAGTCGCGCGAAGACAGCCACCGCGCCGCCACCGTGCCGCCACCGCGCGCGTTCCCAGTTATTTCATTATCCTGATTCATTCCATTGCCGGCCGCGTATGAACATGCACGTGCATATCTTTTTAAGAAATTATTATAAAACTTCTCTGTCCTCCAGTAAACTTATAAACGTTTCGTAATCAAAACTTTCCATGATAACAAGGCGGCGCGGTGGCGCATGGCGGCGCGGCGTCGGTCTTCGCGCGACTCGTATGTACAGTGTAGTTGTGCGGCGTCGGCGCGGCGACGCCGCGACAGCGCGGTGGCGGCATCGTGCGCAGGAGCGCTTACGTGCTTTACGACACATAGTTAAACTATGTACTGATAAATAATGGCTATGATAGTTCAAGAACACCGTTAGTTAACAGTACCCTGCCTTCATCAAACATTACAAAACTAGTTAGATAATCCATCTCTTCAATTGCAACATGCACAACAATTATACTTTCTAATGCAGCGATATTAACAAGGAATTTGCGTAAATTCCTTGCTCTAGATGTACAAGAACATGGCCAGCATTACTTGACCCACCTTTACATTATTCTGCAATTTATGATGGGTCATGTTATCATGGACACCGATTGTACGAATCTGATACCTTGAAACACCCATAAGGAAGAGAAATCTAAACTAAATTCTACTTTATTACCAGATTCTGTTGGTATAATTCAGATCACGTATCTTAAGACGTAAATATTCACCTGTTAGGACCAATTAGGTTTGTTTATGGCTTTATTACTGATTCCAGGCTCGTTTTTTTTGGAAAATATGTAGTTCTTTAGGCATTGTTTCATTTGTTTTTTTTTTTAAGAATGTTGATTCAAAAGAATAATGTGACTTCTTCTTTGGTGTTACAATGAGATCAGCACAATCATGTAGTTAGATGGTTCGGAACTTTCATTAGAATATTATATTTCTTTGGAATATTATTAGTTACAGTGATTTATAAATAAAAAAAATAAATCAGGAAATTACTAATACCTACGTGATTAAGTAAAGGCAAAAATGATCAAAAGTTTTTATTTTCTTTTAAAAATATAACGTTGCCCCACAGGGATTTCTGCCTTTATTACCTTACTTATTGTTGTCTACCTGCTCAAACTTTGGAACTGTTTCGAATCAAAGCTATTCCTTTTCCCAAAAAAATATCTGGTAAATTGAGTCAAACATTTAAAAAATAATCTCCCCCGCGCTATAAATCTCTCCTGTGTCGTGGATGTGTTTACAAACATAGAAACTCACATACATACACAAATACCCAAACCTGAAACAACTGCTTCTAGGTCATAGGGCAACTCGCTGTCCGACCATGGACCATGCCCGGGTCGACGGCGCGTCGTGTTCCACGCGCACCTCAAAGAGCGTCAGCAAAATAAAATGACGGAGCCCGCTCACAGAGGGCCAAAGCCTGTCGGGGTAGCGGGCTCCGTCATTTTGCTGACGCTCTTTGAGGTGCGCGTATTGCGCTTATTTCCATTACCGTGACCCCGGAACATAAAGAGCTATTGAAGGACACCGTGGATTTAAGTCAGTACAAGTCTGACAATCCCTGCACGGATTAGATGATTTTACCACGATAAAAAAAGGTCAAACAAATTATTTGTTCTGTACTAAGAAGGTTGCACACACGTTAAAATTAGCAAGACTGGCAACAGCTACAAAATAGAACGGCCCTTCACTACATTTGTTCCAAAGATTTCTACCTTGAGCAGTTACCTTGGCATCAAAGTACAAATTAAAACTCTTTCATTAATTTACTAATTACTGTCACACCTTTGCATTTATTGCTCTCGCTAAAAAATATTTTTGAAATACCTAAGTCTGTGGAAAAACATCCTATGCGAATCGGGCACGCGCACGAATGTTTCCATACCATTATAGTTATCTAAAAAAATAATATATCTCTAAAAACCCCTTGTTTTTTTTTAGTGTTTGTTGTTTTATCGACAACAGAAATAAATATAACATCATCTGTGAAAATTTCAAGTGTCTATCTATCATGATCTGGTGACAGACGGATAGACAGACATACAGGCGGACGGACAGCGGAGTCTTAATTTAATAATAGAGTTTCATTTTACGCGTTGGGTACGGAACCGTAAAACATAACACTGTTAAGTATAAAGTTGGCAACGTCGCTAATAGCTGTCACATATTTACAAGTTTTAACTAATTTGGCAATGTTACTGTATCGAAATAAGAAATAAAGCCCTGTAGTGCACTAGAAAATTGATATAGGAATGCAATTTAAACACTGAATTGGATTTTGTAACCGTTTCAGGTGCATAAAAGGCATTTGGAAAGTTTCTAAATACTTTTTTACGTCTAAAACTATGTATTCGGTGTTAGAATAGTAATGATTGCATTCCCTTATATTTTTTTTAGTGCACTACAGAGCCATATTTCTTATTTTCATACAGTTTTGCAAAATTAATTAAAACTTGTAAACATTAGACAACCATTTGCGACGTTGTCAACTATCTGAATTAAGCGCTCTTAAATAAGAAAATATTCGTCTGAGATCTGAGAGTGCTACGTGGCTCTAATACATAGGTGATAGTGACCACAACATTGATTTGGCTGTAATATCGAAGTGAGAAGTAGGTACTTTGAGACTATTCCAATAGATTTCTTCCCCCAGAAAAACCTATCAAAAACGACACAGGCATTAAAGTGTGTACCTAAATAATTAAAACTAACTCTAAAATATCTCTTTATAACTTTCCAGGCACATTTTCGTACGTGGACCCTCTCCAAAAGGTGCGCACAGTGGACTACGTGGCGGACAAGCAGGGCTTCCACCCGGTGCTGAGCCACGTGGCGCCGGAGCACCCCTCGGACTCGGAGTCGGTGGCGCGCGCCAAGGACCGCCACTACCAGCTGTACGCCAAGATCGCTGAGGAACACGCCAACCCACATCCTGAATGTGAGCTCATTTAAAAGTATATATGTAGCCTACCGACAGAGACGGCGCTAGACGAATTGTATAGCTTTGTCTCTTTCCCACAGCCTAACTACTCACCCCTTAAGACGTAGTGGTAGACCACCAGATATTGTTTTTGTACTGTTTACTACAGTAATTCAGTAAACGGATGCGTGGTGCATGCTGCAAAACTGTACTGCGACTCATCTTAGTTCGAATGCACGACTGTGCGAAATAAGAATGTTGTTTTAAAGTCAATAATAAAATAACGTTACACTGGCCAGGTCGTCAGAGCTCCATTTTGCGGGTCTCCTATTCTATAAAAATAACCACAAAGGGGTAGACCTCGCCATCCCCTTCTAAACTAACATGTCCGAGTCGCTGCGCCCCAAGTCTCGAGCTCGCTGTGCTCGCTCTTGTATCCTAACTTGTCTATACAAGGTCGCGGGACTAACGAATTACCGTGCTCGGGTCGCGGGACTTTTTTATCGTGACCCTGGAATGTAAAGGGCTGTTGTAGAACATCGTGGATTTCAAGTCAGCACAAGTCTGTCAGTCCCGTCTGCCTTGCCCTGGGCGGGTGACCTCATTTGATGATTTTACCAGAAGAAAAAAAGTTCTATATACAAAAAACATTTCACTACTGTAACTAAATAACTAAATCAAATCCTTCAATTTCAGTAATATCAGCACCTGTAGAGTCAGAAGCAGTAGCCCAGGCGCGAGCGAAGCATGCCCAACTATTTAGAGTGATAGCCGAGCAGCACGCGCGCATCGCAGCCGAGAGGGAGCTGCTGCTGCGGGAAGAGGAGGAGAAGCAACACCTGCAAGAGCTCGGACAGTAGACCTCACTCCCAATACTTGATCATCAGCAAATATGGAATAGCAGATGGGTAGAGCTTTAATGACTCCATCTTAGATTATAGAATGTCCACATTTCTAGTAGGCAACTAAGAATTGAAGCCAATAATACGGTAGAAAAATTAACCCATCCGACGTAAAACAAGTGAAAATCTCCATGGAAAATATTTTTCAACACATTTGCTCGAAAACTTTCCCACTGTTCGAAAAATGTAATGAAAAATATTGTATGACACACGTGCAGAAATTGGTATTTACAAACTCGTGATTATGGTAAGCCCTCAACTTCGTTTCGGGCTTACATTCGTCTACTCGTTTGTAAAAACCAACTTACCGCACTAGTTTCATAAATAACTATAAATGTGTGCGTGGCGCTCACTCACACGTATACAAAAAATGGCTTCATTAAAATCGTTACGTTTTGTCTCGAAAACAGAGTCTGGACATTTTATAATCTAAGGACTCCATGTACTTAAATAAGGATCTGTGCTTGAATTCAGGATCTTAGACGATAAGCTTGTTCTGCAATTTTGAACTCAATTGTGTAAAAACACAAAATAGAATTTAAATTGAAACTTACAATTTTAGAACCTTTGCATTGCTTTGTTTATTCAAAAATCAACTTAGAGAATATAAAGCTTAAGTAGATTGTTGAATGTGTTTATGAATCCGAATTCAAGAAAAGGGTAGTACAATCGGCACAAGTGAATAGTGCGCAGGCAATATAGCTGCATGAATTTTAGCATAAATGTTTCCTTTTTTATGATTGACACAGTAATGCAGTGAATAATGTGCCTGACTGTACCCCTAGCACGAGTTTTCACTCTTTTACTTTACAGCGTCTTTCCAGTATTTACAGCGTTTCTTGTATGAAAAATGGAACAGCGCCTCTGGTGTGCGAAGAAGGAACTAATTTTTTTCTTGAAAATTGACAATTTTGAATTATCAAAGTTACAGTTTACTTTACGTGTCAAATACTGAAAACTCGTGCTAAGGGTCGTGAAAGATTTTATATTTCGAGTAGAGATGCCGAAAATCCGCATTTATTGTGATGTGAATAAGGCCTTAAAGTCGCAGTGACTTTCACACTAATTTGAAAAAATTATAATTATTTTTGGTTTCCTGCTATCCATATTTGGCAAATAAAAATGACTGCAGTGACACTACCTAAAATTAATACAAAATTGTTACATATTATTAAACTATTTATGTAATGTATGTATGTTTTTACATCAACTTTTTAATTTTTTTTTTAATAACTTTTTTATTAATTAGGTAAAAGTTACAGTAAATAATAAAAATACTAATTATTCATAGGAAATTTAATTTTTCTTATTGACTATTGAAACTTTTTCGTGACAACCGATTTTTTTTCTGAAAAAATTAAACTAATGAACTGTATAGTTACCTACACTGTGAATAATATGTAAGATTGTATATAAAATATTAAATATAAGTATTTTAATCATACTCTCTCGAATTGCCATATTAAAACCAATTTGATATTATTTCTAGTACTTTTATGTATTAAGAGAAAATTTTGTATTTTTTGTAATGTTTTTTAATATGAAAACATCGTAATATGAGAAAATAAAATAAAAATAGTAATAATTTTACTGTGGTTTTTTCTAGAGATAATTTACTACTAACCTAACCTAACCTAACACTAACCGAACCTAACCTGTCCATGTCGGGGTGCCCCAGGTCCCGAGCTCGCTTCTCTCGCTCTTGGATCCTAAGTTCTCCTAATAACAATAACAATCCTGAAGGCAAACAGTGAAAGTTTATAGGATACACCTCGCCACTCCGCGCCTACACAGGCACTACCTAACACTCTAGGATTACGGTAGACGACTACGTGTAGCCAGTTTTGCAGAAATTCGTACTTCGTAGAAACGAAACTCCAATTTTCAATATTCCGAAAAAAACAGTTTATTCGGAATATTGAAAATCGGAGTTTCGTTTTTCGGAATGAGAACTCTTCGAGCATTACATTTTTCGAATATGTGAAAATCGGAAAACGAAGAAATCGGACATACGACTTTCGGTCAAATAAATTTCGAGATTCTTAATAATAGATATTGTAATTTTTAGGTAATAAGATATTCGGAGTCTTGAAAATCGGTATATCGAAATTCGGAATAAAATATTTCGGAGTATTTGGGTGTTCCCACATTTATCAGCAATATAACATCTATTTAGTTTACTCTTGGCACTAGATAAGTGTAGTCTCGGGACTGCCTTGAAAGTGTACCATGACCTTATATTGTATTTATGTATGTATTTAGAAATATATAAGTATGTATATCAGTTGTCTAGTATCCATAACACAAACTCTGCTTAGCTTGGAACTAGATGGCGTTGTGTGATTATTGTTATTAATAAGAGCCTACGTTGTCCCACTGCAGGACAAAGGCCTCCCTTTCTTCCTTCAATCTCTCGCGATTTAATGCGGTTGTAGGCCAACCCACTCACCCCGCCACTAACTCATCCCGCCATCTCCTTCTGGGCCTGTCGCATAGACGTTTCCTGCCCGTTGGCTCCATAGAGTGGTTATTTTATCACAGTGCTCCTCCGGCATGCAGCAGACATGTCCAGCCCAGTTCCACTTTAATCTTGCAGCGTGAGGCCAACATCAGGTATTTCTGATGCGGTCCGAAAGTTTGATACCCAGTATACTTCGCTCCATAGCTCGTTGTCAGACTCCAAGTGCGGACTTCTGACACTGTGTGAGTGACCATGTTTGCTCCATAGGTGAGGGTAGGGAGAATGCACATGTCCCATGTCACATGAGCTTTCGTTTCAGCGAGGTATTCCTCGTAGCGCTCCCGTTTTGAAACGCTCCCATCTAAGCGCTCCCGTTTTGTTCCTCGAAGCGCTCCCATGATTAACTTTCGGATAGAGATGGGACTATACTAACTGAAATTATCGATAATAACTAGGTCGCGATCCTCCTATGAACACCTTCTTCATGATTCTGTTCTCCTAGTACTTTTTGTTCAGATCCCTCATTCAATTTCGGTACTAAAACCTTCTTCGTGATCCTGTATGAATACCTTCTTCATCATTCTGTTCTCCTAGTACTTTTTGTTCAGATCCCTCATTCAATTTCGGTATTAAAACCTTCTTCCTGATCCTGTATGAACACCTTCTTCATGATTCTGTTCCCCTAGTACTTTTTGTTCAGATCCTCATTCAATTTCGGTACTAAAACCTTCTTCGTGATCATGTATGAACAGTGAACACCTTCTTCATGATCCTGTTCTATTATTTGCGGAAATGTTTTTTTTTTCTTTTTTTTTAAGATTTATTATGCTATTCGGGGCGGAGACAAATCCAACAAATCAATAACCATGAATATTGGTTCAGCAGATCTCGAGTTATAAATGTTGTAACAAACCCGTCTTTATTTTATATATTAAGATTGATTGGATGTATCCTGTAATTGTATGGTGTACATAATAAAGAGTATTCTATTCTTTTCTATTCTATTACCGCCGCTATTGCGGCGTGCCCGAATAACATTGGTCCTTGTATTCACATAAGACTGCCGAAAGCAAAAAGATATTATTCTCTCAATTTCGTAATTTAGTTAAGCAACTTCGTCGTCGATGATGCACACATGAGTTTTTAAAATATTATCGATATATTTCATTACGTTTACTTCATGCTTTTCCCTATTTTTAATCGTGGGAGCGCTTCGAGGAATAAAACGGGAGCGCTTAGATGGGAGCGTTTCAAAACGGGAGCGCTACGAGGAATACCTCTTTCAGCGACAGAGTACCCTTCATTGTGTTGTGGAATATTATTAGGTATGATGTAATGTCTTCAAGTCGAATAAATTGAAAAGATCGCGTCTCGGTGTGAACTGACCGTTAGCGACACGACAACAAAAATAAGTACATCATCTGTAAAAAATTCACCTTTCTAGTTAGACAGATGAAATTTTTACAGACTTTCACCATGATAGCTTATCATGGTGAGGTAAAGTCTGGTTACAGACGCATAGACAGACATACGGACGGACGGACAGCGGAGTCTTAATAATAGGGTTTCGTTTTACCCTTTGGGTACGGAACCGTAAAACATAAAGGTATAACGCTAGACGAATATATAATAACGTTAGAAAATATTCCTCTGAGAGTGCTGGATCAACATGTTGGATGGAAGTACGTTGAGACTATTCCAATAGATTTCTTCCCCCAAAAAAAGCTTTATCGTACACGACACAAGCATTAAAGTGTGTAAAATTTAAGACCTTAACTCTAAAACATCTCTTTTTAACTTTCCAGGCACATTTTCGTACGTGGACCCTCTCCAAAAGGTGCGCACAGTGGACTACGTGGCGGACAAGCAGGGCTTCCACCCGGTGCTGAGCCACGTGGCGCCGGAGCACCCCTCGGACTCGGAGTCGGTGGCGCGCGCCAAGGACCGCCACTACCAGCTGTACGCCAAGATCGCTGAGGAACACGCCAACCCACATCCTGAATGTGAGCTCATTAAATAATAAAATAAATAATATTCCACAACTATCACACAACGCCATCTAGTCCCAATCTAAGCAGAGCTTGTGTTATGGGTAATAGACCACTAATAAACATACTTATATATTTCTAAATACATACATATAGATAAATTACACCCAGATACAGAACAATGATCATGCTCATCATACATACCGCTCAGCGAACAAGATGGCGTTAGACGAATTGTACAGCTTTGTCTCTTTCCCACAGCCTAACTACTACGCTTTAAGACATAGTGGTAGGCCGCTAGATATTGTTTTCGTAGAGTGTACTACGGTAATTCAGTAAACGGATGTGTGGTGCTTGCTGCAAAAGTGTACTGCGACTCATCTTAGTTCGAATGCACGACTGTGCAACATACGAAAGCTGAAAGTTGTTTTAAAGCCAATAGAAGCCGGCCCGTATCGTAGCCCCGCAAAATGGAGCTCTGATGACCTGTCGTCAGAGCTCCATTTTGCGGGGCTCCTATTCTAGAAAAATAACCACAAACCTCGCCATCCCCTTCTAACCTAACCTAACTTGTCCAAGTCACTGCGCTCCAAGTCCCGAGCTCGCTGCGCTCGCTCTTGCATCCTAACTTCTCTATACAAGGTCGCGGGACTAACGATTACCGTGCTGGGGTCGCGGGACTTTCTTATCAGGTAACCATGACCCTGGAATGTAAAGGGCTATTATAGAACATTGTGGATTTCAGTCAGCAGAAGTGTGTCAGTCCCTCCTGCCCTGCCCTGGGCGAGTGGCCTCATTTGATGATTTTACTCGAAGAAAAACATTTCATGCATGTACATTTTTAGTAACTAAAATCGAATTCTTCAATTTCAGTAATATCAGCACCTGTAGAGTCAGAAGCAGTAGCCCAGGCGCGAGCGAAGCATGCCCAACTATTTAGAGTGATAGCCGAGCAGCACGCGCGCATCGCAGCCGAGAGGGAGCTGCTGCTGCGGGAGGAGGAGGAGAAGCAACACCTGCAAGAGCTCGGACAGTAGACCTCACTCCCAACACTTTATCATCAGCGAATATGGAATAGCAGATGGGTAGAGCTTTAATGACTCCATCTTAGATTATAGAATGTCCACATTCCTGGCAACTGAGAATTGAACCCAAAAACACGGTAAAAAAATTAACTCATCCGACGTAAAACAAGTGAAAATCTCCAAGGAAAATATTTTCAAACACATTTGCTCGAAAACTTTCCCACTGTTCGAAGAATGTGATGAAAAATATTGTATGACACACGTGCAGAAATTGGTATTTACAAACTCGTGACTATGGTAAGCCCTCAACTTCGTTTCGGGCTTACATTCGTCTACTCGTTTGTAAAAACCAACTTACCGCACTAGTTTCATAAATAACTATAAATGTGTGCGTGGCGCTCACTCACACGTATACAAAAAGTGGCTTTACTAAAATGGTTACGTTTTGTTTCGAACACAGAGTGTGGACATTTTATAATCTAAGTACTCCATGTACTTATATAAAGATCTGTGCTTGAATTCAGGATCTTAGACGATAAGCTTGTTCTGCAATTTTTAACTCAATTGTGTAAAAACACAAAATAAAATTCAAACTGAAACTTACAATTTTAGAACCTTTGGATTACTTTGTTTATTCAAAAATCAACTTAGAGACTATAAGGTTTAAGTAGATTGTTGAATTTGTTTATGAATCCGAATTCAAGGGTAGTACAATCGACGTCTTTCCAGTATTTACAGCGTTTCTTGTATGAAAAATGGAACAGCGCCTCTGGTGTGCGAAGAAGGAACTAATTTTTTTCTTGAAAATTGACAATTTGAAATTGTCAAAGTTCCAGTTTACGTGTCAAATACTGAAAACTCGTGCTAAGGGTCGTGAAAGATTTTATATTTCGAGTAGAGATGCCGAAAATCCGCATTTATTGTGATGTGAATAAGGCCTTAAAGTCGCAGTGACTTTCACACTAATTTGAAAAAATTATAATTATTTTTGGTTTCCTGCTATCCATATTTGGCAAATAAAAATGACTGCAGTGACACTACCTAAAATTAATACAAAATTGTTACATATTATTAAACTATTTATGTAATGTATGTATGTTTTTACATCAACTTTTTAATTTTTTTTTTAATAACTTTTTATTAATTAGGTAAAAGTTACAGTAAATAATAAAAATACTAATTATTCATAGGAAATTTAAATTTTCTTATTGACTATTGAAACTTTTTCGTGACAACCGATTTTTTTTGTGAAAAAATGAAACTAATGAACTGTATAGTTACCTACACTGTGAATAATATGTAAGATTGTATATAAAATATTAAATATAAGTATTTTAATCATACTCTCTCGAATTGCCATATTAAAACCAATTTGATATTATTTCTAGTACTTTTATGTATTAAGAGAAAATTTTGTATTTTTTGTAATGTTTTTTAATATGAAAACATCGTAATATGAGAAAATAAAATAAAAATAGTAATAATTTTACTGTGGTTTTTTCTAGAGATAATTTACTACTAACCTAACCTAACCTAACACTAACCGAACCTAACCTGTCCATGTCGGGGTGCCCCAGGTCCCGAGCTCGCTTCTCTCGCTCTTGGATCCTAAGTTCTCCTAATAACAATAACAATCCTGAAGGCAAACAGTGAAAGTTTATAGGATACACCTCGCCACTCCGCGCCTACACAGGCACTACCTAACACTCTAGGATTACGGTAGACGACTACGTGTAGCCAGTTTTGCAGAAATTCGTACTTCGTAGAAACGAAACTCCAATTTTCAATATTCCGAAAAAAACAGATTATTCGGAATATTGAAAATCGGAGTTTCGTTTTTCGGAATGAGAACTCTTCGAGCATTACATTTTTCGAATATGTGAATGTCGGAAAACGAAGAAATCGGACATACGACTTTCGGTCAAATAAATTTCGAGATTCTTAATAATAGATATTGTAATTTTTAGGTAATAAGATATTCGGAGTCTTGAAAATCGGTATATCGAAATTCGGAATAAAATATTTCGGAGTATTTGGGTGTTCCCACATTTATCAGCAATATAACATCTATTTAGTTTACTCTTGGCACTAGATAAGTGTAGTCTCGGGACTGCCTTGAAAGTGTACCATGACCTTATATTGTATTTATGTATGTATTTAGAAATATATAAGTATGTATATCAGTTGTCTAGTATCCATAACACAAACTCTGCTTAGCTTGGAACTAGATGGCGTTGTGTGATTATTGTTATTAATAAGAGCCTACGTTGTCCCACTGCAGGACAAAGGCCTCCCTTTCTTCCTTCAATCTCTCGCGATTTAATGCGGTTGTAGGCCAACCCACTCACCCCGCCACTAACTCATCCCGCCATCTCCTTCTGGGCCTGTCGCATAGACGTTTCCTGCCCGTTGGCTCCATAGAGTGGTTATTTTATCACAGTGCTCCTCCGGCATGCAGCAGACATGTCCAGCCCAGTTCCACTTTAATCTTGCAGCGTGAGGCCAACATCAGGTATTTCTGATGCGGTCCGAAAGTTTGATACCCAGTATACTTCGCTCCATAGCTCGTTGTCAGACTCCAAGTGCGGACTTCTGACACTGTGTGAGTGACCATGTTTGCTCCATAGGTGAGGGTAGGGAGAATGCACATGTCCCATGTCACATGAGCTTTCGTTTCAGCGACAGAGTACCCTTCATTGTGTTGTGGAATATTATTAGGTATGATGTAATGTCTTCAAGTCGAATAAATTGAAAAGATCGATAAGAGAAATGAAACAAATATGTAAATAGTGCAGTAATATAGATTATTTAATACGTTTAACAATAATAATGTTTTCCGATACTGTAGCCCTGTTTGCCGCATTGCGCAGTTTATCTAGTCGAGTCTGAAAAAAAATGTTAATAAAATATTTTTTTATTTATTGTACACACTACACACATCAAGCTATGCAAAACCAGAATAAGCTGATCGTTGAAACTGTGAGTGTATGTAGATAATAGGAAGCAAGACCACGTTTAAGGCGGCACACTACTTCAATATAATCTTACTCGCTCGCACTTGCACGTACCACGCACTATTGCTTGCTCTTTCTTATAGTTGTCTACGCGAAAATTCTTTTTATTTTAAGGCGAAAAGAAAAGTAATTCGAAAAACCAAATAACATAAGACCTGCTTTATTATATAGTTAGTTCAGTTAGTATAAATATTTCATAATCTAATTTTAAGTATTTTATGATTGCCAGCGATTTATTGTCTGTATTGGTAGTTTATAATCTGGTAGGTATATTGTGTGGTACTCACTGGTTGGTGGTGGTCCCGGGGGCATGCCGTCAGGCGGGGGGCCGGGGGGAGGGTTGCCGTCGCCATTACAACCAGCCGCCTTCGGCACTGTGCTCATAGCACTCTGTGAAACGAAATAATCTCATTATGAAATTACTATACGAAAGGCTGTGACCAAAAGAACCGCAGACGGACGAATATTGGTACACAGATAGCTTAAAACCTGGATTAACACCATCATCATCATCAGCTTATAATTTTTCTCACTGCCGGGCACAGATAACAGACACATCACTTCGGTGAGAGGGTGGGCTGTGATCTGCCACGCGGGCCCAGTGCTTCTTGATAGATGTCACATGTCTCCGAATATTTGGTTCTAGGACATTCCGGTTTCCTCACAATGTTTTCCTATACCATTTTGAGAGCTGCAGTGGTCTTGATATAAATTACACAAAGTATTGCGCCTGTAAATTACTCGTAAGTCGTGGCCGACTGGGCCACCACCGAATTAACAAATAAGTAAGTAATAAGTTTTTTAGAAGGAAGCGACTGTCAAAGATCTACAAATGACAGTCGAAATCAACGGTTTTTTTTTGCTTTCTGAGGCACGTACAAATCTCGGATAGATGGTCTCCCATCCATAAACCGACCTCGGCAACCTCGGCTTAACATGGAAGATCAACCTGTGCGGCTGTCATTATTTAGAACCGAGCTTCTCCTCCTCCTCCTCTGCACCAATATGTTACGAAAAAAAACATTATTTGGTTATATCTTAAACTGCCATATTCAATCAAAAATATCAGAACGGACTAATATTGCAGACTTGGTGCCGTAATATGTTTTGTTCAGCTTAAAAATACCTATCCAATGACGTATGACATGTTGCTATTGGAGGGTGGTACCATATTTCCATTTTTTTTTTGCGTAGTAAAATCTTCAAATGAGTCCTCCCACCCCGGGCAGGGCGGGAGGAACTGTCAGACTTGTACTGACTAAAATGCACGGTGTCCTTTCATAGAAAAAAAAAAGTAATTGTACTTACCACCGCAGCAAAGGCTATAGCCATAATGGCCAAGAGTACTCCAAAAAACTTCATGTTTCAGCTAGTGATCACGAACTGAAGATCTACTATGTACCCTCGGCTTATATACCAGAATATAAATAGGAAATTAAAAAGTTGTGACAATTGAGCATCCGGTGAGCGTTATAATAACAATTATTACAAATATAAGTACAGTTAAGTGTTATTCCATCATTAGTATGCGACGATGCGGCAAAATTACCCCTTGATAGGAGTGATAAAGATTGAATCTATTCATTGGTAGAGGCACTAGCGTGTGGAGTAACCGTGACGACAACACGTCACGTGAAACGTAAAAATACGTAACGTGAAAGTAACGTAATGCGTCTCTTTTTTAGGGTTACCTACCCAAAGAATAAAACGGGACGGTGGGACCCTATAACTAAAAACTCACTGTCCGTCCGCCTGTCGTCAGGCTGTATCTCATGAATTGTGACATTTTTTTTATTCTCACCGGTGATGTATTTCTGTTACCACTTTGAAAGCACACATGACCTCCGTTTTGTGTGAGCAACATTTCGGGTCCCGACTTAGTGCAGGTCGCAGAAGGAATTTCGTTTTCAAAATACCTATGAGGACCGCAATCATTTTTATGAAATAAGCAAATGGGTTCTTGGACTATTTCAAAATGCATGTTGCCAGTGTCTGGAGTGGTCCAGTTTGTAAAATACTACCGCACTTCACGTAGTAAAATCCTTCCCTTAAAACTTAATCACCCGTTTTCACCAATTTAGGGGGCGATTTTTGAAAAACCCAAAAACACATGTTTTATTATTTTTGATCAAATTCTTCTGATGTCTTCTGGTCTAACTACCGGATCCTGTCGACGACTGAAGCGACCGCTAGCATCGTGAAGTCTGGTGGGGCGCTCACTGCGCCAGGACAAGCGTTTTGTCAGAATAGCATACCACGCTGACGCCGCCACGCAACACCGATGTCGTGCCGATGTTCCCTATGAAATACCGCACGTCATCGTAAGGTATGTCAAGCATGAGTGTTTTTGCTTGAGCTGGTCTCGAGACGCGGACAGAAAACGCGGCGGTGAACATGCTTCTCGCGGTCAACCCACTCGCACGCGTTCCAAAACCTCGTTATTTTGCACACTCTGTCCGTGATAGGGAGTGATATGAAATTTCGAATGACGTTATTTCGACGCACGCTATTTCGAAAAAAAATTCGAGTGGTACGCCAGTTCGAAAACACGTTAAATCGAAAATCGCTATATCGAATGACGTTATTTCGACGAACGCTATTTCGAAAAAGAAATAAAAGTGGTACACCAGTTCGAAAACACGTTAGGTCAAAAACTGCTGCCTTCCATAGCGTATGTGTAGCGCGTGGAACCGCGGCGCTGGCCGGGGAGAATTCCCGCTGCCCCGACAAGTCAAGGCGCAGCGGGAAGAGATCCGGCGCGATCTCAGGGTGGTATGGAGGCAACGACTGTCACAACCGAGGTTCGGGAACGTAAAGGACCAATGAAAGGCACCGTAGATTTTAGTCAGTGGGTACAAGTCTGACAGTACCGCCCGCCCTGCCCTGGGTGGGAGAACTAATTCGACGATTTAAGCACGCTAAAAAAAAGTCAAAAATCGCTATATCCTCTTGGGTGCAATGATTTGATATTTCGTGGATTTCGATACCAAGACTTTTGCATAAGCGTAAAAACTGTTTAAATGGTTTAAACAGTTTTTCAAATCAGTGTGTTCGCGACAACGTCATTCGATATAGCGGTTTTCAATAACGTTTTTTCGAACTGGCGCACGGCGCACCACTCTTATTTCTTTTTCGAAATAGCGTTCGTCGAAATAACGTCATTCGATATAGCGATTTTCGACTTAACGTGTTTTCGAACTGGCATACCACTCGATTTTTTTTTCGAAATAGCGTGCGTCGAAATAACGTCATTCGAAATTTCATATCACTCCCGTCGTGATATATGTATATAGTTACAGAATTATAATCATCAAAATCACCAATACAACCCCCAAGTTCATAAAGGCCTAGAAACAAAAAAAAAAACAGAAAAGTCATTCCTAGAGCTTTATGAACTTGGAGGGTTATATTGGTGATTTTGATGATTATAATTCTGTAACTACGTAGGTCTTACTGCCGCGAATATTATTTTAATCAACATAAAACCTAGCAATGGTCTGCAAATTGCAAAAAACGCAAGAAATTTTGAATTTCGCGGGCTGTTTGATGCATTCACCTTAAATTGAGATCGGACCGAAAATGAGTTCGACCTTCTCAAAAACTGTCCACATATTCCACGGTGTCCTTCAATAGCTTTTTACGTTTCGGGACCACGGTTACCTGATAAGATAGCCCGCGCCCTCGTCCGGGGAGAGAAGGCCTGTGTCCCAGCACTGGGAATATTTATATGCTGATGATGATGAATGCAAATTGCCATTTGTTCTAATATTTTGTAACACTTAAAATCGTATCAGTATTGAGAAAGAAAAACCGACTTCAAAAGCTACCACAAAAAATGGATAAAATAACCTACATAAGAACTTTTCTTTCAGAAGTCGGTGGCAAAAAAGGCAATCAATTAAAAAAATACAAAACTACCGACCTTTTTTTTTTGGAAAAAGTTTTATATTTTATTATTTTTAGTTTAAATATACAACCCAAATTCTTGTCAAATACATAATTTTCTTACAACTGTACTAGAATTTTGTATTCCGTAGCACCGGTGAAAACGTCGCCCTTGTACAGTCACGAGCAATAACATAAAGAAACAACCTTAAAATTTAAATCAATGTAACAATTATTAAATTGCAAAAATAAGTACCTATGCAAACTATGTCCAATAATTATGTAAACGTTAAATTAATAATTAATACAATAATAATAATCTTAATCCGTCTTTAAATAATACTACATTCAGTGTGTAAATTCAATTGTCATGACAAAAAAAAAATACGTTAATCATCACAAACGTTAAATCAAGTCAAAATGAACTACACATTTATATCAAACACTTTGTAAACGATAGATTTCCAAAAAATTATATCAACCTTAAGTTACATAATTATGAACCCAAGGAAATTACAAAATCATGTAAACAGTAGAGTTTCGACATTATGTAAACAATTACAAAGCAGCAGTTTCCATCTGCTTGTGATGAGAAATAATTCTTTTCCCATCGTCGCGTGTCAAGCCACTGTGTTCTAAAACTGGCACCCCGGCTGTTACAAGAACACGAAGAATGATTCTGCAACGATTCACCGACGACCGGTTCATCATTGGACGTTTCGTCGGCAGGACGATTCATTTATGCCCGGTTCATCGATAGAAACTTTCACCTAAGGACTATTCGCCGACAGGACGATTCGTTTCATCAATATACTCTTTCCACAACGGACGATGTTATTTAAGCGAGAGAGCCGTGTTAACCTACCTGTGCTCTTGCTGCAGGAAAGACCATGGTGCCTGAGGAAATAGACTGCCTTCGCCATCATGGTCATGATCTAGAAGGATGTGTCCTCTATCATATTTTGTCCCGCACTGAACTAAGTGCGTTTTGTTCTGTCCTTAAACTACGAAGTCCCTACACCACACGCCACGATGGGTAGGGAGGACAAGGCTTCTTGGAAGAACATTGTGTCACCCAGCATGGTACCTACCTATGCCTATATTAAGTGACGGTAGCACTAAATACAAAATACCTTGAAAGAGTTTATTAAAGACACCGTCGACACGCGTTTGTAGCGATACAGACGCGATGCAAACGCGCGTTTGACACTTTGTATCGCGACAACAAAGTGCTCTGTTTGACAAAAAACTCGTTTAAAAAAACGTGGTGTGCATAGGCCCTTCATGGCATATCTCAGCGTTTATATGCTGAAGCCTGTCGCGAGGCTGACTCATCAGGGAACCGTCACCCCGGAACGTAAAGGGCTATTGAACGAACACCGTTGATTTTAGTCATTACGACTCTGACAGTTCCTGCTGTCCCGTTCTAGGCTGGACGCCTTTGATCATTTGACGACTGGCCTAGTGGTCTAGTGGTTAGTGACCCTGACTGCAATGCCGGGGGTCATTGGTTCGATTCCCACCCAGGATAAAGTTTGTGTTATGAGCATGATGATGATGTTCTGTGTCTGGGTGTAATTTATGTATGTATTTAGAAATATATAAGTATGTTTATCAGTTGTCTAGTACCCATTACACAAGCTCTGCTTAGCTTGGGACTAGATAGCGTTGTGTGATAGTTGTGGAATATTATATTTTGAAATAAAAGGCGAAAGTGATGACTGGTGCAATTCTTTATTTCTTTGTTTCATTGGCCGAAGTTGTCGGAATATTTCCAGAAATGAGGTTTACCCGGTTGCATCTGAAAAAGAGAATAGTTCAATTCAATTCAATAACGTACATAAACAGGTGGTAAAAATACAATTAGAGAGATACTACTATGAACTTTACTGTGCCCAATAGGCACAGTAAAGTTAGTGAAGATGTATGTATATATGAATTAATGTTTGTTACTGAACTGGTCAACGGGACACTTGCTTGAAATCTTGAAATCATCAAAAATCGTACAAATTAACATAAAATTATGGTTTACAGAAATTTTAAATGCGCAGTGGCCGTTGAATGAGTTGTTTGTATATATGAGTTTCTAAATTTGTAAGCGCACTATCGGTATAGGTGAAATTACTAGTGTCGGAACTGTAAGCCCCTTCGTACAGAAGGCGACGCAAGTCTCCGATACCTTACGACTTTGACATCCATTGACGCGTGCCTGTGTACGAACCTCTATGGATTGGTATTGCGATACCGAAATCGTAAGGTATCGGAGACTTGTGTCGCCTTGTGTACGAAGGGGCATAGAGTCCAGATTTCTCAACAGGTTCTAAATTCTTCCACGGTAAAAAAAACAGTAAAATGGTGTATATTTTGAACTTACTGGTTGGTGGTGGAGGTGGGGGTCCGCCGGGGCCTCCGGGGCCTCCTCCATTGCAGCCAGCCTTGGGAACGGTGCTCATCCCGCTCTGAAACACACAAGCATCTTAGCAGGTTGTCGGTGCAGACAAGTACAGGTATGTGCAGATCATCATCATCATCTCAGCCATTGGACGTCTACTACTGAACATAGGCCTCCCCTTTAGATCTCTACATATTCCGGTTGGAAGCAACCTGCATCCAGCGTCCTCCGGAGACCTTTATAAAGCCGGACGTCCACCTTGTTTTTTTTTTTGGATGGTAAAATCATCAAATGAGTCCTCCCACCCCGGGCAGGGCGGGAGGTACTGTCAGACTTGTACTGACTGAAATCCACGGTGTCCTTCGGTATCCCTTTGAAATACCGGAGTCGCGGTATACGTATGTCCCGCAACCCCGGCAAGGCTGGCCCTCTATGGTGGAGCCCCGTCATTATGCTGACGCTCTTTGTGGCGCGCGTGGAACACAACGCGCCGTAGACCCGGGCATGGTCCATGGTCGGACAGCGACGAGTTGTCCTTTACTCGCCGCCCGCATGCCCGCGCCTACGGTGGCTGGAGATCGTCCCGCGACATCCGTCGCCGTGGGCTTGTACCGGCTGGGGCGGAGGGAGGACGCTGCCCTCACCTGTGTGCTGACTCAGGTTGCTTTAATAAACAGATAGATGGTGCGGACGTTGTACCGTAGCGTAGAAGCTGAAGATGCTATCAAGTGGAAGTTTCAAAAAAGGTGACTGCTTTGAAATCATTTCGAGGAATGCCCTTCATGATTTTCTTACATTTCACCAACTCATAAATAATTCAAGTTGTACTCACCACCGCAGCGAAGGCAATACCCATAATGGCCAAGAGTACTCCAAAAAACTTCATGTTTCAGCTAGTGATCACGAACTGACGATCTACTATGTACCCTCGACTTATATACTAGAGCAGAGATAGGAAATTGTTAAGTGAAAATTGTACATCCGGTGACCGATATAATTATAAACATTGTAAATATTTTCTATCATTTGTACGCGACGATGCGACAAAATTTAAAGTTTGAATATTTATGTAGGTATACATAATGATGTATGTTTGTCTGTTCAAGACATTAATATCTGCCTACTGTTTAGTATAGTGCCAAATTCATTCCTGTCCGTTCAAGACTTTGGTCTGTGCGGCGCGAATAAGATATTAATTAAATGTAAGTACGCGACTTTGCTACTGGCGGCGCCTCGTGGCGTACTTCACATGCCGCCCGCGTTAATTCATCACTCATGTGTTGTGAACAAACCTTTATTGACGACTACGGGCTTCTGGCTACCAGTAGCGACTTTCAAAACAAATGCCAGCCGGAACCAAGGTCCATAGACAGAGCACCGAGCATAGCCTAAAATTGGCATCATCTATGCTCTTGTATTTTCATTTCCTCTTCTCTATTTGTTACCTTTTGGCCTTAGCAGGAACATCCAACCTTCCAACATAATGAACTACTCAAACGTCTCGTTCTCTAAAGAGGCTCAAACATCATCTGCCTAGTTTTTTCCCAACTATGTTGGGGTCCGGTTTCCAGTCGAACCAGATGCAGCTGAATATCCGTATTTTACATAGAGCGACTGCCTGTAAAGAAAGAAAAGTTTTATTGGACTCACACAGGACAGAACAACAACATAAAATTAAAAACAAGATGTAAAAATTAAGTAAGTAAAACAAACTTAAATTAAAATATAATAATCTAAAATAAAATATCAATTTTGGTCCTGTACGGGGGCCAAAAGGCCGTATCGGACCGCCACAACCGAGTAACATGGTAAATCCTGGATACCCCATGGTAAGTCTGGTCAGACTTTTAGAGCTTCTGACTAATAGTAACGACTGTCAAAGATCTACAAATGACAGCCGGGACAAACGGCTTTACGTGCTTTTCCGAGGCACGGAGGAAACTCGCTATGACAGGTGGTCACCCATCCACAGACCAACCTCGCCAAGCGCGGCTTAACCCGGAATATCGGACTGTGCGGCTAAAATTACTTAGCCCCTCACAAAAAAGAAAAGTGCTAGAGTGGAGACCACGGACTAGCAAGCGCAGCGTAGGACGTCCACCAACAAGGTGGACAGACGACCTTATGAAGGTCGCCGGAAGACGCTGGATGCAGGTCGCTTCCAACCGGTACTTGTGGCGATCAAAAGGGGAGGCCTATGTTCAGCAGTGGACGTCCTATGGCTGAGATGATGATGATGATGATGAGCCCCTCACTAAAGAGGCCCACAAATTTGTGATAAACTAGCTGTTGCCAGCGGCTCTGCCCGCTACAAATGGAAAATGGAAGACAAAATCGGGTTTAAAACTATCCTATCTGTTAATCCACGTTATAAACTATCTGTAAACCAAATTTTATCCAAATCCATTCAGTAGTTTTTGCGTGAAAGAGTAACAAACATAAATCCATCCAAACAAACTTTTACGTTTATAATATTGGATAGAAGGAAGGATTCAAAACGTATTGTTTACGATTATAATAGAAGGCCTTTTGGCATCGCACAGGACTATTAATGTTATTTTTGTTTTTTGTTCTGTTTATCTTTTTTAATTTTTGTTTAATATCTTTTTATTTTTATTTATGTATAATTAATTTAGTGTTTGCTTTGCGTTTTTCTTATTATTGTATCTATGTATAATTACTGTTGTTCTGTCCTGTGGACATGTCAATAAATGTTTTTTCTTTCTTTCTTTCTTTCAAAACCTACTAAAACCAGGTGAAAATCTGTTGCCTTAACTTGTCCAAAATCCGTACAATGGTGTACAAGAAATTATCTATAACAACCTCTGTTATAAAATATTGACGCAATTTAAATAGTTTGTACCGTGCGCGTGCTAGCAGTAAATTACCTATTCATAATTTATTTTTTCAGCATTCAGTGGTTTGTGTATTTACCTATACAATGTCAAGAGAGCCTATATGGTTTCCAACCATGGAGGTTCTCTTAAAATTTAGACGGTTTAATTTTGACCTTAGTAGATCTTCAAGGTTAGGCCACGCTTGCCATGGTCAGTCCTGGATGGGAAACCTTTGATTATACATTGAGTTCCGTGCCTCAAAAAGGACATTCATCCATTGGTCTCTTATAGATCTTTGCGGTCATAGACTCCGCAACTCCATCTAAGGAACAAAAACTATTCTGTCAACTCGCTGAGGTAGTACGTAAGCGAGGGGGCCTGGGTACTGCGTTGTGATTGCCTAGCTCAAGGTCTGTTCTGTCTCAAGATATGTTTACGGCTCACAGGAGTGGTCGAAATAAGACGGATATAAGACTTTTTTGCCTTATGTGTTGACAGACATCGGTCGCCTGTTATTAGGAGTCTAGTAATATATCGTCATTGTTTGCGGCTGATAGAAGCACGAAAGTCTGACCACTGATTCTGATCAGGTAAGTTCGGATGAACTACAAATGAGTCTGTCATTTTTAAGCTTGGTAAAATCATCAAATGGTCCTCCCACCCAGGGCAGGGCAGGAGGGTCTGTCAGACTTGTACTGACTAAATTCCACAATAGCCCTTTACGTCCCCGGGTCACGGTAATTCGTTAGTCCAGCGACCAATGAGTCAGTCATGATTAAGCTTTTACTCTACACATTTTTTTAACTTGGTTAGATGTACTCCTGGTTTTTTTTTTCGTTTATGGCAAGAGTAGGTGACCGTGGATGTTGTTTTATTTTTAATCTGCTGCAATTTTAATCATCGCTCATAACAATAACTATGATTACCTACATACTATTCTATCAAAACGTCAATTTTTCAAAGCATGATCTCTTTTTAAGTATGAGCTCTTACACACGAGCGGCATGTTCCCAACGGCAGAGGTAACTGCAGCCGTCGCTACAACTGCAAGTGTCGTTATAAGTCGACGGCAGCCGTCGACATGCCGCCGACGCCCGTCGACGGCTGCAGTTACCTCTGCCGTTGGGAACATGCCACTCGTGTGTAAGAGCTCTATAGTGTTCTGACAGTTCTGATAAGCTGAGTTAATTATAAATCTTCATAGATTATGGTGACTATTTGCCTCATCATTATCTGCTTAATCTACTCTCTGAGGTCGTCAACAAACCTCCTTCTGCGAAGCAGTCATGCTCGTGAAGGAGGAGGCGGGCCGCGTAAGAGAGAGGACAGAGTCCTCCCTCCGCCCCAGCCGCAGTGGTAGACGCCCACGGCGACAGACGTCCCAAGACGATCTCCTTGAGCAAAAGCCTTAACTACTCCTTTTTATGGTACGAGTATAAGCATCAAATGAGTCCTCAGGCCCAGGGTTAGACGGGAGTGACTGTCAGATTTTTTCAAATCTTTCGAACGGGATATTTTTTTTTGTTTTTTTAAAAACGTTGCCCCATACTAGGAAGTTCTCCTGTGTTCTGGGTGCGTTTACAAACATATAAACTCACATACACAAACGCCCAGAACCGAAGCAACTATTTGTGGATCACACAACTATTTGCTCCGTGTGGGAATCGAACCCACGACACGCAGCGCAGCAGTCCAATCGTCCAAGTAATGTTGGGTACACTACGATAATACGAAAAACTTAATTCCGAAATTCATAAATACGAATAATACGATACGATATAATTTCAAAATACCGATTTTCATAATTCCGAATGGTTCGAAATTCCTAATATAACAACTCCGATTGATCATTATTTCTGTTTTCATAATTCCGAAATTTCAATATTTCTAACGTTTATAATTACGATTTTCAAAATACCGAGTTTCAAAAGACCGAATATCTAAAATTCCGAATCATCAAAAACACGAATTCCGAGTATTAAAATTCCGATTAATTAGAATTCCGATAATTCAATGTTTTAATTCAATTTGTTCAGATGATGGAGTCTTGAAAATCGGAATATCGAAATTCGGAATAAAATATTTCGGAGTATTTGGGTGTTCCCTTTTATGTTGCTAGGTCACGGTTACTTGTTAACAATGACAGTCCTGCGACCCCAGAGGGGTTTGGCCCTCTATAAGGACCCAGCGCCGTCGACCCAGCATGGTCCGGGATCGAACAGCGAATCAACCATTACTTGCCGTCCGAATGTCTGAAAGTCCTTCAGTATGACTTTCTAACAACCTCATTAACTTCATTTGACCACGACTTTCACAAGAGATGGTTAAGAAAGAAAAAACATGGGATTAGGATTATTTTTATTTAATAGTTAGGTATATAACTTATGTGTGTTGCTATCGGTCATCATGTAAAAATAGGCGCCCATTGTTCCGTTGTGTGATCAGCTATCCACTGCTTGTTGCATCTGTAAATAAATGGCAATATTATACATATTATTTAACCAATTATATTATCTCATATATATAAAATCAATTGCTGTTCGTTAGTTACGCTAAAACTTTTTGATTCTATTTTGGTTTTGAATTATTTTGGGAAGTCCAGCAGGCGTAGCATGGCGCCGCAGAAAGGGGTTTTGTCGAAAAAAAAAGACAAAATGACAGAACTTAGAAATATTTTTTGCGTTTTAAGCATGGTAATGTAAAAAATAAGAGTTCTTTTCTTCAATGGTATACGAATGGTGTCACATTTGTGCACAAAAAACTGTCAATTTATATAGAAATAACGATGAAATAACTTTGTCTTTTCTTGGTAGAATAGAGAAAGAATCGCCATGCTACGCGTGCAGGGAAGGTTTAAAAGATTTTTTATTTTTTCTGAGGCGGTACGAAGTTTGCCGGATCAGATAGCAAATGAATAGATAATGTTACCTACACGACATTCTATCTTCAAAAACGGCACACTAACGCACACATGAATAACTTAATATCGCAATAGCACACTACATCACGATTAGTGGCTAAAGTAGGATGGCATTGCAAGTGAAAAAGAGACAAATATAGTCAAGGTTTGTCAATTGACCACATTTGAGCGCGTATAACGTATCTACACCTTTTTACTTATAAAATCATTGGTGCCATTATATTGGAGAGCTTCCTCGTCCTTAGGTGTTCTCAATTCTTATACAATCATACTCAAAACTTCCACATCTCGCCGTATAAAAAATACTTACTAGTAGCTGGTGCTGCAGTGGTCGCAGCTGTGGCGGCAGTGGGTGGTGGTCGAGGACCTCTGCCACCTCCGCCGTGGCAGCCCACTGACTGCTCACCTGTACTCATGCCGCTCTGAAAGTTTTAATAGTGCAGATGTGAAGTGCAGACATAGTAATATTTCCCTACTTAATAAGAAGCCGCAAATTGTCTCACTTAATTTTCTTTTCATAATCTCAGGATTAAATCTTTTTTGTAACGGCCCTGACTTAGAATAGAATAGAATATTTCTTTATTTGCACAGAAAGTAGGTACAGGTTTCAGATGTTAAGTTTAAGATAATCCATATACCTACTAACTGCCTTAACAAAGGCATGCAAGCAGTTTTCAAACTACAGTAGAAAAGACTGGCTCAATAAATACAATACAAGTTTACAATGTCAAGATGAAATTCTTTAAATAATTTGAAGTATAATGTCCTACGAGTTGTAGATCTTGGGCTAGAACCCAGTCAGGTGCAACACTTTGTTTAATTTCATCACCACTGCACCTTTTGAGAGCAATGATGAAAGAAAACATCGTGAAGGAACCCGCATGTCCAATTGTCCATTGTCCAAAGTAACTTTTGCGAGGCCACACTGGGCCGTTGTGGATTATGGCCGACTCCCTCTCACAGAGAGGAAGCCTGTGTCCTAGCAGTAGAAACATTATAGACTGATGTTTAACTATCTAAGGTATTTTCTTTTCTTAAAATGCTGAGTAAAGTAGCTTACCACAAGAGCCAATGTCACAGCCATGATAACCAACAATATTCCGATGAGTTTCATCTCGAAACCTTGACGATACTCCAAGGACTGACCGCATCAACTGCCAACTCATTTTATATGTAAACTATATAATACAGGCACACAAAGGTGATAATGTCTCCTTCCGGTGGATTGTATGAGTAATCATAATTACAGTAATGTGTAAAGGCATTTCAATAATGACGATGTATTTAGTCCGATGTGTTTGCATCACTTTTATTTATTTTATTTTATCCCTTATTTCAGGCATCTAAGGCCCATAAAAACACAATACATAGTATAAAAATAATAACTATAAACTAATCATCATCATCATCATCTCAGTCATAGGACGTCCACTGTTGAACATAGGCCCCCCCTTTTGATCTCCACATGTACCGGTTGGAAGCGACCTGCATCCAGCGTCTTCCGGCGACCATCATAAGGTCGTCTGTCCACCTTGTTGGTGGACGTCCTACGCTGCGCTTGCTAGTCCGTGGTCTCCACTCTAACATTTTTCGACCCCATCGGCCATCCGCTCTGCGAGCAATATGGACTGCCCATTGCCACTTTTAATCTGTGCTTCAGCTTGCTAATCCGGTGGGCTATATCGGTGACTTTAGTTCGTCTACGGATCTCCTCATTTCGGATTCGATCACTATAAACTAATACATATTTTAAAACAATTAACTTAAAAAACATATTGCACACGAATTGACATCATTTTTAAAGATGGCTGTCAGGTTGCGGCTCCTATAGACTCTGCCAAACAGCGAGCGCGGCGCGACGCTAGCGTGTCCTTAGCGTGTTTACATACTGTCTGAACTAATGTTTTAAAGCTGAAGAGTCTGTTTGGTTGAATGCGCTAATCTCAGGAACTGCTGATTTGTCTAGTTATCGAAGAAGGCTATAGGGTATATAATATATAGAAGAGCAACGGGGTGGAACCACGGGGATAACTAGTGAAATTATAATTATTTTGTAAGTCATCACAGAAAACACGCGACGCTAGCGCCGGCGCAGCGTTTAGAGAGCGACATGCCAAGGACACGCCACGCTAACGTCAAGGCCCGCCGAGCTCCATGTTTAGCAAAACCTTGACGGACACTTATGTACCTAAATAATTGTGGGTAATATGATATATCAGTCTAATTATTTACCGTAGGTATTAGTTCATTTCTAAATCATTATATATCTCATTTACTAAATTATCACATAGCAAACTAATATTTATAAAAAAAACTGAAATAATAAAACTAAACTATTACAAAGCATCGAAAAACTCCTCGTCGCTGTTTGTTTCGGACTGGCGCTTTTGCTATGTTGTACGGCAATGCTTAAGGTGCTCCCACATCTATCGACGCGAAACAGGCTTAAGCCGGTCAAAACCCTTTTTGACCGGCTTAAGTCAATCGCAACCGGCGACCGCCGGGTCAATGGCGAAACGAGCCGTCCGCCTTCAGATGATCGGCGATAAGTATAGTAATGTTATATGTATGTTGGCCGTTAAATGTGGAAGCACCCTTAGCCACTCGCTAAAGCAAAAATCAAGGTGTTGTCAACACGTCGTTTTGATATAATATCCACTAAAGTATTTACAGTCATTACATAGACTCCATCATTTATTATATTATATCTCCACAACACGACCAGCCGCCGCCGCGCCGCGGGTGACGCCCACGACAACTACGTCGTGAGTCGATTGTCACCGTTGGCCCGAGCTGGGATGGCGAGTAATTGGTGACTCGCTGTCTAATCATGATCGTTGCCCGGGTCAACGGTGCACCTCAAATATCTCTCAGCAATCTGAGGAGGATAGAGGCCCAGAATCCTGCCAAGGTCGCGGGATTGACTTAACAGGTAACCGTTACCCTGGAACGTAGAGGATTATTGAAGGAATACCGTGCATTTTAGACAGTACGAGTCTGACAGTCCTTTCCACTCCTCCCAGGTTTTCTTAAGGATTACTTAAATTAATAAAATCAAACAACATTTTAAATAAAATATTTATTCCTAAATCCTTCCCTAAACCAATTAATCTAGTTCCAATTTCTTGAAGCTGCCTTGAAGTCCGAATTCCTTCTCGGCCGGCGAGGGTTTGCCTCCAGGTCGGAGGGCCTCGTTCACTCGCCGTCTGTTCTCGTCACGTGTGAACTCGTAGTTCGCTTGCATGCGCTTGAATAGCTCGTCTGGAAATTATGAGAATTTATACTATAATAGAAAACAATGGCATTACAAGTAAAAAAAAACTTTTTTCAAAAAAAATTTAACCGCCTTCAAAAACAACCACAAAAAAGGGTTAAATAACCTACAAAATAACTTTTCTTTCGGAAGTCGGTGGCAAAAGACATCGAAATAATAAAACAAAGCCACCGACTTCCGAAAGAAAAGTTATTTTGTAGGTTATTTAACCCTTTTTTGTGGTTGTTTTTGAAAAGTTTTTTATTTTACTCTTTTTAGTTTAAATATTCAACCCAAATTCTTGGCAAATACATCATTTTCTTACATGTGCACTAGAATTTTGTAATCCGTAGCACCGGTATTAACATCGCCCATGTTGTGTACATAAAAGAAAGTTCCAATAAAATTCCCTATCTCAAAAAATGCTGAACAGAGTTCGATGAAACTTGCAGTATTTCCTAAAGTAAACGATCCCTAGTACAACAAAAAAACAATTTTGAAAATCGGTCCACAATTGGCGAAGTAATCGCGTAACAAACACGCAAAAAGTAAAGATCATCATGTCGTCCAAGTAGGCGAAATTAATAAAAATGCTCACAAAATAAAAAGTACTGAACCAAATTTGATGAAATTTTTATGAGACCAAACTGCAAGTATCCTGCATCGAAGAAGAATCACACTAATCGGACTAGAAACCTCGGAGTAATCGATGTACATACATAAAAAAAAAAAAAAAAAAAAAAAAAAACATACATGGTTAAAAAGGTGTAGATACGTTACACGCGGTCAAATGTGGTCAATTGACAAACCTTGACTATATTTGTCTCTTTTTCACTTGCGATGCCATCCTACTTTAGCGACTAAGCGTGATGCAGTGTGCTATTGCAATATTTAGTTATTCATGTGTGCGTTTATGTGATGTTTTTGAAGATAGAATGTCGTGTAGGTAACGTATCTATTCATTTATAATATCATTGTTAGAAAGGCGGTTTCCAAATGACCATTAATATTTAATAGCTAAAACGCACTTAGAAACTACCAGCTGGCCTAACCAAGACGTCTTAATGCGAGAATAGTTTCACTGAGGAAACGAGATGGCGCTAGACGACTTTTATAGGTCTGTCTCTTTCCTACAGTGGAAATATTCACGCTTTACGGGTAGGCCCGCAGTCTACCAGTGGTCGGAAACATGGTTATCATCCTACTCGTGCATACTAAGCGTTGTGAAACTGGTTATACTTGGGATCTTTAAGTCAGGAATGAATGGGTTACTTCTACATTCACATTAGGTAGGTACCCGCTGTAATGGTACCTGAGCTAATAGCACCTTAACCATTCCATATACGGGTCCTGTCAAAATTCTTCGGAGGTGCCAAGTGCCCAATCTACTCCTCCCTCCGCCCCAACCGCAGTGATAGACGCACACGACGTCGGACGTCGCAAGACGAGGCAGCGAGTAAAGGGCAACTCGTTGTCCGACCATGGACCATGCCCGGGTCGACGGCGCATCGTGTTCTAATCATCATCATCAGCATAATGACGGGGCCCCCTCTCAGAGGGCCAAAGCCTGCCGGGTTCGCAGGACTTATTCCATCACCGTGACTCCGGAACATAAAGGACTATTGAAGGACACCGTGGATTTTAGTCAGTACGTGTCTGACAGTCCTTCCTGCCCGGCCAGGGGTGGGAGGACTCAAAAAAAAAAGTGCCAAATCTACTAACCTCTCAAAGTATCATGATCCTTATACTCTCCCCCCTCCTCTTTAGGGAAAGCAGCCTTCGAGATCAACTTGTGGACCGACTCGGCCCCGACCTGGTGCGTGAAGATCATGGCCATCAGCTCCTTCGAGAGGTACGGCCTGATCAGCATCAGTAGCTTATCCATGAAATACGGAGCGCTCATGAAGTGCACTCCTTTTAGCTTGCAGAACATACACTCCTGGAATTTTAAAGGTATTTTGGTTAGGTGGTCATCATCATCATCATCTCAGCCATAGGACGTCCACTGCTGAACATAGGCCTCCCCTTTTGATCTCCACATCATTGGTTTGGTATCTAACGCATAAGTCATATAGTTAAGTCAACCGTTTTGGGAGACCAATGTAAGCTTCTCGTCTTTTCTGAAGATTGCCCTGAAACTTTCTAGAAAATTCTAGAAATGTCTGCTGTGATCTAGGTTTTTCCTTTTGATCTCGATGGTTTTTTCATCTCGATGATCAATAAATCAAATATTTTTATTTCACATAGGCCCATGAGGGCTCTTATAAAACGTCGACAAAAGGTGCTCGGTTCGGGTTGGTCGATTCCATGGAGAAGAACCGGCAAGAAACATGGTTACTCTTTTAAAATATGGTATTGTTATACAAACTGATTGTTACAATTTTTAATAGGTCCCTAGATATGAGAGAAAAACATAAGCCCAGTAACCACCTAGTTTTGCGTGAGAATCTTAGGAACCTATTTACAGCACATAGCCTGTGACATAACTGCGAATATGATGCGATGCGGTAAGTAAGCATTCGCAGCAATTATTTGGTGTGTATGACCGTAGCTTAAGTGGTCCAAATGTCTGACAACCAGCACGCGTAGCATGGCGATTCTATGTCTATTCTACCAAGAAAAGACAAAGTTATTTCATCGTTATTTCTACACAAGTAGACTGTTTTTTTTTTGCGCAAATATGACACCATTCGTACACAATTGAAGAAAAAAACGATTATTCTCCATATTTTTTACATTACCATGCTTAAATCAATAAAAATATTTCTACGTTCTGTCATTTTGTCTATTCTTCCGTCGACAAAACCCCTTTCTACGGCGCCATGCTACGCCTGCAGTCGGTATTGGATTACCGAGTACTAACTGATTTATGAAAGTCAGATATTTAGTTGCTCTTCAGTTGCTCTTCAGTTGCATTGGGTTCGACTCGAAGCCGACGCCAATATAGTTGACGAAAAGCTTTGTAGACTCAGATGCTTTGCTTAAGATAGTAAACTAACCTGTAAGAAATATATGATTTTCTTGACGACCATCAGGTCCAGCCTGGTGATGTGACTCAGTTTCGTCATATCCATGTCTATGAGGATTATGAACCTGACAACAGAAAGCATTAGATTAGCAAATTCGATAATATTTCCTCCTATTTCTTACAAGCGTACATAATGTGGAGGAGAAGGGCCGCGAGAGGGTGAGGACAGCGTCCTTTCTCCGCCCCAGCCGCAGTGGTATACGCCCACGGCGACAGACGTCCCATGACGATCTCCGGCGTAGGCGCGAAGTTTCGGGCGGCGAGTAATGGGCGCCTCGCCGCCCGCCCATGGACGCATGGCGCCAAACCGCGCCGTGTGAGACATAAATAAATACAAAATATCTTCTTTGCATACGAGTACTTAGCTAGCACGGTTACATGAAAGTTGTGCTACCCGTTAGAAGTTATAATAGAGCCATAGCTGACTGGTCTGTTGGTCTAGTGGTTAGTGACCCTGACTGCTATGCCGGGGGTCGTGGGTTCGATTCCCATCCAGGACAAATGTTTGTGTGATGAGCATGATCATTTGTTCTGTGTCTGGGTGTAATTTATCTATAATAATTATATGTATTTAGAAATGTATAAGTATGTTTATCAGTTGTCTAGTACCCATAACACAAGCCCTGCTTAGCTTGGGACTCTGCGCGGCTGGGACTGGCGCGTCCGATACGTACAGATAGCGCGCGAGTTGAATGCAGAGCTCAGGAATGCGGTAGTGCTGTTGACAAGGATGGCACAGTACTACACTGCAGGCGCGTGAGGTTTGGCGTACGTGTAGCGGGAGCACCTCCCCGGTGCTCCCGCTCTTTACCTCAGACCCCGACTGCATTCAACTCGCGCGCTATCTGTAGCTGCCGGATCGACCCCCGTGGGTCTCGACGCCGTTCACGACATAACGTGCCGTGAGAAAACAGCATAGAAATGCTCCTTTGACGTCAACAATTAATTAAACAGCCTAATTAAACAGTGCAATAAACTTGTTTGCTTAAGAAATTACAGACATTGAGTATCCGTGTTCAAGATTGCAGTAATTAAAATTAATTATCGTGTTAATTGCTGATTGTTCACAGTTGACTTTTCACCGCCTATTGTTAGCTATAAATACTTGGATCATCAACCTGGCTTTAGTTACTCAATAGTATCCTAGTTCACAGGGTTGGGCAGTATTTGAATTACTTGTAATTAAAATACGTAATTGAAATACAAATACGTATTTTGTATTTGTATTTCAATTACTTCCTTAAAATGTAATTTGTAATTGGTATTTCAAATACCAGACGACGAAGTATTTTGTAATTAGTATTTCAAATACTTGAGGCTCCAAAATACATTTTAACTTCATTTACCATCATTGCACTCTCTGCAGTCATGGTAAAGCAGCTAGTTAGAATTAGCAACACTACACCTGTTATATACTGACGTCAGCACATCAAGCTACCTACCACAATCCGTCAAACAGGCATTCAGCCCATGCTGGTTTAGTGGATTACTTATTACTGTAACATGTTATTTGTAGGTAATTAGTATTTTGTATATCAATTAAAAATAGCTAAAATACTGTATTTTTTTATTTCAAATACCTTACTTAAAGATACTTTGTATTTAGTATTTTAATTACTTGCAATACTGTATTTTGTAATTTGTATTTCAATTAAAGCAAAGCATGTATTTTGCCCAGCCCTGCTAGTTCATAAGAGTTAATTCGGCGTGTGGACTAAGCACCGACGTAGAGTATTGCTGAATTCTCCTCTTAGATGAAAGAAGATTTTGGGAATACGAAGTGTTAAGGCCGCCCGCTTGAGCAATTAGCCAGTGAAACGAGAAATGCTCGAGCAGTCAGTGTATGCCTGTCGACTGCATCTAAAAGTCCGACGGCCCCGAAGCAGCAGTCATTATGGCCGGATTTTTTTATCATGTTAAAATATTGAAGGAGTCCTCCAGCCCTGGTTACAGCGGAAGGGACTGTCAGACTCGTACTACCTAAAACACACATAGCGTTAAATTAAAAAAATAGACCATTGCTTGGCTTCCTATCCAACACTTACCCTGGCCAAGTCCCTTCTTCATACTGCCACAAATCGAAGACCATCATGAAAGCCCGGACGGTTTCCAGCAGGTTGAATTTGCTGGGATCTGGATCCAGCAGACGCAGGTATACCACCCGGTAGCCTTCCTCTGTCGGGGTGGCTAGAGGGGCACATAATCTGGAAGACATAAAATATTGATCATTATCATGAAAGATGGACCGATGACTTGAAAAAGGTGCCTGGCAGTGGTTGGATGAAAAAAAACAGGAGATCGTACTCTGTGGCGCTCCCTGGGAGAGGCCTATGTCCAGCAGTGGACTGCAATAGACTGAAATGATGATGAATGATGATGAAAGATAGGGAAGCCTTAAAAGAATAAAGAAGTCGTGGGGAAACGAGCTGAAAAGAACACCTTATTTTGACAAAGTTTTAAATCAAAACAAACCATTTATTTCTAGTAGGCTAGTTGAATTGTCAGAAGACAAAGAATAAAATAGTATAAAAATTGTTATGGTGCGACAGTCCAGTCACAAGACATAAATATATTATGCTTTAATTATAATTAATACCAAATGAAAGACATTTGATGATAATTTGGATTTAGGTAATTAAGTAAATGACAATTTTCAATTTTATACCTATTTTAATTCAAATTAATTCTAAACTACAAAATGAATTAATTACACCTAAATATAAACAAAAAAAAACACTGTGCATAAACCAAAAACTAAATTAAAATATTACAAGGCATCGAAAAATTCCTCCTCAACGCTGTCAGCCGGTAATGTGCCCAAGAGACTGGCGGCGTTACCTCTTTGCTATAGCTAAGCTTAGCCTCTGACCAAGGTAAAAAGCCAGCTCTTGGGTCACGGGAAGCGTCAAGAAGTCTTTTGAAAGGTCCCAAAAAGACTAACTCAGGCCTCTTAATTCCTTTCTCCTAATTTTTGCGTGCCCGACAATAAAAATGGCACAAGATCAAATATGGACCCTTATTTGATCTTGTGCCATTTTTATTTTTACCATCTAAGTTGAATGCAATAAAGAATTGAATATAATATCTGTCGAAGTATTGTAGGTGCCCATTCCAAAGCGTAGATCTCTATGGAGAAGACCGGACCAGAAACTCCATGATGGTCATGCTATTTCAATCGTCAAAATTTTAATTTGATTGCTTGAGCTTCTGACTGTTAGTAACTACTGTTAAAGATCTGCAAATACCTGCCGGGACCAAAGACTTGGAAAATAGCTATGACAGATGATCAACCATCCACAGACTAACTTCGGCAAGCGAAACTCAGCCTGGAAAAATCGGCCTGTGTGGCTGTAATGATCAAGCCAGGAGCTCTTCAATATTTAAAAAAAAACTTTTTGACATTGTATACTTACACTGTAGAAAGTGCGAACCTCAGCTTTTTTGTCAAAAGATCGATCCTTAAGAAAGCTTGGAAGAGTGTCCTCAGCGTGAAGTGCAGGTCTAGGACTTGCTTCGACACCTCGATGCTCTTCTCACAGCAGTGGTACGTGATTAACAGGTCCACATCTGGAACAAAAACGAATAGCAATTTAACATCACCAAACTCTATAACTGAACAGCTCCCCTAAATTAAGCATCACCAATAGACTCTAAAAGGCCCCGTAGCAAAGTTACAGTTGATAAATGATTATACGCTCAGTAGGCCCTCAATAGATTTTTAACTTTATGTACTACGAAATAAAGTTGTAAATCTATTGAAGACTACATAGCGTTTTCGTTCGTTCCGGTCACTAACGCTCAGTAGTGTATAATAGATTTTCAACTTTATGCTTCGGACTTGCTTTGACTTACTTACACGCTTATTTACTTACGGATGTGTATCGACCTTTAGACTAGATTCATTATCTTCAAACAATACATTAATGTTAGAGATAATTACCTTTTTTATTCTATTTAATACGTTGGGATTACTCTAAAACTGACATCAATCATGATCAGCCTATTTTCGCACTTAAACGCTTCTTCAGAATCAATGCGATGTAGTTAATTATCATGACAGGCGTAGCGTCGGTAATTGCTTGAAGCTACGTAATTATGTGTATTCTTAGCTCGTCAATAACAAATGCCCATTATATTTTTTTTATAGACCAATTAAATTAATGTGACGTTCATTCGTTTTGATGTAGATATTTTATTTCTTAAGAGTGGTTTGTTTAACTTATATTGACGCATAATTGTATGAAGGTATACTTCCAAGTACCAGCAACTATCTCTACGGCCCGTCGTGAGCTGTAGCTGAGTGCGGATCGACTAGCGGTAATTATCAAATATATATCAGATGTTTGAATCACGCCAGGAGACGGCGCTCAAAACCAAAACGCATGTTTTTCTACGAGAGCGTTTCATAAAGCGCAGCGGTGCGCCCGAATTAACGTACAAGTGAATGGGTTTGATGCGCCACGAAATGAAGAGCAGTTTGGAATGGGGAGTTTCGGCGACTACCATCTACGCCAAAAGAGGGTACGAGGCGTGGGACAACCGCCTCCCGCCCGCCGCACCGCCCGCCGCAAAACACCGCTTAGACCAAAGTCGTGAAAAGGCCGTTAAGCCTTTGAAAGGAGAGTTAGAGTAAAGCCCCCTTCGTACACCAAGGGGAACGCAAGTCTTAAATACCTTACGACTTTGGCATCCATTGACGCGTACCTGGGTACGTACCTTCCATGGATATATTGCGATAGTAGCCTGGATACTAAAGTCGTAAGATATCGGAGACTTGCGTCGCCTTATGTTACGAAGGGGCTAAAGCGCTCAGTCTGCATGATTCTGTTAAACATTAGCCTATACTATATGTTCCCATTACTGGCACTCAGGTCTCGTCTATGTGAGAGGGAGTGGGCCATAATCCACCACGCGTTGTCCCAGTGTGGTTTGGTATATCAAACCATCTACCAATACGAGTAACTACCAAAGATGAAACTGACGCGACGTCCTTTAACGACGTTTCAAGTATTTATGTTAATGATACAGTAAGAAAACAATAATTTCCATCATAAACAATAGAATATGATTGCTATCTGCAATAAAAGGTTTTAAAAAAATCTCACGTTTGAACTGAACGTGATTGAATAATGTAGATAAAAGTAATAAAAATACGTGGTCATAAATATATGGATGAAAAACTCGAACACAAATGAAACTATTAATACTAGCGGATATAGCTGAGTCGTCTATGGAGCGACCAAAAATAGAGGCTCTGAAGCCTACTCGCTAAGTCCGTCAACAAAGATAGAGCCCGTACGAACTCAACTCGAAATTTTTGAGTTAAATTTTATTACTCTTTAACTTTTATTTTCTCAGGACCCGCAACAACCATCACAAGATGAGAAGAAGAAATATAGCCTACGATAAAAGGACAATGAAAAAATAAAATTGCGCTTAGCATGTCCACACTGAAGGGTTACCCACTCAGCAATTTCTGTGAAAAAGATCAGACATGCTCTGATACCTTGTTTTCAGTTGGCACCCTAAAGTGACTGATGGACGCGGAATCCAGTCTGTCCTCCTCCAGCAACACCCTAAGTCGAGGTTCGTACCCATACAGGGATCGCCTTTCCCTTTTTTAGCGTGGTATAATCATCAAATGAGTCCCTTCTACCCTGGGCAGGGCGAGAGGGACTGTCAGACTTGTTCTGACTTAAAATCCACGGTGTCCTTCAATAGCCCCTTTATGTGCCGGGGGTTACGGTTGATGGAATAACGGCAGGCTTTGGCCGTCTGAGAGCCCCGTCATTTTGCGGACGCTCTTTGAGGCGCGCGTGGACACGACCGCGCCGTCGACCCGGGCATGGTCCATGGTCGGGCAGCGAGTTTGCCCCTTTACTAGCTGCCCGCATGGCCGCGCTTACGGTGGCCGGAGATCGTCTTGCGGCGAACGTGTTGTCGCTTAGGTTACAATTTAAATTGCAAGCCCCTGTCTGAAGACATTAGATCCAAGACACACCAGCAGTATTGTCCGGTTGAAGCACACAACCTCCTCTAGTTTGAACTGGGAGTTGCCACTCAAAAAAAAAACTGACACTAACTAAATTGACCAATAGCGAGACGCCGCCAGACATTTTGTTTGTCCTACCATCTCCTACGAGGAATGCCATACAAAAAACAAAGGCAAAGGCGTCATGTGATCAAGAACAAGTGTACCGTTAAAGCTAGATCAGTGGAACCGGAGTAGTCCTGTTTTATTACTTGTTCTATGTTGACATTAAAAGATACTGCTTTATGCTATAGGCTGGATTATCCAATTTATTTAATTTGATCATTTATTTGCAATGACCTTGACATACGCAATCCGATCTGTAGAGTTCTAGGCAATTCGTGAAATAATGTCTTGTGAGTTGAAGTCATTGGCCAAAATATTATTATTTATTTTTTTTCAGATCGATAGTAGTTTCACAGACAGAGCAATAAAACACTTGTTTAATAGGCAGTGATGTAAAAATGAGAAAAACTTACAAACATAATAACGATGGTGGGAACAAATCCACAATTTAAAATTTGTTTACTTTAGTTTTTGGACTACATAGCCGTAGACAAAGCCGAACGAACTAATTCGCAATTAAAATAGACAATTGTGTCTGACGCAGTGTCTTTTCGCCCCGATATACCTCAGTGCCTCAAGACGAAAGTCTTCAACCAATGTGTGTTACCAGTTACGGCACCGAAACGTGGTCTTTCACTATCGGCCCTCATCTCAAAGCTCAAAGTCGCTCAGTGAGCTATGGAGAGGGCTATGCTCGGTGTTTCTCTGCGTGATCGAAATGAGGAGATCCGTAGCCCACTAGATTAGCAAGCTGAAGTGGCAATGGGCAGACCATATTGCTCGCAGAGCAGATGGCGTGTGGAGTGTGGAGACCACGGACTACCGTGGTCTCCACACTAGCACTCTTCGACCCCGGCAAAGCGCAGCGTAGGACGCCCACCAACAAGGTTGGACAGACGGCCTTATGAAGGTCGCCGGAAGATGCTGGATGCAGGTCGCTTCCAACCGGTTATATATGGTATCAAAAGGGGAGGCCTATGTTCAGCAGTGGACGTCCTATGGCTGAAATGATGATGATGATGAGACAATTGTGTATACCTGTGAGATATTTCTCAGGCAGATGTGGTTGTGTTTTGAGCCCACTCCCTCAGCTTCTTGATCTCCTTCTGGTGAGATGTCTGGGTTCTTCTTGTACTCTTCCTCTATCGTTATTGGTTTCAACTATACCCGCCATATTGATTCTGAAAAGAATAAAATTAAACGTTAATTATATCACAGACGGTCGATGGAGCAGACATGTGCTAGAGTGGAGACCGCGTATGGGCAAACGTAGTTTAGAACGGATAATTTTGAAAAAGGTGGCTGGTTGGTGGATTTATGCGCACTGCCTATGACAGGGAATGTTTTTTTTTATCGGGGGTAAAATCATCAAATGAGGACTCATTGATGACAACCACCCCGGGCGGGCGGGAGAGGCTGTCAGACTTGCATTGACTAAAAATACACGGTGTCCTTCCAATAGCCCCTTTATTTTCCGAGGTCACGGTGATGGAAATAAGTCCCGCGATCCGGCAAGCTTGGGCCCTCTGAGAGAAGGGGCACCGTCATTTTGCTGACCGCTCTATGAGGCGCCGCGCGGAACACGATGCGCTGTCCCTTTACTCGCTATTCGCATGCACGCGCCTACGGGGTGGCCGGAGGTCGTCTGCCGACGTCCGACGCCGTGGGCGTCTACCACTGATGACAGGGATGGTTGGTCTTTAGGGTAGGCTTCCGTCCAGCAATGGACGGCAATTAGTTGAAGAGAGAAAGAGAGATGTTGATGACACGGCCTTGCAGTCGACTGTTTTCGTCCAAATCGGAAGAAAAACAGTCAAAAAAAACAACCTGGTTTAAAGCCCTTTCGTACACCAGGCGACGTAAGTCACCGATACCTTACGACTTTGGCAACCAGGTTGACTACGGCGAGTTTCCCCCTAAGCCAATACAAATCCATTGTACACAGCAACGCGTCAATGATTCTGCAACGATTCACCGATGACTGGTTCATCATTGGACGTTTCGTCGACAGGACGATTCACTTAAAGCCATTAGTTTTTTTTAATACTTTATACTGGATTTTTTTTCGTGTGTCGTTGGTTCAATTACAAACACATAAACTCACATACACAAACGCCCAGACCCGAAACCAACTACTTATAGATCAACAATATTTGCTCCGTGCGGGCATCGAACCCGCGACACCGCAGCGCAGCAGTCGCGCTGCGTACGAAAGGTCTAAGTCACTGTCATCTTATCACCCCAGCCTTTTCGTTTTCCGTTTTCCGCTTAATATTGGCTTCCAGTCTAACCAGACGCTAAATTCCAGCAATATTATACATTAAACACATCCTTTTTTTTTTGCCTCATCAAAATTAAAAGCACGACACACAATCGTAAAATCTTGTTCCAGAAAATATAAAAAAATGTCGTTAAATTTTTAGCTAAAAATTAAGTTGTATTTAATATGTTCTCATTTAGCCAAGTAGGTAAAACTCAGAAAAGAATGTAAGGCTTACCAAAAAGTCACTGTGAACAAGGCCACTAAATATTCTTTTTTTCGTTAGAAGTTACATCCAAACATAAATGGAGGAAAAAGTCTGGAAAAACCAAAAGTATGAGAACGAGGAAGATAATACAGAAATCTATCTATAAAATCTGTACTGTACCCACATCAGTAGGTACCGGCTCCTTATGTACCCTAAATAGAGAAAGCGAAAGTATTTTATATCATAATCATCATTATTTCAGCCTATTGCAGTCCACTGCTGGACATAGGCCTCTCCCAGGGAGCGCCACAGCGCACAATCTCCTGCTTTTTTCATCCAGCCACTGCCAGCCCACCTTTTTCAGGGTCATCGGTCCATCTTGCCGGGGGGACGTCCCACCCTACGTTTACCTACCACGCGGTCTCCATTCGAGAACCTTCCTACTCCACCTATCGTCGGTTCTGCGGCAGACATGACCTGCCCATTACCACTTCAGCTTACTACATATATTGTCCAAATATTTGGACAATATCTGTAACTTCCTCATTCCGGATTTTATCCCTAAGTGAGACCCCAAGCATAGACCTTTCTATAGCACGCTGCGTGACATGAAGTCGGGTGGACCAACGTGACAGACATGTTCCATGGCTGTTCCTTGGTGTATTCTGCGTTCAACCCCCAACATTTCTACCCTCTTCCGCGTTCACCCCCTAAACGTTTCCCTAAGTGTTGAAAATGGAATTTTGTTTATCACCTTGTGGTAAGGTGATAAACTGTTCTCTTGAGCTATAAAAGTGATAAAGGTGTGTAAATAACAAAGTCAGTTAGGTACCAAATAAAGTACATTAACCTCCAATAACTTACGGCCTTCCGAAAAACCATCATTTTTTGTCGTGTTTAAGTGTTATTAATTCATGTTTTAGTCTTGACCTGCGGCTTATAGGTTGTTGACCAGTAGACATTGAGTAGGGTCAGTAAAACAACTTGTTATTAAGGCCCCGGTGGACCAAACGGTGTCCTTCAATAGCCCTTTAAGTTCCAGGGTCACGGTTACTGATAAGACAGTCCCGGGTAAGGAGCCCAGGACTTATTATACACATTTCTGTGTGTATTTTTTTTAAATCGGTTCCTTTTCATATCTTTTTATTTTTATTTTATGTTTGACATTCAGCAAAAGTCATAGGACTCTTTATTTAATCGGCGGTCTTTGAAAATGCGTCATCCTAAGCAATAACAGATTTATGAGATAATGTCACTTTTTATATATCTATTAATATGTGTATATGTATGAATATTATGTGTAAGTAGTACACCACAGACTACCTACAGTATTGTTTCTTCCTTCTCTTCAAATTCCATCCAAAGGATTTCCTTGAAAAAAAATCGCTTTTATAATAATAATAAATACATAAAACCATTATTTTCAGGTACCAAAGACCCCTAGATAAATACCTTAATCTCATTATACATATGTTTTATTACAAATTGTATTAGTAATATAACTTTAAAACTATGTTGGTATCACTATAATTTAAGCCTTTTAGATATCCCCACCACGGCTCTCTACGATGAATGTCAGGTCCTCACGGGTGAGACAGCTCTTTATTCTGGTACTATACTACGCAAACCCACCCTTTGTCCATACGATCCGAATGCCAGAAACGACGACGTTCGAAGCTTGCTCAACTCACGGATGTAGAACGCACTTGCTCAGCGTCACTTTAGTGTACTGTCCAAACCACCTGTATAATAAAGTAAATAAAATTTGCTCCATTGCTCCAATGTGTCTATATAAATGTAAACCGAGATCATGAAGTGGCTCCTGACATTAAGTTACGACAAGACTGAAGATCTACTACAGATATCGAACCAAATATAGACAGTCGGGGTAATATACGAGTATAATATAGACTTATAGAACCACAAAGCTTTCACCATATTTTATTTATCCTCCTCTCACACACATACACACTCACTCACACACACCTATATACACACACACACACACCCACACACTAACACACACACATCACACACACACCACACTCACTCAAACACAGGTACTCAATAGGCTTTACGACAGTTGTTTTGGCTGGTAATTAGTTATTATAATGATTGTGTATTTACGTCCTTCAACTTACAACTACCGATGTTTCAAGTCATAGGCGAGGACGGCCTGGCACCCTAAAACACAAGTTAAATCTTACATTGGGTGCCAAGGAGCTCATCGTAAACACTTTTGTCTTCGTAGTTGTAACTCTGCTAATTGTTTAGATTTAAGTGTTTTTTGTCCGATTTGGAGGTAATAAAATTTTATTATTTATTTATTAGTATTTGCACTTTAAGGTCTTTGTGCTTTCTGGTGGCACTTGACCGCGAAAGCGTCGGAATACCACAGGCCTGTGGCCAAAAACTTTCTTCCATCACCTGAGGCAGGTAGCCATGTAGGTACGCGCACCAACAACGCCTTAAACGTTGACAAGACCGCCCATTGTGTCACCCTATGCATAAGATATACTCTGTACCAGTTAATTTGTACGGTATGCACATCTATTCTATTCTTTTTTTAAGTCAAGGCCACGGATGATTGTCTAATAAATATATTGAACCGATTTGACGACCATAAATTCGTATACTCCATATCATTAGTCTTAGTGGTACAGGAAACTAAGAAAACAAATTCTTATAATGTAGTTTTTGAACATTGATTAATCTTTGTTGTTTTAAAAATATCTGTTTTTTAGAAAACTTGATTCTTTGTCAACCTGTTTAGGTTTTGTTTTTTAAACATATTTTCCTTGAAGGACGTCAAAAAAGTAATCAAATTATTTTTATCATTGATCTCCATGATAACTTAGATTAGATCAACACGAGATGTAGTGTACCTATTTGTTATAAAATAATGCTTAAAACAACACAGCCATTAGTAGTTTATTGTATTAATACACTAGATGAAAACCCGGCTTCGCTCGGGTGAAAACGTTCGCGTGGATGTTCGGAACTTAACAATGTATTTTTTAGTGGCGAAGCGCCGTTGGAGGATACCGATACAAATCAGTTTTTTGTTTTTTACCGCTTTTTTATCGTCATAAAATAGTCAAATGAGTCCTCCCAACCCAGAGCAGGGCAGGAGGATTGTCAGACTTGTATTGACTAAAATCCTTAGTGTCCTCCTTTAAGCCCTTTTACGTTCCGGATCAGGGTAATTCATAAGTCCCACGACCGACTGTCATCATTTAGCTTGTGACCATTTGTCATTGTGCTGACACTCTTTGTGGCCCCCGCGTGGTGGACTACAATGAGCCGTCGACCCGTGGCATGGTCCATGATCAGACAGCAAGTCGTCCATTACTCAGGCCTGTTGGCCGGCGATCGTAAAATAGAACATCATTTAGTTGCTAAAATAATCACTTATTTGCGTTTGCGACAGTCGCGTCCTCCATATCGCCCTGAGATCGCGCCGGAGAACGTCTTTCGTCTTTCGTTACACACTGCCTGTGTTACAGTTTCAAGTTCATAGTTTTTTCTGAAAGACACCAGACGCAAGAGGCGCCACAGTATAATAATATACAGGTCGTAATTCGGCCGCCAGACAGATTTAAATACCTACAGCCGCGCGGTCTAAACATGCGTTCGGGCTACCCCGTCTACATCATTTTAATAACATTTGCCTTTGCGTACTTTCTGTTTCTATTTTAGTTTTGTGATTGTAATATACTTTTATATATCACTAAATTGAAATTACTTTGTAATCGAATCGGAAGGTTCATAAAAATGAGTGTTGTTTTTTGATTGTTAGATTCATTAAAAAAATCTTCTGTTTGTTTAATAACAAATCGGGCTATTATGTCCGATGTATTATAGAAGTATTTTGAGACTCGAAAACATATTTGCGCTCGCCTGAGCCGTACGGAAATCTTTCTTGTTAAATTTAAAGTATCTAAATCCGCACCATTATATATAAAGTTAATTACACACTCGTTTATAAATCTGTACTCGAACTGATTTTTAGAGAAACAATCACGCGGTTATTGTTACAAAAAAACAAACACACCCGTCCGCTCGACACTTCGGTACAGCCGTGACTGTCGTGCCGCCCCGAGCGCGCACCGCCAACGAGGCGCGTAGGTACTAGCTCGCTTTTCGTCCGTTTGATGAAGTTTGGAGTTGGGTGGGGGTGGACTGTATATTATATTACCGGGTAAGAGCGACTGTCAAGGATGTTTCGTAAAACTAAATAATCACGCCACACGACACTGCGCCAAACCAAAAAGAAAGAAAAAAATAAAAACTTTCAAAACATGTTACCCGATGTCGAAAATGGCGAATTGAGTTCAGTCTGGTCAGAAAATCATTAGAATTTTACAATATACTCTGACAATCCGAAATTTTGCGGACTATATGTTGTCGACTCGAAATCTTTATTTTTACTGTTTGTATTCAGTTTAGCTTTTCAATCGAGTCTACCTAGCCCTTGCACGAAATTATTAATATCGAAATACGTCCTGGAAAATGTAGGGTATTATAATTTATTTCAATAGTTAGATTTAAATCACTGTAAAATCATTTTTTTTAAATGCCAAGCGTAGGTCTATATAAAAAAATCGTTGATAGTTTATCTCATTCCGGTCATATTTATGCAGTACCGTCTCCGTAAAATCGCGCGCAATGTAGTCTAAAAAGCCTTTTTAACATAGATCACCATTATTGAATATCTGTGCATTCTGCATATAGATTACTTGCACTAAATTACACGCTGAACCAAATAATGGTTAATGAGAGTCTGTTCTCCCCAAATGACAGATGATTCAAAGTATCAAAATCATGGGATCCCGCTGTATTTACACCATTTTCTTTTAACATATTGTACAGCTGTCCCGTATTTAATCTCACGCTGCTTGGCTCCTACTGTTGAAGCGTCATGTGCATTGGTAACGGTACCTCCCCCTTCTGTAATTTTCCCCAATCTCTAAGGGTGAAGCCCAAACGGCGTCTTTGTTTGTTGTGAAAGCGGCCGGAAATTCTGCTACTCACGACTCGTTATGGTCATTGAGTCGCAGAATTTCGTTCGTTTGGCCTCACCTTAAAGTATTACCTACGTTGATCGTTCAATGAGTCTCTCTTTAAACTGCATGTAGACTCCAACAAATTTTGCGTACACCACATACAGTCATATCGCATGCTTATTAGTTTATAGGAAAACGTTTCAACATGTTGCCTATTACAAACTGTTTTCTGACCGTGCCTAAACTAAGGTTTTTTATCCGTGAGTTATATAAATAAATATTTATACGTAATCTTACAATACTTATGTCTCTTTTATAAGGAAACTGCTGTCGATTACAACGTAAACAAATCTTCTCATTCATTGCAATACATATCACGCATCTTGAGCTTTTTCCTCTAGACTTAGTTGGCCTTTAAAGCACCGAAAACTCTTACGTTCTCCTAGAATAAATCGATTGATAAGTAACCCACGGCACAACCTGTAAATAATTTTTTTGACAAACAAGAGGGGCCCTTCATCAAAAGACTATTAATGCTAGTCAGCCATTTTATCCCTCCTACAGCTGGACCCACCCTGCCCTATACCTTTCAGGTTCCGTCTGCTCGATACATTTTCAAGGTGCGGAAGCCAGACCCTGCCCTGCAAAACGAACTGTTAAAGATGTGACTTCACCAACTCA